>JAJHZJ010000195.1:6774222-7191722 GCA_023548195.1 Bettongia penicillata ogilbyi | reverse complement strand
ATTTGGCACATCTTAGACTATTTAGAATATGAGTCAAATATATCTGTTTTAGTATTGCCTTTCCTTGGAGGGTCAACTGAAATATAAATTATATGTATGTCAATACAAGTGATAACCTATTTTTTTTATTTAAAAAATTGTTTTGAGCTCTAAATCCTCTCTTCCTATACTCTTCTCCCACCCACTGAGAAGGCAAGAAATATGATGCCCATTATATATCTGAAGTCATGCAAAGAATTTTAATATTACACATGATTTAAAAAAATAAGTAAGAAAGATAAAGAAAGTAAAAAAAAATTCTTTACTCTGCATGCAGAGTTCATCATTTCTCCTTCTGGAGGTGGATAGCAATTTTCATCATGAGTCCTTTGAAATTGTCATGGATCATTGTGTATTGATCAGAGTTGCTAAGTCTTTCACAGTTGATCATTGTCACAATATTACTGTTACTGTATACAAGTAGTTCTGCTTATTTTATTTGCTGATATCAGCTCACACACATTGTCTGAGGTTTTTCTGAAGCTATCCCCTTCCTCATTCTTATAGCACAATAGTATTCCATCACAACCATATGCCACAACTTGACTAGTCATTTCCCAGATTATGGGCATCCCTTCACAATTTTCAATTCTTTACCACCCCTGAAAGAGCTTCTACAAATATTTTTTGTAAATATAAATCTTTTTTTGTTTGATCTCTTTGGAATACAGACCTAGTAGCAGTACTGCTGAATCAAAGGGTATGAACAGTTTTGTAGACATTTGGGCATAACTTCACATTGTTCTCTAGAATGGTTGGATCAGTTCACAGCTCCACCAACAGTGTATTGATGTACTATTTTTCAACATACCCTCCAGTATTTGCTATTTTCCCTTTCTGTCATGTTAGCCAATCTGATAGGTGTGAAGTGTTACCTTGAGTTGTGTTAATGGGAATTTCTCTATTAGTGATTTAGAGCATTTTTTCATATAACTAGACATAGCTTTGATTTCTTCTTCTGAAAACTGCCTGTTCATATCCTTTGACTATTTATCACTTGGGGAATGGCTCTTATAGTTATAATTTTGGTTTAGTTTCCTATGTTGAATTTAAGAAATGAAGTCTTTATCAGAGAGAATTGCTGTGATTTTTCCTCCAAATTTCATGCTTTCCTTCTAATTTTGGCTACATTACTTCTGTTTGTATACCCTTCACCCACTTTGTAATAAGTATTTTCTTTGGTAATAAATAATTTCAATACCTCTACTATACTTAATGATAATAAGGGCTCATAAACAACTAATTTATGTAGTGCTTTAGAGTTTTGTGAAGCACTTTCTCTACATTACTTTACTTGATACTCACCCTGATTGGAGAATCATACAGAAATTAGCCATTTCACCAGCCTTCCCACAACATGCTACAATTTCCCTCTGTTTGCTTTTCTTTCCACCCTTTTTTCCTCCTTCCCTGCTAAACTGCACTATGAGCCCTGAGATGACACCGCCTTGAGACTACATGGGATTTCCATATCATGAGACCAGCCTCAGTGCTCATTCTCACCTTATGTCCTGTCCTGCTTCCATGCCAGCTGCTTGGCCTTCTGGGGATGATGATAACCTGCCTATACTCAGTCCTCATTGATTAATATGCCTCAAACTCTGTAGGGGTTCTTGTCATGTATAGGTTGGACCAGTTGCAGGGGTGTACAGGAATCACCTCTAACTGGCCAATAAGAGTTGATTGTTTAAATGTTCATTTTGAGAATTTTGCTTCTGAGAATAGTAAAGTACAAATCAGGTCTTGATTTATTGTTTTGTTGATCTCCTGACTTAAGAAAGTGGTGGAGAAAATGTTAACAAAGTATATTAAGCTTAAAAATGTGCTGTGGGTTTTCAAAGAGTTGGTTGTTGAACATTTACCAGCACATTACTTATAGATGTCCTCTGAGGTTTTTTTTCAACCCTCTAAATCTGTGAAATTGAAGTTCTGTGTTGTAGAAGTGGGTTGGTAGAAGATCCTAGATTTAGACCAGGAAGTTGCAATATAGAGACTATGGAGTTTACTTTTTAATAGGTAAGGAAATGAGACAGAGAAGTTAAGTGACTTGGCCATTTTTACATGTTGTAATCATAGGAATTGAATGCAGGACCTCTGACTTCTAGTCAATCAATCTATCTCCTGTACTAGATGGTTGGTGACAAGAGCAGAGGTATTCCCTGAAACTTCAAGAAGAAAACACCAATCTAATTGTAACTAATTTAAAAAGATTTGCCTCCTCACTAATTGTAACATGTTCAGTTGGTGGTCTTCTTGTATTCTAGATAAAAAAAGTGCCAATATGAGCATTTGTCAGCATACCTCCAGTTTGATCCAGAGGAGGAGGGCCTGTCTATCTGGTAGATAAATTCATGTGATAGAGATTTCTGTGTCATCATAGGGTCATGGAATCATAGATCTAGATTTGGTCAGGAACTCAGAGGTCATTGAGTCCAACTCCCTCATTTATAAATGAGGAAACATAGGTCTAGAGAAGTAACTTGTCCAAGATCACAAATACAGTGAGTAACAGAGTAAAGAATTAAACCTAGATTTTCTAACTACAAATCCAACATTTTTCTACAGATCAGTTGCCAACCCTATAAATAGTAAGGGGCAGACGCAAGATTTGAACCATGTGCTCTGACTCCAGCATTCTTCATGAACTGATGACAATATCCAATCAGATCACCCAGTTCTCTTTCCTTTGGTTCTAGAATCTCCATCTTTCTTCCAATTATCAGTCAGGTTGGTTAGCTAGATTCTTTTACCAGGAAGGGTAAGCGTTCTACTGATTGGCGGACGGAAAGATCAAAGTCCACTCAGTACTTCTGGTTCCCATTGTAAATTAACGAATTGGCATTCTGGTTCATTCGTCAGTGTTATGAGACTCAGTCCCTTAGACTCTTAGCAACTCTAGTGGGGCTAGACTTTTAAGTTTAATATGCATTTTTAACATTTTCTCCCTCATTTCCTTAAATCTAGGCAATTAACAAGACAATAAATGAAGACCTCATTTATAGCCTTTGCCACTTTCAGAAGGTAAATGCGCAAAATATTACTGAATTCCTACAAAGCCTACGATACTGAGCACTAGCCCTGGAACTCAGATGACCCCAAAAGGGTTTAGCCTGGACAGAGAACTGCTCTCTCTCTCTCTCTCTCTCTCTCTCTCTCTCTCTCTCCCTCTCCTCTGTCTCTCTCTCTCTTCTGTCTCTGTCTCTTTCTCTCTCTCTCTGTGAATCACTAAATATTTATTAAGCACCTGCTATGTGCCAAGCACCATGTTAAACATTTGGAATATAAAAAGAAGTAAAAGATAGGTCCTGGGCCCTGCCTTCAAGAAGCTCATCATCTAGTAGGAGACACAACAAGCAAATAATAATGTACATCTAAGCTATATACAGGATAAATAGGAAATAATTAACCTAAAAAAGCATTTAGAGTTAAGAAGAACTGGGAAAGACTTCCTGTAAAAGATGAGATTTAAGCTGTATTTAAAGGAAGTCAAGTAAGTCAGTAGGCATAGTTAAGGAAGGAGAATATTCCAGGCATGGGGAATAGCTAGAGAAAATGCTGGGACAGATAGAGTGTCTTGTTAGAAAGACAACAAGGAAACCAGTGCCATTGGATTAAAGAGTATATAGTGGAGAATAAGGAAGACTGGAAAGTTGGGGGATGGAGTGGGGCTAAGTTTTGAAAGACTTTACACACCAAACAAATGATTTTGTTTTTGATCCTGGAGAAAAAAGGAAACCAGTGACAATTACTGGATAGGAGTGGGAGAGTGATATGATCATGTTAGGAAAATCACTTTAGGGGTTGCATGGAGAATGTATCGAAGTAGAGAGAGACTTAAGGAGGGTTTTTGCAGTAATCTAGTTGTGATGATGGTTCACACCAGAGTGGTGGCAGTGTCTGAGGAGAGAAGGGGACATATATGAAGAGTTATTGCAAAGGTGAAATAGACTGTGGCAACAGATTGGATATGGTGGTGAGAAATTGTTAGGTGTTGAATATTATACCTAGCTTGCAAATCTGAAGGACTAGGAGGATGGTGTGGTCCTTGATAATAACAGGAAAGGTGGTGGGTTGGGGGTGGGGGTAGAGTTTAGAAGAAAATATAATGAGTGAGCATGTTGAATTTAAGATATCCAATGGACATCTAGTTTGAGATGTCTGAAAGGCAATTGATGATGTAAAACTAGAGAGGTGGGGCCAATATGGAAGAGTAAAAGCCGAGACTTGCTTAAGCTCTCCCCCAAACTTCTCCAAATACCCGTAAAAATGACTTTAAACAAATTCTAGAGCTGCAGAACCCATAAAATGACAGATTGAAACAAGTCTCCAGCCCAAGATGGCCTGGAAGGTTGACAGGAAGGTTCTATCACACTGGGCTGGGAATGGAATGCAGTCCAGTGTGGGCTGAGGCAGCATAGACAGGGCTGGAGCAGGCTTCAGGGGATGGAATCACTGGTAGCTGTGGTGGTTTCCCCGCAAAAGCCAAAGACCACATAGAAGGTCAGTGGGAAAACTCTGTCAGGCATGAGTAGGGGGGGTGGTCTGTCTGGCCCCAGCTAGTGGCAGAGGCAGCAGCAGCTGCTTCCAGAGCTCCCAGCTGACAGACTATATGGGGATTGAGCTAAAGGGGGATTACCAGGATCCCTTTGCTGGCACTGAGGCAGTATTCTCTAGCTTTGCCTTGCTTGGATTGGGGTCCAAGGCCTGGGTGGCAGTCCTAGGGTAATGGATCTGGTGGTGCAGTGGAGAGGAAATCCTCCTCACAGTCCCAAGGCAGAAAAGAGTGCTTGTGATCACTCACAGACCAGAGCACAGGTCAGGAAAGGAGCAAACACCTCTCCTTTGATCATACCACCTGGTATGGGAGAACTGAAAATTTACAGGCCTCTAGAAGTGGCTCTGAAAACAGTTGCACAAAGTCCCTGAAGTTTGGGACAGTACACCACCCCTTCCCCTCTGGAAGCAAAGTCCTACCTTGACAAAAAGTTAGAAAGTCAAATATTTGAAAAGAGCAGACAGCTCTATAGACTATAGAATCTTAGTTTGGTGACAAAGAAGATAAAAACATACAACCAGAAGAAACAAAGTCAAAGCTCCTATATCCAAAGCCTCCAAGCCAAATATGAAGATGTAAAACTAGAGGTCAGCAGAGAGGTTAGGGCAGGAGAGGTGAATCTAAAAATCATGAGCATAGAGATGGTAGTGAAATCCATGGGAGCAAAAGAGATCACCTAGTGAAGGGAGTATAGAAGGAGAAGAGAAGGTCCCAGGACCCCAGAAACCTGGGGGACACTGTGGTCAGAGGGAAGGATCTGAATGAGCATCTAATGTTAATAAAAGGAACTGAGGAGCAGTCAGATAGGAGGAAGGTCAAGGGGGTCAGAGGAAGTTCTGGTCTTCACCTGAGGCTGGAGATCAAGTGGGTGCAGCAAGAGGTAGGAGCACAGGGAAGTCTACCTGACTTGTCACCTTCCTTCAGGGGACGGCAAGAAGTGGAAAGCTGGAGGTCAGAAGAGGGTCTGGCTCCTTTTTTTCCCTCTGTTTCCTCTCTTTGTTTCTCTTTTCTTCTCTCTGCCATATTTTTAACTGCAACACTTTTATCTTAAATTAAATCATACCATATAAAGAAGTAGAGAGAGGCAGAAGAATACTTGGCAGTGGAAATATCATATTTCTTTTTATATAGTAACATGAAGGATAGAGGACCGAAGAGATCTCAAAGAGTCATCTAGCAATCTGTGTTATCCCTGTATGCTGGCTTCCCCCAGAGAGCTATTCCACCACTTAACAACGCTCTCAGAAAAGATAATGATTCCCATTTCAGTAATGTTTTCTTTACGACAATGCCTTTTGTATAGTGTAGTTAGATGGGCAGCTAGGTGGGGCAGTGGATAGACCCCTGGACAGCAAATCATAAAAACTTCTTCCTGAGTTCAAATCTGGCCTTGGGCACTCACTAGATATGTGACCCTGGGCATTACTTAACCCTGTTTGCCTCAGTTTCTTCATCTATAAAATGAGTTGGAGATGGAGATGGCAAGCCACTGTAATATCTTTGCCAAGAAAACCCCAAAAGGACGCATGAAAGTCATGCACAACTGAAAACATGTTTAAGGGCAAGAATAGTTGGTAGAGCAAAATGTTATTTGAATGCAGATGAGGAAACTTAGGTTCAGATAGATCCCGTGACTTGTCTGTGGTCATGCAGCTAGTAAGTGTTGGTCGATGAACCCAGATCTCTTAATTCTAACTTCAAAGTTGATTCTAAGTTCCCCCCTATGATATTATATCAAACTCAAGTTCCTAAAATGTTTCATGTCCATTTTCTTCTTGTGCTGAGATGCATTCAAAAAAGTAAGCAAGGGAGCTATCAGTAGGAATGACTATCGGGGTGGGAAACCAGTGTGCTGCCCCCTAGTCCCTGGGTGGGGCTTTTTAACTGAGACCAAGTTTTACAGAACAAATCCTTTTATAATGGGAATTTGTTCAGTGAAGTTTGGATTCAGTCAAAGGGCCTAGCTAGAGGACCCACAGGGCCACTTGTATCCTAGAGGCCACAGGTTCCCCACCCCTGCTCCTGTGGTTACTGCATGCCTTGGGATTCTGTCAGTGGCCTTTCACTTTCCCTAGCAACCAAATATTACAGAATCACAGAATTTCTGATGTGGAAAGGATCTCAGTTCAACTCATACTTGAAAGCAATCTCTACTGTGACATACATACACATGGTTGTCCAGCCTCTATTTGAATTGCCCATTAGACTGAGAGCTTCTCAAGAGTAGGGACTGTCTTTTGCCTTGCTTTTTTATCCACAAGACTTGGAACAGCACCTGATACATGGTAGACATTTAATAAATGTTAGTTGGTTGACTAGGGGCAGCTCGGTGGCATAGGATAGAGTACAGGGCCTGGAATTAGGAAGACCTGAGTTCAGATCTGCCCTTAGACACTTGCTAGCTATGTGGCTTGGGATAAGTCACTTAACTTTGTATGCCTCAGTTTTCTCATCTGTAAAATAAGCTGCAGAAGGAAATGGCAAACCACTCCAGTATCTTTAGAGAACTTCAAAAGGGGTCACAAAGATTTGTACATGACTGAACAGTAACCAAGTTGGTTGACTGACTGAGGTCCTCCAGTGAGGAGAATTCCTCCTCAAGGCAGCCCATTTTATTTTTACACAGCCCTGATTTTTCCTGATATCAAACCTAAATTTGTCTCTTTGGAGCTTCTCTACCTTGTTTTTAGCTCTCTGCCCTCAGGGGATAAACAAAAAGTAATCCCTTCTCCGTGGGACATCCTTTCAAATACTTGAAGTCAGCTCTCACACTAATAATTACAGCCAGCTGTTATCTAACGCTTCAAGGTTTGCAAAAGGCTTACATGTTATCTTATTTGACCCCCACAACAGCTTGTGAGGTAGATATTATTATTATCTTTATTATACAGATGAGAAAACTGAATTCTGAGAAAGGCTGTGGCTTGCTCAGGGTCACACAGATAAACATCTGAGGGAGGATATTCAAAAATCGTATCTTCCAGAAATAATGTCCATTGCTCTATTCCACATGCCCGGTTCCATGAGCTGACTATCATATCTCCCGAGTCTTTTCTTCTCTGGGCTAAATATTCCAAATTCTTTTAACCTATCCTCAAAAGGCACAGACTTACTGCCCTTTACTATTTTAGTTGCTCTCCTCTGGATGTATATAATGTGGCACAAACTTGCACATTCTAGACTTTTCAGGATGGAAGATGAGGTGGGGTTAAGGAATTCAGTCTAAGGCAGACCACATCTTTCTAGGGGCAGCCATACTTAATGGGCTGGAAATCTCCTGTTTGTCTGATTCATAGTGGAGGATCTGAGAAAATACTAGTCTTGCCATTCTCTCACTGTGAAGGGATGGCTGCCTGTGAGTTGAGCTAATTGCATGTTTGAGTCCCAGCCAGGTTATTTCTCATCTGTAAAGTGAAAAAGTTGGACTTGATGAGTTCTGAGGGGAGGTCCCTGCCGACTCTAAATAGAGGAACCTCATTTCGTACTCCACAAGCATACAAGAAAGGGAAATCTGACGCCTCTGGCCACTGTTCATTATTTAGAACAGGTGTTCTGATAGAAATCCACCATCAAGACATAGCATTGTGATGCGATGGTCAATCATTATTCCTGGTGTTGGTCACTTGTAATGGGTGTTATGGAAGTTTTCAGAGGAATGATGGATCTACTTGGAAAATTGATTCCTCTTAGTGGAGTAGCCCTTCACTTTACTATGTTCAGTGAGGTCCAACCAGGCTAGTTCGGCCCTCTCCTCAGGAATGTAGTTCCTTTTATTATTATAAATATTATCTTTACAAATCTATTAGCTTTACTAGTCCCATTAAAGGGCCATTAGGCTTCCCATTAACAGCTGCTGTAGATGGTTTCATGCAGAGTTCTCAGCATGGGCTCTCTCTCCATGGATGGCAAGAGGAATTGAGAGCAGGAAGACGAAGGGAAAACATTGAAGTGTAGAGGTGGAGGAGGGGGAGTTTCATTAATACCTCTCCTCCTTCCCTTCACCCCCTCCAACTTTTTGAAAGGAGAGAAGCTAATGTGGAGTCCTTTATTTCCTTAAAGGAAGAAGGGCCTTCAGCATTGGCAAGCTTTCAGTAGTTAAAAGGGAGTTGCTTTTACTAAATGGTGCCTTTTAATTTTTTATCTTTTTCTGCCTCTTAATCTTGTCCTAAACAAGTGATAGAGGTGTACAGCTCAGTTAAGTGGCTTTTCCTATCCATGGCTTTCTGAAATGTTTGCTTTTATTTGCCTTCTCTGGATTTGCAAGAAATTTGTGTATGTCACCTGGTAGATGTGGGATCATGGTACAGTGGTACCTATGCTACTACACATAGACTTCTCACAGATATAGTGAATTGTGTTTGAAAGAATACAGCATGTTTTCTCACTCAGTTGTGCCTTTACATTTTACCAGTAGAATATAAACTCTTGAATGCAATGATTTCGCATTTTGGTCCGCATTCCTTCCCCCTTTCCTCCCCGGCATAGTGCCTGGCCCATAGGAGGCATTTAATAAGCGCTTGTTAAATGCAATTACTTCACCAGTACATATTTTAACTAGATATAAATACATATTTATCCATCATTGCATTTATAAAAGTTACCCACAATTGGAGGAAAATTTAAAGAAATAAGACTGCTGATATGCAATTAGGTAACATGCTCATTCCCTTTTGACTGCTGTGAATCTTAACACTTTCCTGTTCTTATGGTTTTAACCATTTCTTGGTTAATGGCACCCAAACTCATGCCATTTCTTGGTTAATGGCACCCAAACTCATGAGGCAAACTCTTTAGCTTCATTTCTTATTTATAGTAATCCATTCTTTTTTCTTATTTACATATTTTGGATATTAAAAAACCAAATATTTGTACCTATAGTTTGGGTCCTTTTAAAGATGACCTGGCTATAGTGTCTATCTGGTATCTTAGCCTCTCCCTCATTAAAGAGACTGAGACATCAGAGAAAGAGGAAAAGAACTCATACTTAAGAAATACTTGTACTCTTACAGTGGCAAAGAACTGTAAACTAAAGGATGCTCATCAATTGGGAAATGGCTGAACGAATGATAGAATATGATTATAATGGGAAATTATTGTACTGTAAAAATGGAGGGGATGGTTTTAGAGAAACTTGGGAAGACTTCTGTAAACTGGTACAGAGTGACATGAGTAGAATCAGGAGGTCAGCTGACATAATAACAGCAAAATTTTAAAGACAGACAACTTTGAAAGACTTAAGAACTCTGATGAAAAAAATGACTAACCACAATTCCAAAAGACTTGTGAAATAGACTATTCACCTCTTGGGAGAGTATGAGGCCATACTCAGGGTATGGATTGAGACATATATTTTTGAACATGGGCAATGTGAAATTTGTTTTGCTTAATTACTTATCTGTTACGAAAATTTTTTTCTTTTCCGAGGTGTGTGAAAGAGAGAAAATCGATTTTTTGTTCATTGAAAAAACAAAATAAAATAAAAAATAAAAGGTCTGAGATTACTAGATAATTCTTTCAAATCTATTCCTTTGTTTCTCATGTTGCTATAAAAAAGATGGAAAAAGCCGAGGATCCTGCTGATTGTGTGATTTCATTTACGGTAACAGTGTTACAGTTAAAACTCAACTATTGAAATCTTTCCCTAAACATATGTTAACTTTTCTCCATCTCAGTTTCCTCATTTGCAAGATGGGGATAACTATACCTGGCCTATCTACATCCAGGGATTTTCATAAAGTTCAAATAGTAACAATGATAATTGACATTTATATAGCACCTTAAATTTTACAAAATGCTTTACATACATTATCTCATTTGAGTCCCACAATAACCTTGTGTTTGAGGCGTGATATAACTCCCTCCAGTTTTCCTTATTCCAGCTGCAGCTCCCTGTCCTCTGTACCACCTGCTTGCCTCGGGATATTATATGTAAAGTGACTTATGTAAGGTATTAGGATAACAAGAATTACTATTATAACCATTATTTTAAGTAAGGGAGACATGCCGTTGACAGTTTGGGGTTTAAATCCTGCACAGTAGTGCTGTCATTTATCCTGATCTACAAAATGCCTTCATATTTCTTCTGAATTTCAGTTTCTAAAGTGTTCCTCCAATGTACTTACTTTCATTTTGACCTCCCCAACTCCAGAGGTGACCCTTTGAAATAATTCTGCCAATGCTGCTAAGCCTTGTCCTTCAACCTTCCACATACTGTTGCAGTCTTTTGGCAAATTCAGCCAATCACTCTGAATTGTGTGTGTTTGAGCCAGGTTATTGTGATGCTGATAAATGAGAAATAGATTGAGGCCATCAGACTCATTTTTACTGCTCACCTTATTTCCAGATGTGGAAGGTAATGGATTTGGATTGGCTGCTAACACGGAGACTCATCAAAGACCATTTCCCCCCTAAGGGCATTAACTGCAATTTCTTGATTGAGTGGAAGCCTGAGGCATTTTGCATGTGGATGGGTATCACAGTTTAGGCAAATGGTTAAAACAGAAATCCCCGTCTGCCACTTTTGAGTTTGTCAAACTGAATATGGGTATTGCAAGTTGGGATTTAGAAGGCAAGTAAGCTGTCAAAGATAGCTATACAAGCCCAGCCATTTTTACCAAAAGAAGAAAGGATAAGCACTGTTTGTCCAAGATTAGCCAAGCGGAGGCCATTCTGCATGAGACCAGCTAGCTTCAATGTATGACCAGATGGACAAACCCATTTGTTCTCTGAGGACAACGTTCACAGTTATGAGAGAGGGGGAAGATGAATTTATTTATAGGATTTAGAACAGGAAAGAAACTTAGAAGATGTTAAATCCAATTTTTCCTTCTGATAAGGAAACTAAGACTCAGGGACTTGGGCAGGAACTAAATAACAGAATGGAATTCGGACTCAGCTCCTCCAAAGAGAAATCTAGTACTCTTTCTACTACTCTGTGACTGTGACTGATTTTAGAAGACACCACATCCTACCCTTATAGGGTTAATGGAAGACTAGGTTCTAGCCTAATTCAGTAGCACTGGAAACTTTGATGATCTCCTCATCTCAAGGGGATAAAACTCTCAGGAAACTGGGTCATGGCACCCAAACTCATGAGGGAATAATTTATTCCAGAAAGCAAATTTATTCATTTATAATTTGCCCAAGGTCATATTGCTAGGGAGTGATAGCCCTGATTCAAACTCAGTGTGCCAAGTCCAGTACTCATTCCTGAAACTATCCTGCCTTCTTATTCATTACATATCCCTCATTTGACCTGGAGGATTGATTTCAATGTAACAGAATGCATAGATATCCAATCTCATGAACACTTCTCCTTCTTTCCTTCACTTCTCTCACCAAGGCTAGGGCTTCAGGCCTGTCATGATTACTCTTTACCTCCCATTTACTTCCCATTACTCTTAGTTTTCTTCTAATTTCATTTTTTCTTTGACCACTACCACTCAGTTTCTGTGAGTACCCTCTTCAAACTGTGTCCATTGAGAAGCCCCATTGGCCTTTCTATGCTACTCCATGGGAAAAGTCAACCTCCTCTGTTTTTCTCATTAATGGTGGTTGTTGGTGACAGTACCTGGTTCACTAGCTAGCAGCCGGTCAATTAACTAGCATTTATCAAATGCCTCATATGTTTAAGGCACTGGGCTAAGGACTGGCAATTACAAAGAAAGGGGGAAAAAACCTCTTCTCAAGTATAGTCCTTACTCTCAAGGAAGTCATAGTCTAATAGGGGATACAACATATTAATAGCTATGTAAAATGTACCAACAAGATATATATATATATATATATATATATATATATATATTTATACATATATCCATATACACATACATATAGGACAAATTGGGGGTAATCTCAGAAGAAAGGCGCTAAAGATTAAGGGAGACTGGGAAATCCTTCTTGGATAAGGTGAAATGTTGGCTGAGACCTGAAGCAAGCTGGGAAAGCTAGGAGGCAGTGATGGAGAAAGGCAACATTCCAACAATGGGGAAGAGCCAGTAAAAATGTTCAGAGTCCAGAGACAGGGGTATAAGTAAGACACAACTATTATGTGATTGTGCTTACTTGAAAACTTTAGAAAAAAGATTTACCTAGATATTTGAATTTTTAAATAATACTTCCTTATGTTTATAGCCAGATAGAACTTTGACTGGGTAATGTGTGCAGCATGTATGATAAACTGAACACACTAGCTTCTGTGTCTCAAGGCTACTGGCTTTATTTTCTCATTAAGTTTTTCTATAGGTGCATAAATAGTCTGGCGTGTGGGTATGTCAGAGATTACTGAAAGACCTTTTCTAATTTGCTCACCCCCACATCAACTTCAGCTGAAGAAAATCCTCTCTTCTTTTTGTGTTAACATCTTCTCTCTTAATCTTAAACAGCATATTTATTGGCATGAACTAGAATCATTGTAAGTGACACACACTTTACTAGCAATTACAAATAATAAAGAATGAAAATATACATTTAGTGAAACAGGCTTCCATGTGTAAGTTATAATGGATACAGATGAGGAAATTGAATATTCCCTCTTCCTAGAACTCCTCCCACTAATCAGAGGTGAAATGGAAAATGGAATGACTGGATGGATTAAGAGAAACTTGAGCTTCCCCTAGGAAGTGGGGAATCAGGAAATCAGAGGGGAATCGAAGAAATATACATGCTGTACTGAATTTCATCTATCTAACCAGACCTGATCTGCTGGAACTGGCCCATGTGATCTCATCTTTTCCCATCTTTCTGCTTTCTCCAGGAATTATGAATTCTAAGATCCACTTACTTTCTGTTGCAGAAATACAATTACACATTTCCCTGCTGACTTGGCATGGCTCACAATCCTCCCAGTCCTCCATTTTCCATGTGACTTCTCAGTGTAAGTTCTTTCCAAAGCTTTCCAAAGTTCTTCTAAAGCTATGAAAATTGGGAAATTCTTAGTAATGGCTATATTCCATTATTCCTGTTCCATCAAGATCCCTATGTCAGCTCCTCAAGGAAGGGGTTACACATGGATAGATTCTTTTACTTTTAATGTATATTTACATTCAATATCTCATGTTATCCTCACAATAGCTCTGTGATATGCGCTGTAATTAGTATTATCCTCATTTTGAAGATGAGAAAACTAAAGCTTAGAAAGCTTAAGTGACAGGCCTGGGATCACATAGCAAATATAGAGTGGAATTGAAATTTGTCTCTGAGTCACCACTAGACTGACTCATTTTCTGAACTCATAATCAAAAACCTTCATTGTTTTCTACTTCAAACCAACTTGGCATCAAATGCCCTTTCAGGTAGTTTTCCTTATCTGCCAGACTTCCTTCTAGTGAGAATAATCTCTTCTAGTTAGAAGAGAAACATTTTTCTACTTTCTTCTTAAAAAAACAAAGTGCCCTTCCCACTTTTCTTCTACCCAACAAGCATTGCCAGCTGCTACAGGCTACTTTCGATTGGCAGACAATAATTTTTTCTCTTTGGTTGAGGTTATCCCTAGCAACCAGTTCACACAAACGTGCACATAAGTGTACCCAAACATGCTACATACACACAGTATCTAATGGGATACAAACTACTTCAGAAAAATTTAGAAGTGATTTCTATAAACACTTGTAACTCTACCAGAATTAAAAAGTTTTAAATAAAATATATGTAACAGCAGGAACAATAATAACCAGAGAGACAGCAGAGCCTGGAGTGAATAAAGAGCTGACCTTGGAATGGGAAAGATGGATTTAAGTTCTGCTCTTGACACACCACTGGTTGCGTGACCCTGGGCAAGTCAGTCTCTTAATGCCTTAGCTTTCCAAAACTATAAATTGCAGTATAGTTATTTATTTGCATTGGTAGAGTGAGTTTTCCCAATCAAGAATTTTCTATTTCAGTGACATCACAGATCTAGACAAAACCAAACCTACAAAACAAGCAAAACCCCAAACCCAAAACCCAAAACCAAAAGTAAAACCCCAAACCCAACTGACAATGAATGTTTACGTAATACTTTAAAGTTTATAAAATACTTTCCTTATAACAAACTTTTGGGGTATGTAGTGCAAATACTGTTACCCTCACTTTATAGATAAAGAAAAAATTTACAGTCCTGTAAAGCTCTCAGGTCTCTTTCACACAACTACCATCTAATCATGTCTCTAAAGGTTTGTCCGGTCATGACAAGCTGTAGAGGTTTTGGGTATGGGCCTGGCAATGGATTATACACACACACACACACACACATACATATATATATATATATATATATATACATATATATATATACACAAACACATACATATATATACACACATACACATGTATGTATGTATATATTTATTAATGTATAATATATACACACATACACACACATATATGTATGTGTATATATATTTACATATTACTATATTATATATAGAACATATATATTTACATAATCTGAGGACCAGTCTTTCCAAATGTTGAGTGGCTTATTAACAGAGGCTTGGCCTCCATATGATTAATTTTTGGTCTACAACTTGTGAAGATTGTATACTAAGTCATAGAGATCCAGTGATGTGTGTCAATGGAGGGAGTACACCAATAAAATGGCACCTTCATTAAGCACTGAGAATGTCTTTTAGTCCCTCAGAGTAAACAGGAAATGTTGAGTGGGAAAAGGAGAATTGGAAAGAGCTTTTCCCTGCTGTTTTTATGTTCCGAGAGGTTACTTTTATTTTTCTCCAGTGCTAGCTCCCACTATCTCCTAATCAGCTCTCTCTCGGCACCCCTTACATTCTAAAGAATGGCCCAGACAAGCTATTTCTTATTCTCTGGACTTCACCATTATGACTCAGTGGCCTTCTTCACTGTGGGACTCCTGCCACCGATTAGTTCTGGAAATCTCCAGTTTGAAGAGGGGTGCAGACCATCCCTCGTCCTCTGAATTTTGCTACCAAGCTCTGGAGTGGGTGCCTTTTTCCATACTTGCTCCTTTGCTGTTCAACTCCCCATTTATGTGATGCCTTCCATCATTAGAGTATAGGTTCCTTGAGGTCAGGGACTATCTTTTTCTTTCTTTCTGCATGTATTTGTATTTCCATTACTTAGTACAGTACCTGACACATATTAAGGCATTTAATAAATACTAGTTGATTGCTCTCCACTGCCCCTTTCACTTAGCATCTCCTTCATTCTAGTCCCAACTCAAGGCCAACATGAATCAAGGAAAAAAAGCAACTCTTTTTTTAAAGATGAAATTTCACTTAAACAAATCTTTCACTGAGCTTGAGTAGGAGACATTGAAAACCCACTTGAAGCATGAACACACTGCACCATTCAGCAGATTTTTACTAAAATAGGAGAAGATTAAAAAGTAACATATGCAATTCTCCAATTGTCACCTACTTGAATTCTAATCACCATATGTACTTAACGCAGTTGATTCTGATATTTTCAGTTCTCAGGGTTGAAGGGTCTGCAATGACATCCTGAGATCTGAGAAGGCACAAAAGTTTGTGGTTAAATCCATCCTACTCATGCTCCAACTGCTTGATTATTATGTAATATTCTGTTATAGGCAGTCCCCTCCTTCCTCCTTTATCAAGTCTATTTGTGTAGCCAATATTTTTTTTTTCACTTTTTGTTAGGAAGAAAGTCCAAAGTTTTTGGAGTTACAAATTCCAAGTGAAGATTTTTGCTCTAATTATGAGCACTGTCCTTTCCCCTGTTTTTCTCTTTTTTTCAATCTCCTGAACTTCAGTGTATCACATTGCTTTACATGTGTCTCTTTTGAATAAAATTTGTAAAATAAAACAAATAAGCAAAATACTAATGACTTTATCAGTAAACCCAAAAGACTATTTTGATAATAATGCTGAACCTTCAAGGAGCTTCCATTTTTACCCCTTTCCTTTCTTCCCATCTCATACCCCCAAAGCTCTTGTCCATTATTCTGTAAGTACAATAGAAATTAATCAGTAAAGCCTAATGACTAGGTATCTTTTAAGAAGGAGAAACCTGGAACAAATTAGCCAGAAGGATTTCCTTTAATTTGAAGGGAAAATCATGTATCTTAACAATGATAAAAATAGGGTATATATTGCTATGATCAGTTTATCCTACTTTGGCCCATATTTGAATGAATGAATGAAAAAGGCATTTGAGTATTTACCATGTACAAAGCACTCTGCTAAAGACTGGAGATACAAATAGAAAATTAAGCCAGTTTCTGATGTCCATGAGCACACACGTAGTGGGGGAGACAATTTAGGCAGGTTTCAGCTACAAATTAGATGGAAAGGTTCTATGGTCTTTAAGATATAGAGGCAAAACAGATAATAATGTCTCTTCATTAAAGTCATTTGCAGTGATAAAAATCATATCAGCTTCTGATGTGGAACTATTTGATTGTGCCAAAGACTTCGGTGGCAAGAACTTTCTTTTCTGGGTCTTGGCTACCTATGGCTATAGCACCTGTAGCAGTAGTTGCCAGGCTACACCTCCACTTTCCATGTTTTTCTGAAGTCCACTTGCTCATTATTTCTTATACTTGCTGGACAGTTTAAATTCAAACTGGACATGGGGACTCACATCTGTAATCCCTGTTATTAGGAGAGGCTGAGTCTCTTAGTTTGAAAAGGGTTTGCTTTTCAGGGTGATTGATGGCTTAGGGCACTATACTGGAAGCATAACTATTCCCAAGACTCTTGGGTTTAGGGTCCTGGCATGTCTTTATTGGAATCTGAGTGGAGATTGTGGTCAAGGTGGTGGTGGTTTGACATGTCAGGCACATGCTACCTCATGGTCCCTTGCTGTGCCTTGCTCATTCATGCTACTTCTGTGGATCTGTGATCTCATCTAGGTAGATGATCCCTCCAATGATGCAAATTGTAGCTCATTCACATATTCTCATTCTGTGCTACTTTTGTCTGTCTTTTCATTAGTCCTCCATTGACAGTCTCTTCAACGGAGGACTTTGCCTAGTCATCTTCTCCTTTTTCTTCTTCTTTTTCTTCTTCTTCTTCTCCTTCTTTCTCTTCTTCTTCTTTTCCCAAATTAATTTGAAGTCATGGTGTCACAGACATACACTGAGAAAATCTAACTCAAAGTTTTAAAACTTTGAATTAGATTTTCTCAGTATATATAATTTCCTCTAATTACATGTTAAAAGTTTTAAAAAGTTTTTAAAAAAAGTTTTGAGTTCCAAATTTTATCCCTCTCTCCCTTCCTCTGTTCTTTGAGATGGTGAGAAATCAGATATAGGTTATACATATACAATCACGTAAAATATTTTCATATTAGTCATTTTATATGAGAAGACTGAAATGAAAGAAAAAGAACTAAGGGTGAGTTGAAAACGGTATTCTCAAACCAAAATAAAACCATTGTTTAGTTAAGTAGTATTTCTTTAAATCTTGCTCTCAATTTAAAAATAGAATTCAAATTTTTGTTTAAAAATTAAAACTCTTACCTCATCCCTCCTCCCAATCAAAACAAAATCCATAATTTCATGGAAGTGTGTGCTAAATTTTTGTAGGGACTATGTCCATAGATGGTCATGTTTTTCACATCATAAAATCATACCTAAAGTTCACCCTCCACCTGGTGGCAGCATATCCTAATTATGGACAAAATACTTGAAAGCAGCAGTTCTCAAACTCTCATTACACTCCAAAGAGCTTTTGTTTACCTGTGTTATGTCTATCAATATTAAAAGCTGACACTGATAAAATGTTAAAATATTTATTAGTTTATTTAAAAATTTAATAAACCCATTGATGTTAACATTAATAACATAATTTTTATGAATAATAACTATATTTTCTGAAACCAAAAAAAGTGAGGAGTGATATTGTTCTATGTATTTTTTTCAAATTTCTTTAATGTTTGACAGTGGAAAACAGCTGGATTCTCAAATCTGCTCTGCATTTATTCTGTTGCAGTGTGTTGCATTGATTGAAGTATGTAAAGAAAATCTGGCTTCTTCCAGATACATAGCAGTAAGAGGGAGAAGTATTTTAATAGGTAAAAATAGATTAGTATTCTTATCTAAATAGTTTTATCTTCATGACTTCCTTAAGGGTTCCACTAACTACACTTTACCCACTTTTGCCTTAGAAGAAATAAGCTATTGCCTGAGTTCAGTGCTGAAAAGTTCATTCATTTATTTATTTTTAAAAATTAACTTATTTTAGGCTTTCAACATGCACTTCCATAAAATTCTGTTTCAAATTTTCTTCCCCTCTTACTCCTCCCTCCTCCTCAAGATGGTGTGCAATCTGATATAGGTTCTATTTATGCATTCATATTAAACATACTTTCACATTAGTCATGATGGAAGAAGCAAAACAAAGCAATAAAAGAAAAGGAGAGCAAATTGTGTGTTTCCATCCACGTTCAGACTCCATAGTTCTTTCTCTGGAAAGAACCAGAATGGATAGCATTTTCCATTGTGAGTCTTTTGGAGTTGTCTTCAATCCTTTCATTGTTGGAAGAGCTAAGTCTATCAAAGTCAATCACACAGTGTGGTTCTTACTGTGTACAATGTTCTCCTTGTTCTGCTCATTTCGCTCAGCATAAATTCATATATGGCTTTCCATGTTTTTCTGAAGTCTGTCTGCTCATCATTTCTTCTATGTGCTGGGAAATTTAAACCCAAGCTGGGCATGGGGACTCACATCTGCAATCCCTGTTATTAGGAGAGGTTGAGTCTCTTAGTTTGAATTTGGGAGTTGTTATCTGCAGTAGAAATTAAGCACTAAATTGGGCACTTATTATGATGAACCTCTGGAGTAGAGGGCCAACACACTGCCTAAGGATGACAAGCACAAGGTAAAAAAGATGGAACCTGTTAAAACTTCCATGATGATCAGCATTGGGGTCACAATGTCTGGTGAATGGCTGCTGTACTTCCCCTCACAAGTGTGACACAGAGAAATCCATTCTCAGAAGACAAAAAAAATCAATAAAGTGTTAGTAAAAGAAACTTCCCAGTGTCAGATTCTGTTTGGTAAGTATATACATATTCTTTAATGCTAAGGAATTTTTGTCTCCCTTTTAATGTCCTTAACTGAAGTGAGAGAATATTCTAATACTTGGGATTAAAGTTTTTTTTTGTTGTCAAATCAGAATAATTTAATGACATTAATTATTAGGATAGGTGAGAAATTGGCTATCTCTGTTTCCGAGTCTAGTAACTCAGCTTTGCTGGTCCAGAAATTCAATTACTGATTCATTCAGGGATGATCAAATCCAAATCCTAGGACAACTGTCTCATGTTAACCAAACTCATAGGAAACCAATTTTTAAATCAGAACAAAAATTCATTATTTTATAATGGAAAACAGATCATGTAATTGGTTCCAGTCATTCATTCCAGGCTCCCTATTCCCATATCAATGTACCAGGGAAACTAAATTAGCTTTAAGAAAGTTGTTTTAAAGTATTTGAAATCATCCATGATAAAAAGAAAGGCACCATATACACCAAAATAGTAGTATATTTCTCTCCCCCCACCCCTCCCCCCACTAATAATAGAGGAAACAAAGATGCCCAGCCATTGGGGAATGGTCAAACAAATTTAGGTGTTTGAATTTAATGGAACATTACTATGTGCTTAGAGGTAATAAATGCGATGAATATAGAGAGGCTTGGGAAGATGTGTAAACCAAGTGAAGCAAAGAGAAACAAACAAAAATACAAGGTGCCTAAAATAATGTAAATGGAAAGAAGGAAAACAAAACAATGAAAGCTATGTTCTTTGAAATCATAATGACCAAACTTGGCCCCAAAGAAGAGATATGAGGAAGCCTCTATGCCTTTTTACCAAGGTGGGGGTCTATAAGTGTGGAACACTAGATATAATGGCAGACATTTTTGATGTATTGCTTAGTTAATTTTTCTGAATCGTTCTCTAAACCACGTCCCTCATTTTTATTTCTTTGTTATAAGGGATGACTTGCTGAGAGAGGATAGAGGGATACATTGGGAAATGTAGATCATAGAAAAACAAAACATATCAATAAAAAGTTATTTCTTTTTATAAAGAGCATGCATGAAATCAGAGAGAAAAGAAAAATGGTGATAAGAGATATTCTATAAAGGTGGTAGTAAAACCTTATCATGCCTTTCTTCATATAAGGAGTTGATCAGGAAAGTTCCTTGTTCCATTTGATAAACTTGAAGAAAAATATTTGGAAATTTAATTGTATCTTCTGATGGAGGGTGTGAACATATTTGAGAAGATTAGGGGAGCACTTTTGGGTTAAATCAAGCAATTGGTATTGGTTGTTGTCCTTCGTTTATGAAGAGGACCAAAATGACATCACCATGATAAAGTGAAGTTTCAATGTGTCTGACTGTGGCTGATCAGACCAATATGAGCTCGGAATGCTCTACCACAGGTTAGGCACAGATAGTCCATATGAATATTTGGGGTGGATACTCCAAATTTGTGCATCCTATGTTTACTTTGTGCTGTCTCAATTCTGCTTTGCTCATAAAACACAGCACTTTTTCTGATGTGGGCACACCATGCTGAGTGGTCCTGTGCCAGTGTCTTCCATGTTGCACAGTCAAATCCAAAGTTCTTGAGAGAGACCTTGAGAATGTCCTTACATCGCTTCTTCTGACCACAGTGCGACAGCCTGCCCCATTTAAGTTCTCCATAAAATAGTCTTTTTGACAAGTGTATATTTTGCATTCGAACAAGGTGGCCAGTCCATCAGAATTGCGCCCTCTGAAGTATAGTTTGAATGCTTGGCAATTCGGCTCAAGCAAGGACTTCAGTGTCTGGTACTTTATCCTGCCAGGTGAATCGCAGAATCTTCCTAAGACAGTTCAAATGGAAGTGATTCAATTTCCTAGCATGGCTCTGGTAAACTGTCCATGTTTCACAGGCATACAACAATGAGGTCAGCACAATGGCTCTGTAGACCTTCAGTCTGGTACTCAGTCTAATACCTCTTCTCTCCCAAACTTTTCTTCAGAGCCTCCCAAACACTGAGCTAGCTCTGGCAATGTGCGCATCAACTTCATTGTCAATGTGTACATCCCTGGAAAGTATGTCACTACCAAGGTAAGTGAACTTATCCACAGCATTCAAAACTTCTCCATTTGTTGTAATCAATGATTTCACGTATGGATGATGTGGTGGTGACTGATGGAGCACCTGTGTTTTCTTGGTGTTAATTTTTAGACCAAAATTAGCACAGGCAGCAGGGAATTGATCCATGCTTTGTTGCATCTCAGCTTCAGAGGCTGCATTGAGTGCACAATCCTCTGCAAACAGAAAATCATGCACCAACACTCCCTCCACTTTGGTCTTCGCTTGTAGCCTTTTCAAATTGAAGAACTTACCATCAGTATGGTAGCTGACCTTGATGCCATGTTCATCTTGATTGAAAGTATTTGACAACATGGCTGAAAACATCATGTTAAAAAGCATGGGAGTGAGCACACACCCCTGTTTCACTCCATTGGTGACTGGGAAACCCAGGCAAACATGCCATTATGAAATTGACATACAGTACTGATGAACTTCTCTGGGCAGTCAAATTTTGATGTAATTTTCCATAAGCCCTCATGACTAACAGTGTCAGAGGCCTTGGTTCAATCTACCAATGTTGTGTACAGACCTCTGTTCTGCTCCTGGCATTTCTCCTGGAGTTGTTGGGCAGCAAACACCATATCGACTGTTCCTTGACCCTTTCCTTAGCCATACTGGTTCTCAGGTAGAAGACCATCTTTCAGATGAAGGAGCAGCCTATTAAGGAGGACTCTAGCAAGAATTTTACCAGCAATGAGTAAGAGAGAGACCCCCGCTGTGATTGTCGCAGGACAATCTATTCCCTTTAATTTTATAAGGATGGACAATGGAGAGATCCTTGAACTCCTGGGGGATAACCTCTTCTTGCCATATAACCTGGAAAATTTGAGTCAGCTTTTGTATGAGCAATGGTCCCCCTACCTTATAAATCTCAGCTGGAATAGAAGCAGCACCAGGTGCTTTGCCACATGAAAGGAGACTAATGGCCCTCAAAACCTCTTCTTCAGTTGGAACTTCAGCTAAGGAAGGATTGACTTAAACCTGAGGTAAATGATCAATGGCCTCAGTATTGATTGATGATGGTGTCTTGAGAGCATTATGGAAGCATTCAGCCCATCTCTCTAGGATCATGTCTCCATCACTAATCAATGTGGCTCCATCAGCACTGAGTAGTTGTGATGCACCATAGGTTTTTGGTCCATAAATAGATTTCAGGGAATCATAAAGGTGCTTTGGATTGTTACTATCAGCATATGAAGCAATACTTCATGAAGAAGAGGATATTTCCTTAAATCACATTTATTGGAGATTAATTGATTATCTTGAGTTGTATTGGATGGAGAGGAGATGGATTGGTTGGCTCAGACCAATTGGTTGGGAATCAGAACCATTTTCTGCTGGACCTATGGGGGAGAAAAGACATCAATTACAAAGCTGGCTCTAGAGGAGATCCTGAGCAAGCTGAACACAGACCAGAGAGCAGCCAAGCTGAGAAAGAACCTGGGTTTTGAGGGACTGAAGTGAAAACTTGCACAGGTATATCCTTCCATCTAGTAGCTGCAAGTGCATGTGTTCTCACCATAGGGACTCTGACTTCTTGGCTCTAGCTATAGAGAGGAAGTACTATAACCAATCTCTCAAGAAATGATGGAGTGGCTAGAATTCTTGAACATTAAATTCCTGGATGGAGGAGAGGCAATTCATAAGGCAAAATTGAGTTCCCTGGAAAGACTGAGAATTAAGTCTTCAATGGAGACAAGGAAGTGGTCCTGGGTAGCCCTAGACTGTAGGAAAGAAAAGAATCTTAGAACTAGATTTGTAGAAAGAGAAAGAAGAATATGTGGGCAGTTGTTAATCTTGGGTTGCCTCTTCCAAAAACTCCACATTTGAAGATTTTCTTTCTAGGAAGAAGGGGAGAGAGTCCTCTATATTTCCAATCTCCTGGAGGGGGGAGGGAGAGAGAGACAGAGAGAGAGAGAGAGAGAGAGAGAGAGAGAGAGAGAGAGAGAGAGAGAGAGAGAGAGAGAGAGAGAGAGAGAGAGAGAGATTCATCATCCATGTGTTTCCTAGATCTGGAAGAATAGCAAAGGAAATATCATTATATAAAAACAAAAGACCCAGATTTTGTCTATTGCTATGACCATGAGTTATTTTGATTGTGCAGGTTTTATGTGAAGGGAGTAGTATCTCTAGCACACTCATTTATTTCCTTTTTTTTTGGTGGGGAGGGGAGAGGAATCCAGGTTCATTGTGTAGTACCATAAAGCTAGAGCACTGTATGCATCCCTAGAACAGAAGTCAGACTCTGAAATATTTTCTTGACAGTAGTAAGTGGTTGCTTTTCTAAGAATCCAGACCAGAGGGTGTTTCTGTAAGTCTAGGTGGCGTAGGCCCCTGGGTAGGGGTGTGTGCCAGGAGAGAAGATAGGGTTCACTGGAGAGGGAGAAAAATTGTATTAATTGTTTGAAGGCAACTGTTAGTACTTTATGCATTTTCTGTGGGAATAAATGAAAATCTATCCTTGCTTGATATATGCATTGTTACCTTAAGTACTAACATGAGAACTAGGGTCTCTTCTACATATTTCTGTGGAGACCTAGACAAGAGTTATATCTGAGCTACATCCTGAGATTTCCCGAAGGATTTCTAAGTGGAGGCAAAATAAACCAGAGTTATGAATTGGAAGTGGGAGGAGTAGTGTTGGTGTCAGTGTTTTCCCCAAACTTGAACTTAATCTATGTGGGCCCAGAGCCTGGTGGGGGATGGTAGGAGAGGTCACAGTTTACACTATTAATTCATAGTCCAATGCTTTTTGTAGTTGGCACTTAAAAGTTTGTTGAATTGAATTCAAATTGCACAGACATTGAAGCATCTGAGGAGGCAGTGAAGACTCAGTCAAAGGACAGACAAAGAGGACATAATTTTTCATTTTCTTTTCTATAGTGTAGCAATCATATGGACACTCAAAGGAGAAGACTTTTTTCTTAGGGGTGGATACCCTGGGAAAATTTTCTTGTCCAATTATGCTTTGTCTAAAAAGTTCTATGCTGGGTGGAGTGATTATTTCAGCATCTACTGTTATTTCTATTATCTTATAATTTTATGTTAATTCCAAAATCTGTTTCTTCTTTGACTTTTGTTTAATTTTTTAAGTGCTTATCACATTGCCTGGCATATAGTAGGTGCTTAATAAGTGCTTATTCCCTCCTTTCTCTACTTAGTTCTGGATTTCTTCTAGAGGCTTGTTGTCTATTGTATTTGGGTCTATAGGAGTCATTGTATATATGTGTGTATATATATGTGTATGTATATATACACATATATATATACATATATACAGAGAGAGATAGATAGATAGATAGATAGAGAGAGAGAGAGAGAGAGAGAGAGAGAGAGCCTTCTTTCTCCACAGTATCCACCTAAATGGAATCTAACAAAAAGAACCATTGGGGAAAAAAAGGAAAACAAAAAAAGTGCTATTGATATGTATATGTATTTCGATATTTGTACTTAATGAAATGTTCTATGAAAATTTATCAGCAAATTGATTTTGCTAAGCTTGAATGAAAAAAGACATATTTGAAAAATAGTCAAAGACCATAAATTTAATCATAATCAATATATATTCAATGAAGATGTACTGTGTGCTAGTCTTGGATCAATGGAAAGAGCATTGGACAAGGAGGCAGAGTGCTTGTCTCTGTTCTTGACTCTGCTTTTACTAGCCATGGTGATCCTGGGCAAGTCATTCAACCTATCTTGAGCTTGAATTTTTACCTCTGTAAAAATTGGAGGTTTGCCTAGATTTTATCTTATGTCCCTTCTATCTATAATACTCTATATCTCATAACCGTATAGGTTAGTCTTTCTCAACTGCTCCTTCCCCAGTGCAGACACACCTTGTGAAATATTTCTTTAGTAAGGAGAGGTTGTTATCTTTTATGCATCCATGCAAGGTTAGCTGTATGTATATACAATATATGATACATATAATAATATATATACACATGAAGTATAAGCACATATATACATGTACATACTATATATGCCCACATATATGTATGTATATACATGCATGTATCATATATGAATTATGGAATGAGAAATATATTTTCAGACATGGCCAATTGTTTTGCTTGACTACTTTTTTTTAAAGAGAGAGCTTTTATTTGGGGAAGGTGTTATGAGAGATAGTGGGGAGGCTATTGATAGGGATAACACAAAAGGAAGTAAAGAAAAAAAAAGAGTGCCATTTAAGAAAATTTTAAAAATACACAGAAGAAAACAGAAAGAATTTCAGAAGGGAGTATGAACAAGGAAGGCAATGCTGAAACTATCCAGTTACATTTAATATTTATGCAGTACTCTCTATAGGTCCACTTCTCCTTTATAACTTGCAGATTAGACTCTCCCCTGTTGGACAGTTGAATGCTACATCAAGGTGGCTCCTCCCATTGATATTCAGCCAGTAGACTCTCTTAACAAAAGCATTTTACTCAAATAGTTAAAACAAGAGCAACAGTTACAAAACATTCCTTCGGTACACCTGAGGGGCACTTTTCCATCAAAATGGTATCTCTGGGGATGAGTGGGCTCAAACTTGAGAAAAATGATAATGCAGCATAAATGTGGAAATCACTTGTTGGTGACAATTAAAAAATCAGGAAGTACATATTTTCAGTGTCTTTTCCCTGCCCCCCTCCGCAATGTACTTTTTCCCCTTTGAACAGTAAGGGATGGTATCTGTGAGAGACAGTGGTTCCTCTATTAGGCTTGGCTGTTCTACTGCTGGTCTTGGCTAACTCTACAGAGGGCACACTGTTTCAGATGCCGTGATGGATTTGCTGGGCTCTCTTGGCTGGGCTACTATTCGGTTAGGTCGGGCTGTTCTGCCATTCCACTGGGCTTGTTCCTTGATGGTAACTGTGGTCTTCTCATGTCCCATCTCCCACTTCAATCTCAGCAGATGCCCTCAGCTGAGATAGAGTTGTTTTTTTTTTCATTAAGGGAAGAGATCCTTTTAAACCTAGGGTTGTCAGAAGAATCAGTTGTTACCTGGGGTGGACTTTGAGGGTTTTTTGGGGGGATTTCCTGGGTAGTAGGTGACTATACTGTGAAGGATAGCCTCTCTCTTTCTTTTTTCTTCACCTCCCAGGCAGCTGGCGGCAATGAAGAGAGATACAACCTCTTCTTCTTTTATTTTTCTCCATCAGGTAGCAGGTGACAGTGCAGAGAGAGTCTTACATGGACAACTCTTTCTGATTTAGGGCTTGATGCCCACAGTGTAAGTGATAACACTCTGAATTTCAGGGATGGGGAACCTGTGGCCTTCTAGATCTTGGGGTGTGATCTTTTGACTGAATCCAAACTTCACAGAACAATATAGAACAAATCCTTTTATAAAGGATTTGGAGTCAGTCAAAAGGCCACACTTGAGCATCTTGAGGGCCACATGTGGCCTTGAGGATGCACATTCTCTATCCATGCAACCTACAGTAATGATCTAGTACACTTCACACTCATCAGCCTAGAGTCATTTGGTGAGAGCAATCACCAGTCAATTCTGGTTTTTCATCTGTTTAACTCTACTATTCCCTGGTTAGTCTGATACAAATAAACCTGGAAGAAAGGTGTTGAGGCAGTCTGTGTCCTGAGTCATGTCTGTTGACAGACACTTTGTCCCTTGTTTTTCCCCCTTCCTACCTACAAACTTGCTAAAGTAAAAAAGGGTACATCTTTACATATACCTGAAATTTTTATTTAATAGATAATCACACTATCATGTACACACCTGTTTTCTGTTCTTTTTGTAAGGAAATGCTTATACTTATGTTCCCCAAAATTCATAATGCTGAAAAAGAAATGGAAAAAGATGGTAAAATGAGGGGTCATGGATTCATTGAATTATAAATACAAGCAGGAGATTATGCTAAGTAATAGATCAATAGATAAATCAATAAAATTCGGTTCAACTTCCATAAAATGTCCCGATCCTGACATTCAAGACCCTCCATAATCAAATGCCAAACTATCTTGCCCCTTGCATTTCACACTCATCCCTTTCATGTACTCTATGTTCCAAGCCTCTGCCTTGTCCTGCCCTCTCCATGGTTTTGCTCATGTCATTTCTCATTACTGAAATGGACTTGCCATTCTTCTCTATCAATTGAAGGCCTTTCTATCTTCCAAACCTCAGCTCAAGTGACACCATAACCATAGATCCTTTCCTGGCACTACTAAGTGAAAATAGTTTCTTTTTCATCCTATTTCTCCTAACATTTTGCTTGAAACTCTCCACACTTATTTCACTCTCCTCTTGACCATAGTTTTTTGTGTATATGCCAACCTTCCACTGCATTGTGAAGGTAGTGTTGGCATAGCATCCATTTTTGCACCCCTGGCACCTAGCATAGTGTCCTGCTTGTCATAGCCAATTAATAAATTTGAATTAAATTGAATTGAATCATACCAAATCAGAGTAAAATGGGTACCCAGCATCTGGGTGGGAGGAATGGTGCAGTGAGTTAAAGTATAGACAGAGAAGTTGTGTTCTTCCAGTACCTTTTATCAACTACATAGTCTCTTTTTCATTAGCTGGGCCAAGGGCACCCATCAGGAAGCCATTGTTGAGAGGAATTCTAGAGGCAGCACAGGAGATGCTTATTTAAGGTCCTACCTACTATACCCCTGAGAAAACTGGAGTCGAGCTCCCTTAGAGTACAAACACTTGTCTACATCTTCTTCTCCCATGCAATTCCAGAATTCTTGGCCCTTCATCCTTCAATTCCCTAGGTTAAGAAACAAGATTTTCTCTATTTAATGCTCCTCTTAAACAACTATATCCCTGCTTTTTGCATCTCTCATCACTATTAAACCTGTTCCTCAACCTTCTTGCCTACTCTAGGTGCTCATAACAACTAATCCTTTTTGGTGATATTTGACTCTACCCAGTCTGAGCTCTATGACAAGCTACTTTAGATGTCCCTTCCTCTTGACCTTTCATCACATGTAATACACCAGTTGTCCCTGTAATACTCTCATTTTTAATTTTCTATTGCTGCTGCTTGCAGCATCCCCCTCCTCTTCCCCATCCTGCTCCCTCCAAAAAAAACCATTTCTGGAGAAAGTCAGCAGGATCTAGTTAGCCACTATGAATTCATGATATCTCACTCAGACTTCAAATACTTAGAGGTCTCAGTCCTAAGAAAAAGATTACACTTGCCAATATTACTCTTTTTAGCCTGTTTTTCTCCTTTCATTGCCATACTTCCCAAATGAATAGTAAATACATTTTCTCCAACTCCTTGTCATCCATTTCTCCTTAAAATTCTGCAATTTGCCATCATTTAACAGAAATTACTGTCTTGAAGGTTGCCATGTTCTTCATGCCAAATACACTGATCTTTCTTCATATTTATTCCCCTGAATCTCTGTAGCATTTTTCAATGTTGACCTTCCTTGACGTTCATTTCTTTCCTGTATTCTATGGTGTTCTATCCTCACAGTTTCTCTCTTACTTTTTTGACTGAGCTCCTTTTTATTTCATTGACTCTTTTCTCCTCATGTCCCATCGCTTCATCCAAAGTTAGGATTTGATCCTCAGCTCTTCTCCCTTTACACTTATTCCTTGGGGGATCACTTTGCTTGAATTCTCTTATTTTTATGCAGATGACTTCCACACCTCTCTAGGCTTTAATTCTCTCCTGAATCATCCCCTCTCCTTCTCCTGTTTGCTGAACTCTTGGATTTGTTGTTGTTCAATTATTTCAGTTGCTTCTGACTCTTTGTGATTTTTTTTTTGAAAAGATACAGGAATGGTTTGCCATTTCCTTCTCCAGCTAATTTTATAGATAAGGAAACTGAGGCAAACAGGGTTGTGACTTGGTCAAAGTCACACTGTTAATAAGTGTCTAAGGCTGGATTTGAACTCAGGAAGATGAGTCTTCCTGACTCCAGCCCCACGTGCTATCCACTGCACCACCTAGCTACTCACTTAGGATTAGAGGATCATCTATTTAGAGCTAAAAGTGACTTAGTTCAGAGGCCACCTAATCTGATCTTCTCATTTTTACAGATGAGTAAACTGAAATCCAGAGATGTTAAGTAATTTGTCCTAGGTCACAGAAGTAATATATGTCAGGTGGGATTTGAACTTAGATCCTCTGACTCCTTCCACACCATCACATCTTTGCTTGGATGTCCAAAGTTTATACAGTTTCAGTCATGCAAATTTTCTATGATTTAGTAGGATGATCTGTAGCCAGAACATTTATCACCCTTTGGCCAACCCAGCTATAAGCATCTGTTAATTTAGCTAGATTTGCTCAACAACAACAGGAAGACATAACTGGGCCTATACTCAAAACCTTCCTAAGGTGATAGGGGGAAGCTAGGTAGTACAGTGGATAGGATGCTAGGCTTGGAGTCAGGAAGCTTGGGTTTAAGTTTGGCCTCAAACACTTACTTTAGGGCCATACTTGAGGACCTAGGGGGCCACACGTGGCCTCAAGGCTGCAGGTTCCCCACCCGTGGTGTAGAAATTTAGTGAAAGTGCTTTGACATCCAAGATGTCGAAAAAGGTAGTTCAAGTGTTGTCATCCCCATAAATCAAGTCCCTCTGTTGGTTTTCATCAGGTGGAAATGACACCATAACTCTCTCAGTCACTCAGGTTTGAAACCTCAGATTCATTTTTGACTTAACCCTCTTACATCCCATCAATCTACAAATCTACAAAACATGTTCATTCCTCCATCACAACACTGCCCTCGCTGTCCCTTCTACAGTAACAGCCCAAATCCAAGACTTTATTATATGAGGCATAAGATTATCTCTCTGGGAGTCTGATCCTCTGTCCTTCTGCTACCCAAACCCCCATCTCAGCTCTGTGTGGTCACTTACTTGTCTATGTGTGTGTTCGTCCTTTGTTGTTGAAGAAGACCGTGCCATCAGAGAAATGATGACATGACTTGCACTTGACTTTGTTTTTGAGTGAGGGAGGGCTGTGCAGGTCACCAGCCTCACTTCGCCTCCAGAAATCCAGTGACCAGATATTCATCAGGATGACTGGAGATGACCCAGGATGAGGCAATTGGGGTTAAATGACTTGCCTAAGGTCACACAGCTAGTGAGTGTCAAGTGTCTGAGGTGAGATTTGAACTCAGGTCCTCCTGAATCCTGCACTGGTGCTCTATCCACTGCACCAACTAGCTGCCCCATAACTTACTTGTATACTCTCTTCTATAGAACATGACCCCAACTTTACTGGGAACAAAAGGGAAATGTATTTTCTTTCTTCTCTAATTTCCAGATAAACTCTTCATTTCCCAGTGAACTTTCCCTTTAAGCAAACAATTTAGCAAATCCAACTGATGCAGCAATCACAACTGACAGGATATGTGACATTCTGAATCAGGAATCACCTACCTAACCAAGGAATGGAGGGAGGTGCATAGGAAATATGTTTTCTTATTCATTCATTCTTGATCTTTTCAATGTTCTTCTTATGTTTTTGCCTCTCCACTTGTGAACTTTATGCACATCCATTCTTCCTACTGATGATGTGTGCATTGATGAGAGAGTATGTTCTAGTTTATGGGGAGGGGGGACATATTTTATTCCTACTATGGTTCATCCTTTGGAGTTGCTCTCCCAACCATTGGTAGGGTGTCATTGGTAGGGTAGGTCCCCAGAAATCTGGTGCCTACATCTCTTCTCAGGAAAAAAGGAGCACTGAAGATTTGGGGTCGTTTTAGAATAATATAGTACAGTAGGTCTACGTTCCAAAGGGATTAAAAAAGGAAAAGGACAAACGTACAAAATTATTTATAGCACTTCTTTTGTGGTGGCAAAGAACTGGAAATTGAAGGGATGCCCATCCGCTGGGGAATGGATGAACAAGCTGTTGTATATGATTGTGATGGAACACTCCTGTGCTATAAGAAATGATGAGCAGGATTCTCTCAGAAAAACCAGAAAAGACTTATATGAATTGATGCAAAGTGAAGTGAACAGAACCAGGAGACCATTTTACACAATTACAGCAATATTGTATGATGATCAACTGTGAATGATTTAGTTATTCTCAGCAATAAAATGGTCTAAGACAATTCCAAAGGCTTATGATGAAAAATGCTATTCACTTCCAGAGAAAGAATTGAGGTAGTCTGAATCAAAGCACATGTTAAAAAACTTTATTTTTCTTGTTTTTTTTGGGGGGGAGTCTATGTTTTCTTTCACAACACAACTAATATGGAAATGTTTTACATGGCTCCATATGTATAATCTCTATCAAATTGCTTGCCTTTTCAATGAGGAAGGAAAGGAGGGAGCGAGGGAGAGAATTTAGAACTCAAAGTTAAAAAAAATGAATATTAAAAGTTTTTATTTACATGTAATTGGAAGAAAATAAACTACTTAAAAAATAAAGTAATATAATGCATAAGTCCTACTTATGTGCCTCCCGGAATGATTATGAGTTGACATCAATTAGGCAGTCAGATTTAATTTGCTGTTAAAAAGGAATATACTATGGTGATATGTTTCATGCAAAACAACTCTTCTCTCTCCTCTCCCACCCTAAAGTCTGTAACATACTTTCCTACAAATCATACAGAGGTCAGGAAAAAGTGGGCTCAAGCTTAAAGAGCACATGTGGATAACTCACAGGAAAATTTTTCTTTTTTCTGGATTCCTTAAGTCCCTCATAGATATAGAATAATTTTACTGCTGGGCTCCTTGTAGAGCCTTGAATCTTCCTTTCCTCATAAGTTCTTGTCAGTCCTTCTCTCCTGATGCAGTCACTGCTGCTTGATGTTCTGTCCTGGGGATCCTGCTCAGATGGAAATGAAAAAGTACAAATCCCCTGGTTCATTGAGTTCTACTAGCTACTCCTTCATGCAAGGGGTGGAGAGGAGATCAAAGGCAAGACTGAGGATGACGCACTCTCCTTGCCCTCAATTGATTCTTTCTCAGGGATAGTTCTGTCTCTCATCTGTCTCTCTTTTTCTTTCTCTTTCTTTTCTTTCTCCTTCCTTCCTTCCTTCCTTCCTTCCTTCCTTCCTTCCTTCCTTCCTCCTTCCTTCCTTCCTTCCTTCCTTCCTTCCTTCCTTCCTTCCTTCCTTCCTTCCTTCCTTCCTTCCTTCCTTCCTTCCTTCCTTCCTTTGTTTTTTTCTCTTCACACAGTCATATGCCCACCTAACCGCCCCCCCCCCCCCAACACACTCAACACACATATCCCATCCTCAGATCTTTTTGGGTTCTGAACTGGTTTGTTATTTTACAGAAAACCTATAGAGTATGACCAAGTTCCTCAACCAATCTGAATAGAATTTCTCAGGTACCTAGTTGAAATGTTTTTTGATTAATTGCTTAATATTCTGGCCTTCATCAAACATAGTTCATATTGCTGATTGATTCTGTTGTTATGTTCTGACTTTACAAAGATATTAGGCTTGTCGTTACTTTAAGAAACTTGTAAGTTACTTTAAGTGGGGTCGAGTGATTATCTAAACTGTTTCCTACTTTTACACTACTGTTCTTTCTATGCCAATTCAATAAATACATTTTGTCTTGAGATAATTGTGTTCTCTGGCTGATTAGAGTAAGGTGAGGGCTTTTAATAATAGTTGAAGGAATCCAAATCCACAGATTATCTTGAACCTAGCATCATTTTTAAGAAATCCAATCAATGAGTGTGTGTGTATGTGTGTGTGTGAGAGAGAGAGAGACAGAGAGAGAGACAGAGAGAGAAAGAGAGACAGAGAGAGAGAGAGAGAGAGAGAGACAGAGAGAGACAGAGAGAAGGTAGTGAGGAAACATGATGTTATGTGATCCTAGGTAAGCTATTTAACCTCTTTGTGTCTTGGTTTTCTCGTCTGTTAAAAATGAAGTGATTGGAAGGATTGAAATTGATTGCCTTAAAGGTCCTTCCCATTCTCTGCCTATGGTTCTATGATCTGTAATCCTTGTTCTGTTCTCTTCCCTCCCTGAATTCTCTGCAAAACAACATATTCTATACATATCATTATTTGACTTTGAGAATTTCTATTTTGTGTCTTTTCTCTCTATCTGGGGGTATCTAATACAATTTCTGTAAGTACAGCAACCTGTAAATGGAACATGCAGACTAAAGATGAGCAGAGTTTGGCTTCCTAAGGCAATGGAAAGTATTTTCGGAAATACAGAATAATCTAAGCTCTGTGTAGACAGAGATGAGGTGTTTGATAGAGCAGTGGCAGGAAGGGAGTTCATTTCAGAATGCATTCCTATTTTATGTATCTTCCAATTAGATGAGGTTCGTTTTAGTCCTTAGATAAAAGAAAAAAAATTCTTAATAAGCATGGATGTGATGCATCTATCTTAAACTTCTAATCTGACTAGCAGAGCAAAAAATTAAAATCTTCCTACCTGCCTAAGAAGAAAAGCACAGAAACCAACGGGACTAAGAAAAGGCAAAGATGAGAAATAGATTTAGCGTGTCTCTCTCTCTCTGTGTATAGATGTGTACATAGGAACACATTATTTTGGTCACTTTATTTGTTACATAATGCTATCAGTGAGATAATGTGCCACAATGGATGGAGAGCAAGTTTTGGAATGGAAATGTCCTAGGTTCAAGGTTCACTTCTTACACATTCTGGCTGTATGTCTCTAGGAAAATTACTTAATCTTTCAGTGTCCTAGGCAACTGCCTCAGGTGGTGAGTTGTAGAGCACCTGCTCATCTGCATTGGTGAAGGGAATTTCCACAGTAGGTGCTTCCTTATGCTAATGAGATCACAGTATGTTCAAAAAAAGAGAAATAATAATAAATAATAACAACTAGCATACTTGGCAAAGCACTTTAAAAATATCCCATTTTATCCTAACAACATCCCTGATAGATGCTATTATCATCCCCATTTTAGAGATGAGGAAACTGAATCAGACAATGGTTAAATGACTTGCCCAGGGTCACACAGCTAGTAAGTCTCTGAGTCCATATTTGAAATTTGGTCTTCTGGACTCTCAGTACAACACTCTGTTCCCTGAATTACTCCCCCCAATCCCTGCAAAAAAACCCAGCTGATGAATTCAATAATGTCCAAAAATCTCCAAAAGCAAAACAAGATTCCTGATCTGAAATACTAAGCTCTAGGCGGGAGTGGATTGCCAGAAACATACAAGCAGCAACAAAAAATGCAGGTGGCAAAATTTGCTTATCATCCAAATACAGTTGCATTAATTTTAATGTTCTGTGGTATCCATCCTTAAAATTGCTGGTCTTAAAAAATTTCCTTTAATTTCACCTGCAATTAGTATATTGGCCACTGGACAGTAAGCCAGAGCATATGGAAAGAAATGTATCTGCTTTGCCTGAAATTGTGAAATTGGAGCTTACATTTATAACACTTAATTGGAGAGGACCATAGATGAATTTTATAAGATAAGAGAAGGAAAGCAGTGTGTGTGTGTGTGTGTGTGTGTGTGTGTGTGTGTGTGTGTGCATGTTATATAGGGCCTCGAGGAGGGGAGGGAATGAGTGGCTTCCACCTCCAGTATAGAATAAGAGATACCAAGAATGGAGATTAAAAATCATTAAAAATAGAACTCCTCATACATCTTTCTTCCCAGTGGTATGTTCAGATGTCTTTGGTATTAATGAGGATATATTTGACCACTCCTGTCATTGGCAAAACTTGTGCTGACATATGTCTAACTCTCTTTGTTTATTTCCTTGTAGCATTCCTTTGAAAACTTGGGTGGCTTCCTCTGAATCTTTAAAACTTTGTGACTTTCTATCTCACATTGTTTTGCCTTGAATTATGTCTGGTTATATGTATTTCTGATCCCTGTTCCTTACACACTGATTTGCCAGCAATTGGGTTTTACTCATTATATCCACCACAAAACCTATCTCATAATCTCCCTTGTAATCTGCATACAGCAAATAGTTGAAAGAATCCTCAATTTTTTTGGCTGACTGAATGTCCTTCCTTTTCTTTTGTCTCTCACCTCGATTTTTCCCCAGCATCAATTCTTGATTTGGATTCATAGCCTGTTGGGAGAGCATTCCCAAACATGCCCAGACCATAAGTATAGTCAACAACTCCTACTTCATAGAGAATTCTCATCAGGCAGAGATTAAACAAGGATTCTTTGACTCTTGCCAGAACAAGAGTTCACTCCAGGTTTATTTCCTCACATTCAGCCAGGGAAGGTACAAAACAAACTTGAGGTCTCACTTGCCCCAACTGAATCCAGGAACGGATTTTCTTAACTTTGTCATTTTCTTTACTTAGCTGTGTGACCTTGGGCAAGTCACTTAATCTTTGTGTACCTTGGTTTCCTCCACTGTAAAATGGGGATAGAAGTGACATCTTTCTCCTATCTTCTTCCTTAATATAAGGGTGAAATAAAATGACATTGGTAAAAGCATTTAGCACAGTGCCTGACACAAAGTCGGTGCTTAATAAATGCTTGTTCACTTCCCGTCCCCCTTCTCATACTCTGAAAAGCTGCCAGTACCGGATTTCCTTTACTTTCTTCTCACATCTAAATCCTCTTAAATGTTTGTTCTGACCTTTTCCTTCAACAGAAACTGCCCTCTCCAACTACCCTCTCCAAAGTTTCCAATAATCTATGAGTTGCCAGATCTAATGACCTTTTCTCCATTCTTATCCTTTTCAACCTTCTGTAGAATCTGACAATCTTGACCACCTTTACCTCCTGGGTATTCCCTCCACTCAGCATTTATATCTTACTTTACTCCTCCTTTACTGCATTTTCATCCATATCACATCCACTAAATGGGGGTTTACCGCAAAGCTCTGCCTTGGGACTTCTCTTTCTTTTAAATATTTTCTTAGTTAATGATTTTGTCAGTTGTCCTGCTCTCTCACTGGGACCACTATTTCAGGAGGGCCCCTGGCCATGCCTTGACTCACTTATGCCTTGACTTACTCTCTGACCTTCTCTCCCTTGCCAACCACCTTGTTCCCCAATGGGAACCTTTCTCCCTTCCTCCTTGTTTCCAGTTCCTTTTTTATGTGTAGGATCTTCCCTCATTAAAATGGATCTTTGAGATTAAGGCTAGTCTGTTAACCTGTATCTGAAACCTCAGCACTAAGCCCAGTACCTGGAACCTTATCAGGATAAGCACCTAATAAATGTGCTCTCTCTCTCTCTCTCTCTCTCTCTCCTCTCCTCTCCTCTCTCTCTCTCTCTCTCATCTCCTCCCTCTCTCTCTCTCTCTCTCTCTCTCTCTCTCTCTCTCTCCTCTCTCTCTCTCTCTCTCTCTCTCTCTCTCTCTCTCTCTCTCTCTTTCTCCTGGTTGAATTGCCACCTCTCTGCAAATGATCATATACACATATATATATGTATGTATGTACACATACACACATACACATATATGTATATACCCAGACCTTGAGCTTCAGGGCCACATCAGGGACTGCCTATTTTATATTTTGAACTGAATGTCCAGTGGTAGGCATCTCAAATTCAACATGTTCAAAACAGAAGTCACTACACTTCCTCCTAAACCCACTCCTTTCCTGAAACTTCACCATTACTTTTAAGGGAACCACCATCTTTTCCATCTTCATTGCTCACTTTCCCTCATCTCACCTGGTTAATGACTTGCTAAATCTTGTCATTTCTATTTCAACATCTCTCATCCATGTTGCCTTCTCTCTGTTCCCACAGCTTCCACTCTAATTCAGGCCTTCCTCAGCTCCCACCTGAACCACTATCATAGTTTTCTAATTGATCTCCCTGCCTCAGAACTCTTTTTGCTTTAATTCACTCTCTACACAACTGCCAAAGTGATTTTCTTAGAAGACAGGAATGACCATGTCACTGCTCCACTCAAAAAAACTCCAATGGTTCCTTACTACCTTTAGAATAAAATATAAACTTGTCTTTGTGGAATTCACAGATCTTTACAACCTATCTGCTTCCTACATTTCTTATTTTTTTAAACATATTATTTCTCTTCTTGAACTGTATGGTCCAATTATACTGGCTTACTTGCTATTCCACACACATAAAACTCCATCTCCCATTTGTGTGACTTTGCACTGGCTACTTCCCTTCCATGTACAGATTGCTCTCTATCCTTCTCCAAATTTTGCAATGTCTAGCTTTCTTTGAGAGTCAACTCCAGAACCTCCTTCTTTCATGGTTCCCTTCAGCTGCTTCTACATTCTCCTCTAATGTTAGGACTTAAAGGAGGCCAGGAAAACCAGGAATCAGTGATGATGAGGAAGAACATTTCAGGCAAATAGAACAGGCAGTAAAGATGCCTGGAAATGAGAGATGAAACATTTTGTTCATAGAACAATGAGGAGGCCAGTGTCACTAGATCAAAAAGTACATGATGGGGAATAGGGTATAAGAAGACCTGGAAGGTTGGTGGTAGTAGAGACTATTTATAAAGGGCTTTGAATGTTGAACTGAGGGTTTTATATCTTATCCCACTGGTAATAGGGAACTAGTACAGTTTATGAGTAGGGGAGTAACATGGATGGCCCTTTCTTTTAGGAAGGTCCCTTTAGGACCTGTGCTTCCAGAAAATCACTTTGGTCTCTGAATGTAGGATGGAGACTTGGGGCAGGCAGATCCACCAGCTGGCTATTGTAATAGTCTAAGTATGAGGCCATGAGGGTCTGCACCAGAGTAGTGGGCGTGTCAGAGGAGAGAAGGGGATGCATTTGAGAGATGTTGCAAAGGCAAAATGAACAGGTCTTGGAAAAAGATTGGATAAAAGGGATGAAAGATAGTGAGGAGTCAAGGATGAGATCTAGGTTTTGAGAATGAGGGACTGGGAAGACAGTTTTTAGGATGAGAAGTGGGAGAGGATTTAGGGGGAAAGATAATGAGTTCAGTTTTAGACATGTTGGGTTTAAAATATCTACTGGAATCCAGTTTAAGATATCTGAAAGGTAGTTGGAGTTGTGAGTCTGGCTGTCAGCAGAGAAGTTAGGTTAGATCTGAGAATCACAAACATGGAGATGGTAACTAAATCAATGGGAACTGATGGGATCACCAAGTGAAGCAGAATAGAGAAAGAAGAGAAAAGGACCCAAGACAGAACCTTGTGGGATACTCACCATTAGTGGGCATGACCTGGACAAAGATCCATCAAAGGAGACTAAGACAGAATGGTCAGAAAGGCAGGAGAAGAACCAGGAGAGAGACATTTCCTAAAAATCTAGAAGAAAGAGAGTATCAAGGAGGAAAGGGTGAGCAACATTATCAAAGACTGAAGAGAGGGGGAAGAGAATGAGGATTGAGAAAGGGATTTGAACAGTTAACAGATCACTGGTAACTTTGGAGAGAGTAATTTTAGTGGAGTGATGAGATCAGAAATTGGATTGCAAGGTGTTAAAAAGAGAGTGAGGGGAGAGAAAGTGGAGGCAACCTGTTGTAGATGGCCTTTTCAAGCAGGGGGCAGAAAGAGCTGGAGCCCCATAGTTAGTGGGATGGGAGGATCAGGTGAGGGTTTTTTGGGGCTGGGGAAAGAATAGGTTTATTTGTAGGCAGTGGAGAAGAAGCCTGTAGACAGGGAGAAATTGAAAGTAAGTGCTAGAGTGGGGATGACAGAAGGGGCAATCTGTTGGAGGAGATGGGATGGAATGGGCTTGGGTGAGCAGGTAGAAGAGTTAGCCTTGGTAAGAAGTAAAATCATTTTATCATGTGCGACAGAGGTAAAGGAGGATTTGAAAAGAGGAAGAGGGGTAAGAGGGACCTCATATCCAATGGCCTTAATTTTCTTCTGTAATGTATGAGTTAAGGTTCTCACCTGAGAGGATGAGGAGAGGGGTTTGAAGAGCGTTAAAATGTTTTGGAAAAGCCATTGTGGAGAGTCAGATAGGGAGCTGATAAGGAAGTTATACCTGGATGGGTTGTTTTAGGGAGAGTCATCATGCATGTTGAAGTTTCTTAGTATGAAGTGTTGGAGAGGTGAGAAAAATTTGAGCCATGTAGCAATCTTGTTGGGAAAGATGAAAGATGGCTAGGAGGTCTGTAGACAACAGATACCAGGATTTATTTTGATGGTATGAATTGCATGAATCTCAAAGGAGAAGAGTTTACTGGATGATAGCTATTGGGAGAAACGGCAATAGGGAACAAGAGGTATTCCAACTCATTTGCCTTGACCAAGGGTCAGGGAGAATGAGTGGTGGTACATCTGGCATTAAAAAGGGTGGCTAGAAAGGCTGTTTCCTCAGGGGAGTCAGGTTTTATAAACAGTTAGAAGGATGATGGGAAGTGAAGTCTTCCTTCTCCTTGACCTTTTCTTCTTTCCTCATGGGACAGGGCAGCATGACATGGAAGGCCTGAGGTCAAAGAGAAAGTTGCTCCTCTGTTTACTGACTGATTGCTTGACCCAGGATGTGCTAGCATAACTGGGCACATCCTACTTATATCCTGTTCACAGTGATCTCTGAATAGAGAGCCTACCTTTGTGATTGCCAGCATCCTCTCTGGGTGATCTTATGCAACATGTCTATTCTTTAATTGTTGGTGATAGAATAATGTCCTAGTCTTAGCCTTCAGATAACCTTCACAAGAAAACCCCTGCCAGTCCTCAGCTCCCTATCTTTCCGAGCAATGTTATAGTCGGGGTTTTCTGAATGGGGGAAAGTCTAAAGTAATGTACAAGGGGCCTAGTGCATACATTTTTAAAGCAGTACTATGTGTTCCTTTTATTTAAACCTACATATTTTATTCATGGAAACAATAGGCTTAAAGTACATAAGTAAACATATAACACATGTATAATATCATATTATTTGAATCTGTTAAGGTTTTTACCCTTATTTGTAGCTACTTCTAATCACCTTATGGCACAGCCATTTAGGCTGCCAATGAATGATATTATTCAGCTATGACAGAAGCTCAAGCAGCTATTTCATGGTCTTTAAGGCCAATTCTTTAGTTTTGGCCACTTCCCCAGAAATTTGAGTAACTGTCATTAGAACAGAAGCCATATGCCTTTTCCTATGATATTTCCCCACAGTCCAAGGTCCTTGAATTTGCTTGATTTCTAATTCCTTTTTAATTGACCCATTTTTGGTTGTTGCTTCCTCTTGGCACTTTTAAAATTCTGAAGATCCTTCTGCAGACAGGGTCACCTTAGCCATTAGGAAGCATGCAATTGGCTTTGGGTCCAAGTCAGAATCTGGCCACAAGTTGGACAACCATAGGTTATATTCCCTCTGAGGGTAAAGATTTTTTCATTCTTTGCTCAATATACCATTTATCCTTTCTAATGTTTTTCTTCAGTACAAGAGATACTTATTAGATTGAATGATGTGTGGCTTACCATTTAATGATAAGAGAATATACTAAATTCCTTAGCAGGGGACCTGGGCCTGTCTGCATATTTCCATAATTTCTATATCATTGATTTTCTTTTCTTGAAAAAGCAAAAAAAAAATAATTGTTTTTATATTTTAATTTTATATCAGATTTACTCCTGAATATAATCTCCTTCTCCCTTACCTAGCAAAATATCCACTGTAATATATAATTAAAAGGAAAGAGGGAAGAAAAAATATTATAGTAAAACCAATAAATGCTGCATCAACTATCTGACAATAACTCCAATATCTATACCCATAGTTCCATAGTTCTTTATTTCTATAAAAAAGTGTGTGTGTGTGTCTAAGATACATTTTCAAGTTCATTTTTTTCTTTCCATGGACAATGCTATAGTTGATATGCATATTGTTTTCTTGGCTTTGCTTTCTTCTCTCTGCATCAGTTCATATGTCTTATGCCTCTCTGTATTCTTTAGATTTATTGTTTCGTTATTCTTTAGAGTAGTAGTATTCCATCATATCTTGTACTATCATTTGTTTGGACATCCTCCAATTGATGGACACCTACTTGGTTTCCAATTCTTTGCTGCCACGAATATTTTGGTGTATGTGAATCCTTTTTTCTATCTCTATCTTGGGGGTATATGCCTAGTAGAAGAATCTCTGAGCCAAAAAATACAGATATTTTATTCACTTTCTTAGCATAATTACAATTTGCTTTCCTACATGGTTGAACCAAATAGCAACTCTACCATTAGTACATTAGTATGTTTGTCTCTCTACATATATGACTTCTCCAGTGTTTTTCATTCTTTTGTTATTGTTATCAATTATGTCACATGAAATCTCAGAATTGCTTTGAAACACATTTTTTCTTATTATTAGCAATTTGGATCATCCTTTCATACAGTTGCTAATAGTTCACAGTTCTTGTGTTGACACATTTTCCATTGAACTGTCCCTCCCTGCTTCCTCACATCCTCGTCAACTGATTTCAATATGACTTTTGGCATATGAGCCTGAGAAATAACATGAGAAAGTTTTGGACTTGTAGTCTAGAGAATTCTGCCTCTAACTCTTATGAGTTTTTTAACTTTGACCATGCCCTATCTTCTCTGATTGTCAGCTTTTTCATCCATAAAATGGGGGAAATAATGACTATACTATCTACCACAGAGGGCTGTTTGGATGATCAAATGAGATATTTACAAACACTTTGAAAGCCAAAAAGTGTTATAGAAATGTTAACTACTATTGGTTGGGAACTATGAATTCCATGTCTTCTACCGTTATAGAGTGGCAACTGATCTTTACTGTACGCTATAGTTTCAATAAGTTGCCTAGGAATGCTGAGAGTATGAAAAACTTACCAATAGCCACACAGCTAGTGTATTAAAAGTACACTTGAACCCCAATCTTCCTGACTATTATGCCTACAAACTATTGACATCACTATATATCTAACATAGTCAGGCAAGGTAAAGGATCTCAAATTTTATTCTATCATATCACTTGCCTGTGCAAACAGGCAAACCCACAATTCTTGACTGGTATATTACAATCCAGACACAGCAAAAGTTGTGGCTTTAGACCTGAAACGTTGATCATATGTTACCTGTTGTTTTTTTCCTGAGAGTGTATTTGGGTCAACTCTAGGTTCACTCTGTGTCAATATGATATTTGTTTCGTCTGTAACTCAGACAATGAAGACATTATATTTCTGTGGTATAGTTGTATTGAAAAACAGTTCTGTTAAAATGTATTTAAATGCACAGAAAAGAGGCCAAAATCTTTTTAAGAACTTAGGTTTGGAAAAAAATACACCCAGGAATGTAGAATTGAGTTAATTACTAATCATTAGTATTCTATGAAAGGAGTTCTCACGCTGAAAGTAAGCTTCAAAGGAATGAGTGAGTGGGTGGGTGACTGACAGCCTGGCCTTACAGGTAATCATATGCTAATTGGAGAGAACAATCTTGGGATTGAAGGACCATCTTGTGAAGACTGGGGAGAAAGTGATTGGGTATTTTTTTTCCTCAAAAAAAATTTTTATTTTGACTTCTAATAGGAGCAGAAACATCACAGCTGAAAGAACATTTTGGAATGCCAACTGGGAAGTCAAAAGCCATGGGCAGGTTTTCCCTTCCCAGGCTGAATAATTAGAACTAGCTATGAGGGACCTACTCTCTGATAATCAAACAGAAGAATTTTTGGTGTTATCTGAAGTGTTTGCATTTGAAACAGGTTGGCAGGAGCGCACCATACTCAAATGGTAAGTTTTGATGCTTTGCTAAGTCATTCTACAGCCAAAAGTGACTAAAGCAAGGATATGGAAGACAATATTAGATCCATATCTTAGATGCTAAAGCAATAGTAGAAGCAAGGAAGGGAATTCTGAATTGATCCAATACACAATGTAGGAAGTAGAAAATAAAAGTAGGATTGAGGTAGGTGGTAATTAAAAGTGTGATTAAAGAGAGAAGCAACTGATGAGTGCCCAAGTGTTACATTTCTTTAAAACTTACTTCAAATCATATTTTTGTTTACTCTTAGGATAGGATTTAACCAATACTTACACTATTTTAATAAAGATAAATATTTTTATAGAAAAACACAAATGGCAAGGTTATGCTAAAACTTTGAGCAGTCTGTTAACTATATTTGAAGTGTTCATTCTTGGGATTTTTAGGCTGATGACCTTGCACAGTCCTCCTTCACTCACATCAAAGTCAAGTGCAAGTCATGTTATCATTTCCTTGATGTCATAGTCCTTTACAAAAATGAAGGACAAACAACAACATTGCATTTATACTATTATCTACCTGAATTTTAGGCATAATAACCTAGGAATAACCAGCCAACTTCTTGGGATAATTTCTTGCCAATTAATCCCTTTGAAGTTTTTATACACACACATATGCACATATATACATATATTTATATACAATACACACACACACACACACACATACACACACACACACACACACACACACACATATATATATATATATATATATATATATATATATATATATATATATATATATATATATATATATGCATACACACAAACTCAGAGACAAATTGCTTTACCTGGCCATCTTATCCATCCAGATAACATCTTAGTATTCTTCTAATATTAGAGTTTATTTTCTAGTTGCCTTTCATGTAATCTTAATTTGATTATAATTTAATCAGCATTCTTGATTGAATTCCTATTATATCCAATACTTAAAATCCTGAATCCTTATACTTTATATATTATTCATTTTGTATCATATTATCAACAAGATGGAGGACTAGACATTTTCTCCAGTTATCTCCAGCTCTTAAAATTTTCTCATATAAGAATTATTTGTAAAGTAATCTGAGCTGCCTCTGGAGACAAAAATACAAAGAAGTCTTGCAAACTAGCAAAAGTAACAACAGAGAAGGTTAATCCCTAATGTTCTCACTTAGAACTCCCAGTACCCCCAAACTCTGTCATGGCAGCATGATTTATCTAACATACTTGGGCTGTGGGGTTCACTCAGCAACTTCTTTGTTGCTGCTACAATTTCTATTAGCACATCCTATTCCTACCCTTACTGCACCATTCTGTGTCAAGAAGCAGCATGCTTCATCTCTCCTCACCCCTTCTGCCCCCATGAAGGGAAGGAGAGGTATAGGAAAGGAGAAATGAATGCTGCCTATGGGGCTGCATGCTACAGGTATGATACACACACACACACATACATACACACACACACACATATATTTTATGGGGGGGGCGATATCCAGCTTGAGCCAGTTCTACCAGACCAGAATTCACATGGGGCAGGAACTGAGGCTGATGAAAAGTGAATTCCCTAAGGTAGGTGGACACTGAGACAGTTTTACTGTACAACTCTAGAAGGGGTCACCATCAAAGTGGAAGGAGTCAGAAAATGAGCAATAGGGGAACATAGAGAAAAAAGATTGAAATTTCCAAAGATCTCAAGAGGAAGAAACTTCAGTTAAATATCTTGAGCACAAGCAGGTAAATCAAGAAGGAAGATCTTAAAACTCAAGGGAAGGTGGTCATGGAGACATCTAAATAACTCCAAACGTTTCTAAATAAATATTTTAAGACAAAGGACATTGAAATAACACTTGATGAGTCAGAGAACTCTGCAAACTCCCAAGAGAACATAGAATGACAGCAGGATGTTCCTGAATAATTCAAAAGAGAAATAAGAATAGTGAAGGCAGAATTTATGGCCCCTATAGTAGAACTAATTGATGTCACAGGAAAACTTGAGTCTAAGTCTCTCTCAGGAAATGGAAGATAGAACAACCAATTGAAAATAAAAATATATAGAAGTAGAGGATATTTAAAAGTAGTAGCATTAAAATAAAATGATTTCTATACAAGTAAAACATATTGATCTCAAAGATAAGATGCATAGAAACAACTTATGGGTCATTGGTCTTTCAGAAGAACAAACCAAATAAAAAAATAAAAATAAAAAACCCTCAACAACAGAATGCAAGAAATATTACAAGAAAACTACCCAGGACTTTTGAATACATAAAAAATACTACAAACTGAAAGAGTTTACGGGTCACCTCCAGAAAATCCCAACAACCACAAGAATAAACTGTGCTACTAATTCCAATGTGTGTAGCGTTTAGATTTTACAATGTCAGGGATGAACAATAAATTGCATAACTTATTGGAGATTGACAACAACCTTCAAATATAAAGGAAAAGAAATTAAAACAACACAAAACTATAGTGCACTACCAGAGACTATAGAAAAGTATGGAACAATATGTTCCAAAAAACAAAAGAGCTCAAGATGCAATCCAGGGTGACATACTCTGCAAACCTGTACCTAATCATCGATGAAAAAAGGTGGACATCCAACAAAAGAGAAATATTTGAAGCATTCAATGAAAAACAAAAGATGTAAAGAGGTTATTTGTTTTGCAAATACCCCAGACAACAGGAACATAAAAAGAAAAGTTACTCCATCACCAGAGCCTTAAAAGGGGAGAATCCCCCAAAATGAAAGGTATGGGTTAAAAGACACAACAACCACTTTAAACCCTTGTTATTGTTGTTGTGGGTTCCATCCAAGTTTTGGGTTTTTTTTGATATTGTTCTAGGGAAGATAAGCTATAGAATATCTATCCTGTATATCTCTAGTCAGGTTATAATAGAGAAAATGAGTAAAATCTCAACTAAAGTCTTGATTATCAAATTTCATATTACCATGTAAGCATTAATCTAAATTCAAATAAGATAAGCTTCATTTCAGTCCAGGGAGATTTTACATCCTTCTCTTATGGGCATACTCTTTTTCTCATAAAAGAAAAGGCTAGAGACCTAATCTGAGACAATAAGAGAAAGAAGGAGGGCAAAGGACTGATCTGGGTTTTAATCGCTGGAGAAACAAGGATACAATTTGTGTCTTCCAAGAGGATCAGCTGGGTCTTGAGTATAATAATCTTTGATCAGCCTCCATGATAGGAGGAAGAAGGGCATTAATGATAATTTAAGAGGATTTTGCCCTCTGGATTTGGCATTCCTAGGTTATACTAAGTCTAAAGGGTAAAATCCAGATTAGGCTGAACTCTAGAATCTTCTCATAATTAGACATTTTGGTCTGGGTTCTGTCTCACATGATTTATTACTACCCAGCAGTGTGGGTCAAGGGCAGGACCTCTAGCAGATGTATCTGGCTCTTGTCTACCTCTGATATCACAGACAAGGTGGTGCTAGAGATAAACTGTCAAGACTTGGTTGAGTTCAACATGCCGATGGGAGTTTCCTGTACAGAATATTCCAGATATGGAGGGTTTCTTCCTCTTTCTCACTCTTCTTCCTTCCTTCCTTCTTTCCTTCCGTGGATGGAACATAATTTCTTTTATTTGTGTCTCCTCTCTGTGCACCTCCCCCTCCTTGCTGCCTCCCAGCATGCATGTGTGTTGTAGGAAAGAAAAGAAAGTAATGGGAACTTTTAAGGCAACAGCATTATTTTGGTAATTCAATATCTGCACATTTTACATGTTAATGAACAACTTATACACAAACACAAGCCTAATATGGATTTTAATTATTGGAAAATGAGGGATGCAATCATACCTTTATCATGCCTTAGGTGATCAAAAAAACTGATTTGGTTTTCTTAATAGGTAGTAGGAGGGAAACTCAAGTATCTTTTGTATTCCATTTCCATATGGAAAATTTGGGGAAATAGCAGGAAAGGAGAATGAATGGGAGGGAAGGTGTTGGAGGCCAAAGCTCTTCTACACAGAGAGTTGTACAGCTTTAGTAAACAAGCCCTCCCATCCCCCAGGAGCTTAGGATCATACTCCCCAAATCCCTAATTTCCTCTAATAAATTCTACTGTGTACCTAGCTTCCCTTCATCAAACTAAACACTTATTGAGTCTTAGGTGGCACAATACAGTACAATACATACAGTGCAGCACCATGCAATCAACCCTTTTTTAGGTATCTACTATGTGTGAGGCACTAAGTAAAGTCTAGGGATATATTACATACATAAATTTAAAAGACGGTCTCAGTTTTCAAAGTGCTTATAATCAAATGAAGGGAGGGAGGCTACACACAAACAGAAGGAGCTTAAAAGTGAGGAATGGGGGAGAGAGTATCAGGTGGCAAGGAATGATGATGACAGTAGTGGTGGTGGTGTTGAAACCAAGCAGTGAGCTGGTGGGAAATGAATTGGCTGGGTTTCTGGGACCTCATTAAAGGGAGGCTTCAGGAGGAGTTTTTGCTTAGACTTTCAACTCTTCAATCAGGGTCAGAGGTAACTGGGGGTACTGATAAATTGTGAAGACCGAAGCTAAAGCAATCTCCGTGGTGATAAGCTTTTCTTATAAGGAGAGGTGGGAATGATAAAGGTGGAGCTGAAACCAAGAAGTTAGCTGGTGTTACCTTGCAAAATATAACAAACAAATCAAGCCACCAACAGATGCTAATATCTTGATGCAAATTAATTAATCAAATTAACTGGTTGAAGGAGAGAAAATGAAAGCTCTGACTTGAGAAAGAGAAGAAGGATCATTTTGGAGCACTGAACACTGCCCATGGAGGGTATGTCTAGGTAGAGAACCACATTGAGTGGAAGAGGGACATAGAAAGGTGTGGAAGATAAACCTTGATGCCTTTCTGGTTTTTCTGATGCTAGGGCCTACCTCCTGCTCTGATAGAAGCCTGGATTTGGAGTTAGATAAAGACAAGTTTCTAACCTATTATGGATGCTTAACTATCTGTGTGACCCTGGGCAGCTAAAATGCTTTGCAAACCCTATAATATAAATACAAGTTCTTGTTATCACCCTGTATCACTCCTGTGGCCTATAAGTTTACTAGCTAATGTATAAAATAAGACTTTCTTAAATTTGGCCTAAAACTATCTTTTATAAGCTTCAAAGCCTGTTTCTTAGCAATTCTAATATACAAAGATAGGGAGAACAGGTCTAACATTCTTTTTATACCTTTTGTGATTTTGCAAATTTCAGATATTTTTACCTCAATCCTTCATCTTGCTATACCCAAGACTTAAATTTTTGAGTCTTTTCTCATATGGAAATTCCTCCACCAATATAGGTAAGACATTTAGTTGACCGATTTGGGGCCTTTTCCAGATATTATGTATTCCTTGGGTTTCTTCAACATGATTTACCAGTAGCCTAATCTTAGTAGTCTTTGGAAATATTTATTCATTTTTTTTTTCTACATAGAGTTGTACTCCAATTTGAACAACTCAGTCAATGAAAACCTGGATCCATATAATAGAGTGGGGCAATAATTCATTTTTAGCCAAAGATTTGTCATAAAGTTCCTTTAAATAGTAAATTCTATTAGTACATGTTAAGTATGATTCCATTTACAAAAATTTGATTTACACATAGCTTTTTCAAATATATCTATTGTTTAAAGCATGTGGCAACAGCAAATAGAGTAGTCAGATGCATAAAAAGTTAATTAAGAACAGAAAACTAAAACCTTAAGACAGAGACAGGAAAAATAAAAGAGATATATTCATTAGTGGCCATGTAAGGCCACAGGAGTGGTAGGGATAAGAGATCGTAGAGAAAGGATAAAGATGGAATGAAGTGATGATGGAAAGGTATACAGCATGAGAGGCAGAGGGAAAATACGTTGGGAGGGAAGGGAGAAATTAAAGCTGTCTTTAAACATAATTTGAAGGTCCTTCAATTGGAATGGAATATAAACATGAATCAGTTAACAGTCATTTATTAAATGCTCATTGTGCTAAGTGTCAGGGGACGCAATGATAAACATAGTCCCTTCCCTGAAAGAGCTTCCATTCAAATGGACATCCAGAGGGTAGAGCTAAGGCCATGGGGAAGAAAATTATAGGGAGACAGAGGGAGAAGAAGCCCATGGAGCTAGAGGGAAATAGAGGGGGAAGAAAGCAAGTGGAAGAATAGGAAAAAGAAAAAGTAGAGCCCGACTTAAGGAATCTGAGTCAGGGAAAATGAGACAAAGGCAACAACTGGGGATGATAGGAGTTAGAGTCAGAGAGGGAAAGAGGAGTTAGGGCAAGAAGGAAATTGAAGTTAGAGAAAAAGAAAAAAGACAGAAAGGAGAAAGTCCTGTTGGCTCTGAAACCATGTCAAGTTCATAAGAAAAGTAGCCTTAGAGCTGACGTTAGGTTTAAGGAGAGGTATGTGGGTACGCATTCATGAATACATGTGAGAGTGTGTGTGCCTGTGTGTGTGCGTGAGACTATCTAAGGTCATCTTCACCATCTTTGACTCTTTCAGTACTGGTGCCACCATGGCTGAGATAGTAGAGGAGATGGAGGCCATATCATTATTCTCCTTCCATAATATTCAGTCACTGGGCTGCAGCTTTTCAGTGAATCAAGGGGGAGTGGGTGCCAAAACAGAACCATGGCTACCCCTGAATATGATAACCATAATGATGATGATATCTCAGAATTGCAAAAAGGCTTAGAAGTCATGTTAGTTTCATATAACAGGTAAGAACAGTAACAAGGTCAGGAGTGAAGATTTTGGATACAGTACATGTTTAAGGTAGGCAGCGAGGTGGTGCAGTGGATAGAGCACTAGGTCTGGAGTCAGGAAGACCTAAGGGTCAAATCTGGCCTCAGACAGAAGCTGTGTAACCTTGGGCAAGTCATTTAACCCTGCTTGCCTGAGTTTCCTCATCTGTCAAAGGAGGAAATGACAAACTACTCTAGTATCTCTGCCAAGAAAATCACAAATGGGGGTTCATGAAGAGTCAGACATGACTGAAAACAACTGAAGAACCACAAACACGTTTAAGATACAAGATGACTGTCCTCTGAAGAAGAGGAGATGGTTGCTGAGGTTATGAAAAGCTCTACTGAGCAAGAGACATATGATGCCATACCCCCCTCCATCAAAGTCCATGAGCAATTATGGTACATGGTGTCACTTCTTTGTGATTACAGTACATAGTGTTACTTCTTTGGAAAAACAAACAAAACCAACAATAAGGATAGAATACTTTTTACCCCATCTATAGTGTTCTGATAAGGTGAAAGAGGCCTAAGATCAGGAAAGTATTCGCTAGTGGGGCATTGGCAAGGTATTCTTAAGATTCAGGGTAAATTCAGCTTAGCAAATGCTCTAACCAGGCTTTCCAAAACCTCTTTGATTACCTCCCTGTACTTGGAGCTGTCCCTGAAAAAAAATCCAATTTGGTGTATTTTATGGGTTTTATTATAGTGCTGTTTATTCTCCATTCCAGATAACTAAAGCCAGTGTTAAATAATGCAGACTCTAAAACTGCACAGCTCAGATCCAAACAGTTTCTGTGTGCTCTGTTTTTAGGGGAGTAAGAAAGGCAGAGGGGGTGGTGGCTGTATGATTCTACTTGAGTCTTCAGCCATGCTGGGGGGTAGCACAAGCCAGTACCTGTGGGGAGTGAATTTAATACACGCGCACACACACACACACACACACACACACACACACATACACACACACCAAATGAAGCCTTTAAGCAAATAGAATAAACAAAAATAAAATGCAGCGTCAGTAGATTTAGGTAATACTCCTTCACAAGTCGTGAATTTATTAAGCCTTGGGGTGGGGAAATGAAGAGGAACAGTGCGGATCAGTTGCCGAAAGTTTAATTAGATAGAATCATCTTTATGGGGTTTCAGACCAAACCCCCTATTTCTGTGGTGACTGTAAAGAAAAGGTGGGGGATCTCTGCCCTCTGAGATCAAGCTCGGGAACCAAGCTTGTTACACTGAGGAGATGGAGCTGGGCTGCATTTTGGGTGCCATGCTTTACGCAGGATATTGATGAACTGATTGTCCATAGGAAGTCAGCAAAGCTTGTGAAGGTTCTGGTGCGCATGTAATTTGAAAACTAGCTGATGATTAAGCTGGTGGAGAGAATACACTGGGAGGGAAAGGGGAAATTAAACACAATTTGAAGTTCCTTCACTTGGAAGCAAATATACACATTAATCAATTAAGAGCCATTTATTAAATGCTTATTGTGCTAAGTGTCAGGGGATGCAATGATAAACATAGTCCCTTCCCTGAAAGAGCTTCCATTCAAATGGACATCCAGAGGGCAGAACTAAGGCCAATGGGAAGAAAATTATAGGGAGACAAATTTTGGCTTAATATATGGGAGGCAACTATCTAAAATTTTGTTGTGGTGGTGGTGGTGGTGGTATGTCTGAGTTTTCATGACCCCATTTGATGTTTTCTTGTTAAACATACAGTAGTGGCTTGCCTTTTCCTTCTCCAGCTCATTTTGCAGATGAGGAAACTGAGGCCAGCAGGTATAAGTAACTTTCCCCAGGGTCACACAGCTAGTATCTGAGGCCAGATTTGAATTTAGGAAGATGAGTCTTTCTGACTCCTGTCCAGCGCTCTCTCCACTGTGCTGCCTAACTGTTTGTCAATGAAACAGGTTTCCTTGTTCATTAGTGAGTACCTTGGAGCTAGCTGGTCACTCCAGAGGTTATCAGGAATGCAGTAAAAATACTGTCAGCTCTGGATTGATTCAGAGGACCTGAGTTTAAATTCAACTCTTATTTCATTTCCCTCTCTGTAACTTTGGGCAAGTTACTTAACTTCTCTGGGCCTCAGTTTCCTCATCTATGAAATAAGGGAGTTGTAGTTGTCCCCTCAGTTCCCTTCTAACTCTGGATCTGTGATTCCTGTTTTAGGTCAGATGCTGGACTAGCTCATTTCCAAGGTAATTTTATACACGAAGATTTTGTTTTAGGTGACTGGTGAACAATACTCTGATGGACCCTTGTTGGATAGATAGTGAGCTGCCTGTACCTAGAGGTGTTCAAAACAGAGGTAGAGTAGATATAGTATGGATGGCATCATGGAAAGAGCAGTGACTCTGGGGTCAAGGGAGCTGGGCTCACTTGTTGCTATCACACTCATTATTTGCGTGACCTTTCATAAATCCCTTAGCTTCTTCAAGACTTGATTTCCTCAGCTGTAAAGTGAGGGGGGTGAACTAGATCACAAATATCAAAACATTAAGTCAATTGGCATCAGTGGCCAGCAACACTGAATGCAGCCTGAACCAGATTTCAATGTACCTACAAAATACTTAACAAATTAAACAAAAATACAATAGAACATAGATAATGTTAATGTGTGGTTTTCTAAGTCAACAAGCTACCTGCAGGGAACCTTATGAGTTTCAGCACCATGGAATTAGATCTAGACTTCTAAGTTCTCCTTTCATCTCTGTTAAATACTGCTGCCGACCACTCCCCTAGATCTTGTCTCCCCTTATTAGAATGTAAACTCTTGAGGACAAGAACTGTTATGCTTTTGTATTTATATCTGCTGTGCTGAGTATATAATAAGAACTCAGAAGAATAAAATTGATCTTGTATAATTTTCTTATTAATCCTATTTACCAGAAATTGATTTTGTGCTGTAACTGCTTACCCAGGAATGGTTTAAATGTAAACATTCAGCTCTTCTGTCTCAAGGAATTGAACTGACCTTGGAGAATGTGTAAGAAAACAAGGGAGTTTGGGAGTGATATCTTTATTCCACCACACTATCCTTCGACGGTGTCTGGTCTGCTGTCCACAAGTCTGGGCCACTATCTTGCACGTGGACTCAAACAAAGAGGACTTCTTAGTCTCATGAGAAAATAAGAGATGGTGTCATTGCTAGACCCCAGTATCAAACTTCCAGCCAATCAAGTTATTCCCTGTGCCTCTGGTCTGTAACAGATTATGTTGCTTTAATTCTAAAATTTCATCTATTCTATTCTGTTCTTCACTCCCCAAAATCTATATAAGGGAAACTGTCCTCTTACTTGGGGTCTTTGGCATTAATGGAGGTAAGCCATGGGCTCATTTATTGACAATTAGCATGCCCTCACTAATAAATGTTAGTCTTGCTCATAGATCTACCTCAATTTTTCCTTTTGTTACAATCTCAAATGCAACAGAACTTAGATGTTTTGCATTCATTCATAATACAATTTCTCTCTACTTAGACCAGCACTTTGTTCACTGGACTTGCAACAACCAAAACCTTTCAGTCCCTGGGGAAGTTAATCTACTCATCTTTGGAACTTCTTCTCTAGGCTTAACCATATTCAGTGACTGTAAACTTTCTTGACCAACTGCAGATGTCTTTAGCAGGTTCCAGATCAGACTAGACTATGCTTCACATCCCATTTAACCATCCACTCAGGCCATCTTGTTATCTGTGGCTTGTAAATCCTCACCATTCAAATCCTTCTCCCTTCCTCAAAACTTTTCAAGTCCTGCTCTGAGCACTGTGATTGAATCAGCATGTCATTGTTTTTGCCTTTGGAATGAGCCTGTCAAATGATTGCTCTGTGGATCACTTAGGCATCCCTCCTATGCCCCACACCAAAATTCTCTTTCCCAGATACCACTTTCTTATACATATACATACATATATGGTCTCCCTTTATTTTTTCCATTTATTCATTATCCTGCTTTATTTACGCAATTGAAAGTTTTCCGTTGCAACACTATATTACCTAAATAGCTGGGTGTGGTTAAGTTATTATTTCATTTCATTTTATTTTTTCTACTTAATGGTATTTTTAGTTTTTCCAATTACATGTAAAGATAGTTTCCCATATTCACTTTTATAAGATTTTGAGTTCTAAATTTTTTCTCTCTTCCCTCCCCCAACCCCAAGACACCGTGCAGTCTGATACAGGATCTACATGTATAATCCTATTAGATATATTTCCACATTGTGTTTATCCTTCATTTTTGAAGAAGACCATGACATCAGAGAAATGCTGACATGAGTTGCACTTGACCTTGTTTTGAGGGAGGGAGGGCTGAGCAAGGTCACCAGACTCACTTTCTCCTCCTGAGCCATCTGGATCCAGCGACCAGATACTCATCAGGATGACTGGAGATGGCCCATGATGGCATTGGAGACTTTGGTCTTTTTAGGCTTGACCTTTTCATGTACTCCCTTGGGGGAGGTAACTACTATTGAGTGGAGAGTCATTGGTCATGTTGTGAAGGAAGAATCAGAACAAAAGAGAAAAATCATGAGAGGCAAAAAAGAGAAAATGGTATGCTTCTATCTGTATTTAGACTCTATAGTTCTTTCTTTGGATGTGGATGAGTCTTTTGAAATTGTCTTAGATCATTGTATTGCTGAGAAGAGGTAAGTCTGTCAAAGTTGGTCATCGCACAGTGTTTCTGTTACTATGTACAGTGTTTTCTTGGTCCTACTCAATTTACTCAGCACCAGTCCTTGTAAGCTATTCCCATTTGATAAATGGTGGAAGGATATGAACAGGCAGTTTTCAGATGAAGAAATTAAAGCTATTATAGTCATATAAAAGATGTTCTAAATCACTATTTATTAGAGAAATGCAAATTAAAAGATTCTGAGATACTACCTCAAACTATCAGATTGGCTAATATGACAAAAAAGGGAAAATGATAAATGTTGGAGAAGATGTGGGAAAATTGTAACACTAAGTCACTACTGGTGGAGTTGTGACCTGATCCAGCCATTCTGGAGAACAATTTGGAACTATGCCCAAAGGATACTGCATACCCTTTGATCCGTCAGTACTGTAAGTCTGTATCCCAAAAAGATCATGAAAAGAGAAAAGGACTAATATGCATAAGAATATTTATAGCAGCTCTTTTTGTGGTGGCCAAGAATTGGAATTTGAGGGGATGCCCATCAATTGGGGAATGGTTAAACAAGTTGCGATATATGAATGTTATGCAATGCTATTGTTCTCCCTCTTTTAGAATATAAGCTTTTTGAGGGCAGGGATGGTATCACTGTTTCTATAACCTATATTTATATTATCTGTACAGTGCCTGGTGCATAGTCAGCATTCAATAAATGCTTTTTTCACTGATTGATTGAAAATGACTGGCATTTGTTTATTCATTCATTGAGTTGACAAAAGCAAGAAGCTATGAGCACTGGCATAGGAGGCAGCTAGGTGTCTCCATGGGCAGAATGCTGGGGCTGAAGTTAGGAAGACCTGAGTTGAAATCCAGCTTCAGACATTTACTAGCTTGTGACCCTGGGTAAGTCACTTAACCTCTATTCACCTTAAACCATGGGAGAAGGAAATGGCAAACCACTCCAGTGTCTTTGCCAAGAATATCCCATTGACAGCATGGTTCATGGAGTCACAAAGAGTCAGATATGACTGAACAACAAAAAGTGTTGGCATAGAAATATTTATGTATTTTGGTTTTTGTGTCCTTTTCCCTATCTGTTATTTATATTATTAGATGACTAAAGCTAGAAGTCAATAGGCAGCTAGGTGGTGCAATGGATACAGTACTGCCCTTGGAATCAGGAAAGCTCATCAATGAGTTCAAATCCAGCCTTAGACACATACTAGTTGTGTGACCCTGATCAAGTCACTTAACTGTGTTTGCCTCAGTTTCCTCATCTGTAACATGAACTGGAGAAGGAAATGGCCAACCATTTGAACATCTTTGCTAAGAAAACTTAAATAAGGTCACAGAGAGTTGGACATGACTGACATGATTCAACAACAATAGTAGAAATCAATGTCAACAAGCACTTACTAATGCTTGTTTTAGTACTGTAAGTATTTAATTATGTCCCTTATGGGCTAGGAACTGTGCTAAATTCTGGGGATACAAGAAAGGCAAAAAAATGGTTTCTGTTCTCAAGGAACTCACTGTCTAATGAGGGAGACTAGATGCAAACAACTGTGTACAAACAAGATATATAAAGAAAAATTTGTAGACAATTTTAGAACATGAAGTGGGATTAGGAGAGGTTTCTTATGGGAGATGAGATTATTGCTGGGACCTGAAGAAAATCAGGGAATCCAGGAGGAAGAGATGAGAAGGAAAAACAGTCCAGCCATGGAAGAAAGACAGTGAAAATACAAGGAGTTGAGAGATGGAATGTCATGTTGTAAAAGCAAGGACCTACATAAGACGGCCTGCTATTACAGGTTCTTTGGTCTGCTTTTCTAAATTGAAAGGTACTTTTGAGGAGTCAACAATCACTTTAATCAAGGACATGTATCATTCACTTAGTTCAGGGGAAAATGTCAGCACCCTGAACTTCAGAGAAAATACAGAGGAAATACAGATCAACATACAGTGCTTCCAGCTGCCTGACATAAGCAATGTATACATCATAGATCAACAGACGGATACAACTATCTGACCATTACATACATAGTTACCAGAGAGAGAAGCACCAATGTCTGGGTTTTCAAAGCTGGCGGGGGGTGGGGTGGGGGGGGGGGTTCCTTAGGGGCTGCCAAAAGGCTTGTCTGGCCAAACAAATTACATGTTATTAAGTTAGGAAGTTACTTGTCGGTAAGCCCCAAAGTTAAAACCTCACCTCGGAGTACTTATACATTTTTCAAGGCCAGAGGGCATTATACCCTTGAGAACTATTGTCTCATTAACAAAAGGTGTGGGTCTTCCTACAAATTTTCCCCCAGCCTTATTAATGGGGGGAGGGAGGGAAGAGAAGATCTTTCATCACATTATTCAATCAGAGGCATTTGATTACACTAAAACAAAAACACCAAAAGATCCTACTTTACTTGCCATTACACTTGTGCATAAGGAGGCTAGAGACTCTCTATGGAAGATCTTGGGGAGGGGAATCAGAGGTAAGAAGTTGGAAATATAGGAAGGAATCAGGTAAGGAAGGTCTTTTAAAGCCAAACAAGATTTTATACTTGATTCTAAAGGTAATAGGGAGCCACTGGACTTAATGGAATGAGGGGGGTGGTGACATGATTAGGCCTCAACTTTAGGACATCATTTTGACAACTGACTAGAGGATGGATTGAAATGGGGAGAGGCTTGGGGCAGGGAGAAGGCTATTTGAATAGTTCAGGTATCAGTTGATAATGAATTCTACCAGGGGGTGACTGTGTGATGATATGGAATTTAGTCTATGCCTAGAACATCCTTCTCCATTTTCCCTTGTTACATAGCAACAGGATTCCTGACTTCTCTCCATCAATTATATAATTATAATAAGCTGTAGCCATCTCAGCAGAAAGGCTAACCCAGGCTGAGGGTGACTGACAGGCCTCAGGGGGATGTCTACCCCAAGCCTGTGAAGGCTTCCTTCAGTAGAATGGGCAGATAAGAATCATTTGTTCCAGCGGTCATGAAAGTGGTTGATACGGGCCCTGTGGAACACTTAGAGCTTGGTCAGTCATCAAGGATGCCAAGGCTATCCATTGCATACTGGGATAGCATCAGTTGTCTTGACTTTTGTCCTGCCACTGAACTTTGATGACCCTGGAAGAGAGAGTGAGGCTGGTGACTTTGTACAACTCTGCATCACTTCAATTCAATTCAGGCATGAGTCAAGACATCATCCCATGACGTCATTGCTCCTCTGAAAATGAAAGACAAACAGCAATAATAGTTACAATAATTGACATGTACGTGGTGTTTTAAAATGATCAACCATGATTCCGGTGGTCTGATGAAGCACGCTACCCACCTTTGGACAGAGATGATGGACTGAAGATGCAGATTGAGGCGTACATTCTCTGGTGTGGTCATTTGGGAGAAGCCAGCATGGGAATCTGTTTTGCTTAAATATGTTTATTTGTTATAAGGGGTATGTATGCTTTTCTTTTTTTCTCCTCATATCCAATTTTTGGGGTGGAATAGGAAGAAGATCGAGGTTAGGGATACAGCAGACAAAGAAAAAAAGAAAAAGATAATAAACAGAAGACAGTCATGGAACTATTAAAAATGCATAGAAAAGAACAGAAGGAAAGACAGAAAGATCACAGATAAACAGGGTAGTTTTGAAGATTGCAGATTAAATTTATAATGTATTTATAAAGACAAGCAAGCTGGCAAAATAATTGTGCAAGTTTTATATACGATACTCTTTTTCTCTTCTACTGTGAAATGCTCATTGTATTTCATATTAAGTTCAGAATTTTTAAAAATGTTATCACCATCCTTCCTAATATAGAGTGATTTAGATACAGAAGTGACTTTCAAAGTGTTTTACATATACTATTTCATTTGTATTATTTGTAAATACACACACGTATATATATATACATATATATGTGTATATATTTGTATATTCGTATGTATTTACATATACTATTTCATTCCTGACAATCCTGGGAGGTGGGTACTATATTATCCCCATTTTACAGATGGAAAAACAAAGCCTCAAATTACATAACAACCTGCCCGTAGTCACAGAGCTTTTAAGTGTCTGATTTCTGGTCCAGCACTCTATCTCCTACATCATGCTTCTTTTGTACCAAAAGGACTATGCTGGTGTAATGTCTATCCCATTATATCCATGCATGTCATGCCTGTGCAATTCTAAAGTCCTTGTTTGTCTCCTGTTACTGTGAGCAAGTGGAAAGGACTCTGTGTGTTACTTTATAATGGCTATTTTTCATCATTATTCATTCAGACCCAAATATTCATTTTGAAAGAAAAAAAGACTTTTGTGCAGAGTTCCCAGCTTTCGGTTAATGCTTCTTTAATAAGCCTTGGAGTTATAATAACAAAATGCCTAATAGTGATCCTTGGCACTAATTGCATTTCTGAACATTGGGGAGATAGCTGATTAGTTAGACACTGGAACAGAAATTGGTATTCCCTGAAGGACACATTTTTCTGTATTTGTTATTCTCTTTTCCTTAATAGCAATGAGCACCCAGGGCAGCACTGAAAGCCTCCCTAAAGTGCTTAGATATTCCACTGTCCCTTACCATGGGAAATGGAAGGTGGAGGTGTTAATTATTCATCATAAAAACTCTCCTTAGCTACTGTAATCAGGTTAATTAATAGCTCACCTGCATCGAAGATCTACAACTGTGTCGGGCCTTCGTGGGAGCAGTGAACAGAGGCAGCATGGGGGAGTAGGCTTGGTGCCGGGAAGACTTGGGTTTGAATCCTGTCTAAGACACTTCTAGTTGTATTACCCTAGACAAGTCACAGTATCTTTCAGCCTCAGTTTCCAGCTCTGTCCTGACCTAAAATAGGGGCAACAATAGGCCCCCCTTCACAGGGTTGCTGTGAAGAGTGAATAAAATGTGAATCGGCCATTGACAGTCATAGTTTATTAAGCAACAAATTGAGTTTGTGCCAGGTACCATGCTGGGGATACAGAATGGAGATCAAAGTCCCTATCCTGAATAGGCTTACATTGTATTTGGGAGAAAACATGTACACATGTAAGTAGAGTATGGCCAAAAAAAACCCCCCCACACACACATGAGCTTTTGCCTTCTCTTTTGGTTAGAGGATATCTGGGGTATTCCAGGAAGTCCTGTTGGAGGAGATGGTGCCTGTGCTGGGCTTTGAAGCAAATTCAAAATCCCCTACTAAGAGGGAAAGGTGAGATGGGAATGCAGTCCAAGCATGGGAGACAGACGGTATAAAGGCAAAGAGAGAGGGGAGAGAATGTCCTGTGTGAGGAACAAAAAATGAACAGTGTGTCTGGATGACTAAATTCCTGAAGGGGAGTAATGTATAATAAAGCTGAAAAGGAAGGTTGGAATCACACTGTAAAGGTCTTTAAATGCCAAATAGAGGAATCTGAGTCTGATCCTAGAGGTAATAGGGAACCGGTTTCCATAATATATGTAAATTCCCTTGCACACATCAGAATGATACATGGATGTCAGCTATCATTATGTTTATTAGCATAGGGCCTGGAAGAAGCAATACTTCCTTCTGTCTATACTTATTCCACAACAGAAGCCAGATGGACAGGATGCATCTGATTAATTGTCCAAGCTGGTCTCTCAACTGTGTGAGAGAGTCATTTCTTTGATTGCTTCAGAAGATTCATGATTTCACATGTGTGGGCATGCCTTTCCAGGATGGAGATCACACTTCTTCATCCCCTAGTAATTAGCTTGTTTTTTATGGAGTCCGTTGGCCAACATTTTGGGTGACGAGCCTATCCAGATTTAGTTCCCCTGGACCTCGGGTGTCATTGGGCCAAAACTTGAAGCCTTGCCAACCCGATAGGACGCGGTATATTGCTGGCAGAGTGCAAATGTCGGTAGCTCAGAGACACCAATGGGGCATCACAGCAGGAGGGCTACATCCCCCAGTTCTAGCCAGGGAAGTTTGCCTACTAAGGCCTGGGAGTTCCTGGGGGCACTTTCTCCAGTTGCTGAGTGGGAGGACTGCCATACTACTCTGAGTTCTTCCCTTCCTGCAGCTTTTGTTCTCTGTGCTAATTCCCTTTTGAAGAGCTGATATTTAATTCAACAGCCCCCTGCTGGGCCTGGGCCTGTGATAGAAGTTTCTAAAAAGCTCTCAGTCAACAAAATGATAACAGCTGGTCTTTGAAACTCTGGGAGCTCCAAACTGGGAGGGTGCTTTGGGAGGGGGAAGGAAGGAAGGGAATAAGAGAGAGGGGTGAGAGAACACACTATTTGTTAAGGATAATGAGGCAAAAATGTGACAGAGGTTTTTATTACAAATAATAGACAGAAGTCTTCAAACAACAGCAGAGAGTCGTTAAAAAAAAAGCAACAGAGTTAAATAATTGTCTAATTAGCAAGCATCAAGAAGGCAAAATTTATTCCATTAGAAATTCTTAAGGGAAAGTCAATAAATTCGCAGCAGGATATTCAGTTTCTCAAGAACATAGTGAATGTGAATTTTCCTGGCGCTTTCATATGGTCCCTTGCCAAGAGTCCTTTCTGATTAGCTCTCTGGGATCTTCCTCTCAGATCACACTGGTGAGCTCAATTGGTTTGCTCAGCCATGAAATTAAGCACTGGGCCGAAAGAAGGGTCTTACAGAAGTCAAGGCTTCCATAGGAACAGCATTGGCTTTGGGCAACAAGACTCAATGCAGTTTCCAATAGTGAAGTAACACAAATTTTCTTCAGGCTTGTCCTTCTGGTCTGTGCAGTGCACCTTGTGCTGTGTTCCTCTTGTTTTCTCAATATCACAGAAACTCCGAGTTTTAAGTGACCTCAGAGTCACTAAGGTCAGTGTCTACTTGAAGACCCCTCTTCCTCTATGACCTTCTCATCTAATGATCACTTGTTTATGCTTGAAGATCTCTGATGGGAACTTATTTGTGGAGCATTCCATCCTATTTTTAGACAGGTCTAACTGTTGGGAAATTACCTGACACTGAAAATCAGATTCATTCTAACTTCCATCCACTGCCCCAAATCTAATCCCACACTCCCCATGTCCATCACCTGCTTCACATTTACAATATACAACCTCACTGGATCATTGCTTCTCAAGAATCCTCCTTTATCCTATTTACTTACTTCTCCATGGTAAATATCCCTTCCTCTTCTTCCACTAATCTTCCATCCAACTCCCACATCCAGGGCAGTTGACCCACAATCTTCACTGAAAATGTTGAAGTCATCTAACCTGAATTTCCTTTTCTTCTTCCTTTTGTTCCTCAAACTTTGTAAACATTAATGCCTTCTCTTCATTTTCTCCTCCCTATTTTCATTTTTATTCCTTTGATTCCCGAGCTTGTAGTGGGAATTAAAAACATGTGGTAGATGTGACTGTTGCTTTGATATTGTTATCTCATGTTTATTTTCCACTTTGATTCAATGTTTTCCTAAAATAACAACATTGATAGAGGTGATTCAGTGGAAAATGTGAAGATAGGACAGTGCCTAAGCAGGTGGGGGCAATGATTGGTAGAGATGCAAATAAACCAAGATACAGGAAAAAGGAACAGCACCTTCCAAGTCTGTGCAGTTAAGGGGAGACTGGCAGCTGGATGTCCTGACGTCAGCTGGTAGGGCAATGGGTAGTGGTGTAGGGTGAGTCTAGAAGACCTCAGACACCAACTAGCTGTGTGATCCTGGGCAAGTCACTTAACCTCTGTTTGCCTCAGTCTCCCTCAACTAGGAAATGGGGATGATAATAGTATTTACCTTAAAGGATTTTTGTAAGGATCCAATGAGATAGTATTTGTAAAAAGCACTTAGCACAGGACTTGGCACATAGTAGGTATTATATAAATACTTGTTTCCTTTCCCTTGAGATCTTATTGGAGAGGAACAGATAGCTTTGGTAATACCTCATCTTTTGGTGTTCAGTGGTACTCATTTAACACTATCTGCAATTTAGGAATATCAGTTTGACAGTTGAATGAATGAAAGATGGATTGACCTGGAGAGAGACTTGAGGCAGGTCAACTTCATAGGAGAGATGTTGTAAAGGTAGAATGGACAGGACCTGACATTGATTGGCTATTGGGGGTGATGAGAGAGAGTGAGAAGTAGAGGATGACACATAATTTATGAGTCTACATGACTGGAAGGATGGTGGTACCCTCCACAGTAATAGAGAAATTTGGAAGAGGGTAGAGTTTAGAGCAGCTAGGTGGCTCAGTAGATAGAGTACTAGGCCTGGAATCAGGAAGGCTCATTTTCATGAGTTTGAATCTGGCGTCAGACACTAGCTGTGTGATCCTGAGCAAGTCTCTTAACCCTGTTTGCCTCAGTTTCCTCATCTGTAAAATGAGCTGGAGAAAGAAATGGCAAACCACACCAGTATCTCACCAAGAAAACCCCAAATGGGGTCATGAAGAGTTGGATACCACTGAAATGACTCAACAACAGGATTTGGGGGGTAGGTGAAGATAATAAATTCAGTTTGGAATGTGTTGAGTTGAAGATGTCTGGTTCATCTAGTCTGTGATGTCCAATTGGTAGGTTGAGATTTCTGTCTGGAGGAAAGAAGAGAGCTTTGGGCTGGATAAGTATATGTGAAAATCATCAGCATAGAGAGGGAATTGAATCCATGGGAGCTGATGAGATCACCAAGTAAAATAGAGGAGAGAAGATGGCCCAGGACAGAGATTTGGGGATACCTATATGTAGTGGGCAAGACCAGGACAAAAGAGGCTGAGAAGAAGTCCAACAGGTAAGGAGGAGAAACAATCAGTAGAGGAGAGTGTCCCAAAAACCAAAGGCTACAGAGAGGCCAAGAAGGATGAGGACTGAGAAAAGGCAGTTAAGGGGTCAGTGATACCTTCGGAGATGGCAGTTTCAACTGAATTGTGAGGTCAAAAGACAGACAGACAGTAGATAGTGAAGGAGAAAATGAGACAAAAGTCAGCAAAGGCATCCATTGTAGATGGCCTCATCTTTAGCTTTGAGGAGAGACATAGGATGAAAGCTAGTTGGGATCAAGTGAAGGTTTTTTGAGTACAGAGGAGACAAAGGTATGTTAGTAGGCAATAGGGAAGAAGTCAGAAGATAGGGGGAAACTGAAGATATATGAGATTGTGGATGATAGAGAAGGCAATTTCCTGGATCCAAGGGAGGTTAGGGGCAAGTGACAAAGTTTGTCAAAGCTGTTGTGGTAGGTAGAATAGTGAGTCAGTGGTTGCTGCTTAGTCATTTTTCAGTCAAGTCTGACTTTTTGTGACCCCATGTGGGGTTTTCTTGTCAAAGATCCCAGGTTGATTTGCTGTTTCCTTCTCCAGCTCATTTTACAGATGAGGAAACTCAGACAAACAGGGTTAAGTGACTTGCTCAGGGTCACACAGGTAGCAAGTGTCTGAGGCCAGATTTGAACCCAGGAAAATTAGTCTTCCTGACTCCAGGCCCAGCACTATCCATTGTGCCACCTAGTGATCTCCAGGGCAAAGAATTAGGGAGAAGTAAAAAGATTCTCTTGCCTCAGTGAGGGCTCTGTTGAGACTATGCAACATAAATATGTGGTGGACCCAGTTAACATGGTTGTGTGATTTTCTAACTTTCATAAAGTTCTTTTTAAGTGTATGTGGTAGTCACAAAATCTCCCTATTTGTATCTCTTTCTGAACTTTTTTATTTTCTTCCTGTATGTTTTAAAATGTTTTAGTAAATCTTTTTTCTTTTTTGTATCATTATCATTAATGACTACTTCTCAGTCTAATTTTTTTCCAGTGGCTAAATAACTTAATAATTCAATTGCAAATTCTTTTTGAGTTATTCCTTAAAGTCAGAGTCTTTTTAATGCTATGTTCACGGTGGGTGGGGGTACTTCTGAGATTTGTACAATAAAAACCTTTCCAGAAAAGCCTGACTTTATTTATTATTTAGTATTATTTGCTGCTTTTCCTTAGCAGAGCAGGCCAACGAGTCACAGAGTTTAGTTTTCCCTCAAGTAGATCTCTATTTCCTTTTTGGGTAGGCAGTAATTGCTATGATTTTGATTCTTAGCTCTTTTATTCACTCTCTCCTTAATCCTCATAGTTGAAAATGGTGTTAGTAATAGTAATACAATAGCTCACATTTTGTAGTCCTGGGTAATTTTCAAAGAGTTTTCCTTACAACAACTCCAGGAGGTGGTAATATCACTATATTATCTTGAGGAAACAGAAGCTTTGAGAATAAATAACTTGCTGAAACTAGTAAGTGGTAGACGTGGGATTCAAACCCATGTTTCCTATTTTTTGTTCTTTCCATTACATGTTACTCATCCTTCCTGAAGAAAAACATGATGGCCTTGTGTATTGAAGGACTATATTTCTCCGAGCAGGATCAATGTTTACCTTGGTTAACAATCATCCTGCCAGTCATTTGTTTTTAGTTCTTAGCTCTCTTTATGATAGATGGACCTTTAACAAGCAGTTAGTTTCTCCCTGCAGTGGATAGAGTTGTTCCTTTCTCAGATGAATAGTCAAAGAGTTAACTATTTCTCCTTCCAAACAATCCAAACAAATACTGAGCAGTTAGGACCAAAATCAGAGAACATTCTGACACAGTGGTTTTCTTATGGAGGCACATAGAAAAGCTTCTCCTTAGCCAAACTGATCACATGCAAATGTGGGGGGGGTATGGTGGCAGAAAGTCATTTAGGTGCTAAATGGGGGTGGGGTGGGGTGGTGCAGAATGCTGGCTAGGTAGTGAAGAGGATAAAGTACCGGCCATGGAGTCAGGAGGACCTGAGTCCAAATCCAGCCTTAGACATTTACTATCTGTATGACCCCAGGCAAGTTACTTAACCCTGCTTCCCTTACCTCATCTGTAAAATGAGTTGGAGAAGGAAATGCCAAATCACTTGAGTATTTTTGCCAGGAAAACCCTAAATGGGGTCATGAAGAATTGGACACAACTGAAATGATTGACCACCAATAACAGTAACAAGAATGTATGAGCTGGGAATTTGTTGGCCATTTGTAGCTAGTTGAGAAATTTCTACTTTTATTAGAGTCTAGCTTTGATAACTCATCATTGTAAGATGATATGACCTTGGGTACACTGAAATTGCTGCTTCAGAGTACAAATTTTGGCAGGTCAAACATACTGAAAACAAAATATCACGTTACAGGCTCCTTTATAATTGGTATCTCCCATCTATACATGTCACCAGGATTCCTTAGAAAGTGTAAACAGCAATAACCCATTCAATGACCTTCAAAGAACAAATGTCCAGCAAAGCATGAAACAGAGAAATATACTTGTCAAAAGTATTTTCTGTGACTATGGAGGAGATCCAGGGGAGAGCTGGTGTTGAAGAGGGTTTGTGGGTAGATGGGGTGGGTCCTCCAGATTCTCCCATTTGGGAATGACATCATGGGGATTGCATCAAACTGTGGGGTGTAGTGCTTTCAGGAAGAGATCTCTGATAACAGACGAATTTAGGCTGTCCAGTCACACAGGAAAGTCCTAAGGGAGGAAATACTAATAATAAAGGTAGAGCTTTGAAGTTTGCAAAGTACTTTACAAATATTCTCTCATTTTATCCTCATGACAGCTGGGAGGTAGGTACTCTTATTATCCCCATTTTATACATCATTCATGTTGATTGCCAGCACACATTTAGAGCTTATCCAGCAATATGTTTATTTAAGACACACAGTAGAGATGAACTGTGAGATGAGCCCAGGGTTGAATGGGGGAAAGAAAGTGGGATGGTTTCCTTTTTGAAAAGAGCAAAGTTCTTTTTACACTCCATCCTCACCCCTAAGCTTCCCATGTAAGTAAAGGCCCATTTTTCAACATTGACATTTTACTGGTGTTACTATAAGGCAGAAGGACCATGGCCTCTGAGGAAATGGAGATGAATATCAGTCAGAAGGCAATGGAGAAATACATGAATGTGAATTTGAGCTGACATATGACAAACTCTGAAGGTGAAAAGGAGCGAAAGTGATAATCGCAGAATTGGGGGACAAGAAAAGAACATGGGCTGGTCATGTGACAAGGGAAAGGGATGACGGTTGGACAGCTAATGTTCCATTGGCATCCTGTCAGTGTTGGGAGAAAGTGAGGATGTCCTCTACGAGATTAGATGGACTCCTTGTGGTGAACCTTTGGGAGAACATGGACAAGAATGATATGGGATGGATGGGCATGGACTGATGAGACAAGCATCCCTATGAATGTCTAAGTATTTCCTTTACTTATGAGTAAAGTTCTTTGGAAAAATAAAACAAAACAAAACCCACCTTCTGTTTTGGGTGTACTAAGGGAAACAAAGGAATTATCTGTGTTGAGAACAGGCAGGGATTTGGTGACAGTGGTAGATGGTAACAAATGAGCTGTTACCCTCCTCATCCTCAGCAATTTTGGGTTGTCAAGTGTGGGAAAAAGACTTTATTATATTGCTTATAAAACATAATACTTATTATACTGTTTAAATTTAACTTTATGTGATTAGAGGTTATTTGCTCCCAAAATGTTGCTTGATTCTCTAGGAACTCCAGCAAGGACTCTAATTTTCGCAGGTCCCGAATCCACCCAGAATATTGTTTTGGGTTACCACACCCAGGACTTGTTTTGGGTCCACCTAAACCTGTGTTTTGGATTCCCTTTGTGTATTTGCCAAATTTTGTTTTTACATCTCATCTACCTTGTTTTTAAGTTGCCCTTTTGGTGAAATTGCTTAACTGAATTAAATGTGATTCATGTGTAACCTGTGTGTAGATAGATACCTTTGTTGAAATCCTATATAATGCAAACCTTCCAGAACTTGGGGAGAGGGAGCCATTCATTCTTTCCAGATTGTTCTCCTCTGTCAAATGACCAAATTAACTTCTTTTAAAGATTATTTCAGGAAATATGGAAATGTTTTACATGATTAAGCATGTATAACCTATATCAAATTGTTTACTGTCTCAGATAAGGAGAAAGGGAGGGATATAATTTGGAGCTGAAAACTTTAACAAAACAATGGATATTTTAAAATTTGATTTTTTACATGTAATTAGGGGAAAATAAAATATTATTAAAAATTATTTCAGGCTTTGGAGTCTATTCTCACGAATAATGTAAGTGGTACAAGTTAAGGAGAGAAGAGTAAGAAAACCTCAGATGGGACGGGCTACAGAATACCTCTCTGTTCTCCCTTCCTGCTTGGGATCCATTTTGACACCTTGGATACCAACTCCATTAAGAAACAGAATCTAAAAAACAACAAACATTAAAGCAAAAAGAGTGGTGATGAATTTCTGCCTTTTTTCTAGCATTTAGACCTAATGCTAGGTTTTTCTTAGTTCTGCCTTTTCTGATTTCCTTTAAACCTCATTTTTATGGCTTTTTAAACACTTAAATGCTTTTTTAGAACTTCAAGTAATAAATGGAGTTAAGGACAGCTGGGGAGCGAGCCCAAAGCAATACTATTGCTGCCACTTTTCCCCCACCGTGGCCTGAATGTAGGATGGGCTATGAGCAGCACCTGCTTGTTAATATTAGCCGGGAAAAGATCATGCTCCTAGATCTTGCTAGCAAAGGGAAAGCTGCAAAATTACAATGGTAATTTTTGGAGTCAGTTATTTCACCTTTATCTTTACATAGTCAAAATGCTGATATATTTGAAATTCCTTGGCTTTTCAGTGTTTATTTTTCAGGAAGGGTTCATTTAAGTTTCTCTGATGGTTCCCATAAGGTACATCTTCAGGTCTGTCATCTGATCTGAGAGATCGATTTCTGAGCCATGTCTATAAATTTCGTGGTGATTTCATTAAAAAATGAATTCTCTTGCAGCAACTATATTTATCCTCATATACTCATCCCTCACATTTCCTTCCCTTCTACTCCCTGCAGTCCATACAGAATTCTGAGAAAAGAAAGAAGAAAAATACTTTTTTTACTGCATCACTTTCAGTCATGACCATTTTTTTGTTTGTTTTGCAAATCGGAAACCAAGACAATAAGAAAATCAAACTTCCCTTATTTCTTAAGGGAATATTTTCATAAGGGAACATTTACAGTAAAGTTGAATGTAATTTGTTCTTTGTGAGGCACATAAAGGATTAAAAATAATAGCTAACATTTTTATAGTTTTTATTATATGTCCGGCACCGTGATTACCACTCATTATTTCTTTTGATCCTTACAACAGACCTGGTATATAGGAACCCATTATACAGAGAAGGAAATTGAGGCAAACAGAGTTTAAGTGCTTGTCCAGGGTCACACAGCTAAGCAAGTGTCTGAGGCTGGATTTGAACTCCGCTCTTCCTGACTCCAGAGCCAGCTTGCTAGCCGTTGCTCCACCTTTGTTGGGGTTGTTTACTTGTTTTTCAGTTATATCTGACTCTTCATGACCCCATTTGGGATTTTCTTGGCAAAGATATGGGAATGACTTGCCATTTCCTTCTCCAACTCATTCTACAGATGAGAAAACTGTGACTTGCCCAGAGTCACGTAGTAAGTGTCCGAGGTCAGATTTGAACTGAGGAAGATGAGTGTTCCTGACTCCAGGCTGGGCGCTCATCCACTTCATCCGCTAGCTGCCCACCACTCCACCTAACGATTAAATTAAAGAAACAGCAAGAGGCACTCAGCTGCTGACTATTGGAGGAAGCAAAAAGAGAGTTAGTAGTCAATACGTTTTCTTATCCCTTAATCCCTTGTTTCTTCCCTTTATGTTTTTTCTATTTAACTCCCCTGGGCCTTGTTGATTAACTTGTCTGAAAGTGATCTGTGGTAATTGCCACCAACTTAGCCAGGGAGCAAGATACCTCCACATCTGCTGTGTTGCCCTGAAGTTGTGATCTGAGTTTTTGTTTCTTCAAGGTGCTTGATCCATCTCCACGAAAACTGAGACAAAACTTTTGCAGGCAATCATTCAGGGCCTTCCGTGATCTGCCTCTGATCTGCCCATCTACCCATTTATTTCACATCAATCCCCTTTATATATTCTATGTAAACATGTTAAATCGTACTTTTCTCCAGGTCCTGCTCTTGTGTTTCTTTTTTCTGTGCCTGAGACATACTGCTCTGCTTTTCTCTATGCCTGGGACAAACTGCTCTGTCCACATCTATTCCAGTCCAACTTCAACACTGCCTTTTCCTGCCTTAATAGAAGTATGTGAGCTTTCCCTCCCCAAATCCTTCATTTTCCTCATAGTTCTTTGCTTGTGTCTCCTTTGCCCTTTAACTTTCTGCCTTGTACCCTGCATATGTGTACACATGCCATATGTCCTTCCTATTAGACTCAAAGCACCTTGAAGGATTTAACTTTCATTTTTCGTGCTCAATCTGCAATAACTCGTGTCAGGCTGAGCACATAGAAAGCCTTTAATAGATATTCGGATTGAATCGAAGGGAATCTCTCAGTGTAAATAGTACTTTTCCACCACAACCTCTATCATTGCTCCCTCCATTCCTCTCCCTCACATACCTGGCAGTCCACCACCTGGATATGAACACATACTTAAAGACTTTTTTTTCATTCTAAGCCCAATATGGATGACTGAATAATTATCTTCCCTTTTCATTAAGGAAAACAAATATCAGAGGAAGAGAGAAGTTATTTTAATGTAGTCTCCAGTGCCACACTATGGTTATTGTTATTTATTATTGTCATCAGTATTTAGCATTCACAGAGCACTTTAAGGTTTACCAAGAATTTTATACGTTAATGAATTTGATCCTTGAAACAATATCTAAGAGGTATGTGCTATTATTATCTTTATTTTATGAATGAGAAAAATTGAGGCAGGTGGAGGTTGGGTGACTTCTCAGGATCAAATTACTAAGAGCAGAGGAAACTCAGACAAACAGGGTTAAGTGACTTGCTCAGGGTCGCACAGGTAGTAAGTGTCTGAGGCCAGATTTGAACCCAGGAAAATTAGTCTTCCTGACTCCAGGCCCAGCACTATCCATTGTGCCACCTAGTGATCTCCAGGGCAAAGAATTAGGGAGAAGTAAAAAGATTCTCTTGCCTCAGTGAGGGCTCTGTTGAGACTATGCAACATAAATATGTGGTGGACCCAGTTAACATGGTTGTGTGATTTTCTAACTTTCATAAAGTTCTTTTTAAGTGTATGTGGTAGTCACAAAATCTCCCTATTTGTATCTCTTTCTGAACTTTTTTATTTTCTTCCTGTATGTTTTAAAATGTTTTAGTAAATCTTTTTTCTTTTTTGTATCATTATCATTAATGACTACTTCTCAGTCTAATTTTTTTCCAGTGGCTAAATAACTTAATAATTCAATTGCAAATTCTTTTTGAGTTTTTCCTTAAAGTCAGTCTTTTTAATGCTATGTTCACGGTGGGTGGGGGTACTTCTGAGATTTGTACAATAAAAATCTTTCCAGAAAAGCCTGACTTTATTTATTATTTAGTATTATTTAGCTGCTTTTCCTTAGCAGAGCAGGCCAACGAGTCACAGAGTTTAGTTTTCCCTCAAGTAGATCTCTATTTCCTTTTTGGGTAGGCAGTAATTGCTATGATTTTGATTCTTAGCTCTTTTATTCACTCTCTCCTTAATCCTCATAGTTGAAAATGGTGTTAGTAATAGTAATACAATAACTCACATTTTGTAGTCCTGGGTAATTTTCAAAGAGTTTTCCTTACAACAACTCCAGGAGGTGGTAATATCACTATATTATCTTGAGGAAACAGAAGCTTTGAGAATAAATAACTTGCTGAAACTAGTAAGTGGTAGATGTGGGATTCAAACCCAGGTTTCCTATTTTTTGTTCTTTCCATTACATGTTACTCATCCTTCCTGAAGAAAAACATGATGGCCTTGTGTATTGAAGGACTATATTTCTCCAAGCAGGATCAATGTTTACCTTGGTTAACAATCATCCTGCCAGTCATTTGTTTTTAGTTCTTAGCTCTCTTTATGATAGATGGACCTTTAACAAGCAGTTAGTTTCTCCCTGCAGTGGATAGAGTTGTTCCTTTCTCAGATGAATAGTCAAAGAGTTAACTATTTCTCCTTCCAAACAATCCAAACAAATACTGAGCAGTTAGGACCAGAATCAGAGAACATTCTGACACAGTGGTTTTCTTATGGAGGCACATAGAAAAGCTTCTCCTTAGCCAAACTGATCACATGCAAATGTGGGGGGGTATGGTGGCAGAAAGTCATTTAGGTGCTAAATGGGGGTGGGGTGGGGGTGGTGCAGAACGCTGGCTAGGTAGTGAAGAGGATAAAGTACCGGCCATGGAGTCAGGAGGACCTGAGTCCAAATCCAGCCTTAGACATTTACTATCTGTATGACCCCAGGCAAGTTACTTAACACTGCTTCCCTTACCTCATCTGTAAAATGAGTTGGAGAAGGAAATGCCAAATCACTTGAGTATTTTTGCCAGGAAAACCCTAAATGGGGTCATGAAGAATTGGACACAACTGAAATGATTGACCACCAATAACAGTAACAAGAATGTATGAGCTGGGAATTTGTTGGCCATTTGTAGCTAGTTGAGAAATTTCTACTTTTATTAGAGTCTAGCTTTGATAACTCATCATTTTAAGATGATATGACCTTGGGTACACTGAAATTGCTGCTTCAGAGTACAAATTTTGGCAGGTCAAACATACTGAAAACAAAATATCACGTTACAGGCTCCTTTATAATTGGTATCTCCCATCTATACATGTCACCAGGATTCCTTAGAAAGTGTAAACAGCAATAACCCATTCAATGACCTTCAAAGAACAAATGTCCAGCGAAGCATGAAACAGAGAAATATACATGTCAAAAGTATTTTCTGTGACTATGGAGGAGATCCAGAGGAGAGCTGATGTTGAAGAGGGTTTGTGGGTAGATGGGGTGGGTCCTCCAGATTCTCCCATTTGGGAATGACATCATGGGGATTGCATCAAGCTGCGGGGTGTAGTGCTTTCAGGAAGAGATCTCTGATAACAGACGAATTTAGGCTGTCCAGTCACACAGGAAAGTCCTAAGGGAGGAAATACTAATAATAAAGGTAGAGCTTTGAAGTTTGCAAAGTACTTTACAAATATTCTCTCATTTTATCCTCATGACAGCTGGGAGGTAGGTACTCTTATTATCCCCATTTTATACATCATTCATGTTGATTGCCAGCACATATTTAGAGCTTATCCAGCAATATGTTTATTTAAGACACAGTAGAGCTGAACTGTGAGATGAGCCCAGGGTTGAATGGGGGAAAGAAAGTGGGATGGTTTCCTTTTTGAAAAGAGCAAAGTTCTTTTTACACTCCATCCTCACCCCTAAGCTTCCCATGTAAGTAAAGGCCCATTTTTCAACATTGACATTTTACTGGTGTTACTATAAGGCAGAAGGACCATGGCCTCTGAGGAAATGGAGATGAATATCAGTCAGAAGGCAATGGAGAAATACATGAATGTGAATGTGAGCTGACATATGACAAACTCTGAAGGTGAAAAGGAGCGAAAGTGATAATCACAGAATTGGGGGACAAGAAAAGAACATGGGCTGGTCATGTGACAAGGGAAAGGGATGACGGTTGGACAGCTAATGTTCCATTGGCATCCTGTCAGTGTTGGGAGAAAGTGAGGATGTCCTCTACGAGATTAGATGGACTCCTTGTGGTGAACCTTTGGGAGAACATGGGCAAGAATGATATGGGATGGATGGGCATGGACTGATGAGACAGGCATCCCTATGAATGTCTAAGTATTTCCTTTACTTATGAGTAAAGTTCTTTGGAAAAATAAAACAAAACAAAACCCACCTTCTGTTTTGGGTGTACTAAGGGAAACAAAGGAATTATCTGTGTTGAGAACAGGCAGGGATTTGGTGACAGTGGTAGATGGTAACAAATGAGCTGTTACCCTCCTCATCCTCAGCAATTTTGGGTTGTCAAGTGTGGGAAAAAGACTTTATTATATTGCTTATAAAACATAATACTTATTATATACTGTTTAAATTTAACTTTATGTGATTAGAGGTTATTTGCTCCCAAAATGTTGCTTGATTCTCTAGGAACTCCAGCAAGGACTCTAATTTTCGCAGATCCCGAATCCACCCAGAATATTGTTTTGGGTTACCACACCCAGGACTTGTTTTGGGTCCACCTAAACCTGTGTTTTGGATTCCCTTTGTGTATTTGCCAAATTTTGTTTTTACATCTCATCTACCTTGTTTTTAAGTTGCCCTTTTGGTGAAATTGCTTAACTGAATTAAATGTGATTCATGTGTAACCTGTGTGTAGATAGATACCTTTGTTGAAATCCTATATAATGCAAACCTTCCAGAACTTGGGGAGAGGGAGCCATTCATTCTTTCCAGATTGTTCTCCTCTGTCAAATGACTAAATTAACTTCTTTTAAAGATTATTTCAGGAAATATGGAAATGTTTTACATGATTAACCATGTATAACCTATATCAAATTGTTTACTGTCTCAGATAAGGAGAAAGGGAGGGATATAATTTGGAGCTGAAAACTTTAACAAAACAATGGATATTTTAAAATTTGATTTTTTACATGTTATTAGGGGAAAATAAAATATTATTAAAAATTATTTCAGGTTTTGGAGTCTATTCTCACGAATGATGTAAGTGGTACAAGTTAAGGAGAGAAGAGTAAGAAAACCTCAGATGGGACGGGCTACAGAATACCTCTCTGTTTCTCCCTTCCTGCTTGGGATCCATTTTGACACCTTGGATACCAACTCCATTAAGAAACAGAATCTAAAAAACAACAAACATTAAAGCAAAAAGAGTGGTGATGAATTTCTGCCTTTTTTCTAGCATTTAGACCTAATGCTAGGTTTTTCTCCTTCTCATCTAATGATCACTTGTTTATGCTTGAAGATCTCTGATGGGAACTTATTTGTGGAGCATTCCATCCTATTTTTAGACAGGTCTAACTGTTGGGAAATTACCTGACACTGAAAATCAGATTCATTCTAACTTCCATCCACTGCCCCAAATCTAATCCCACACTCCCCATGTCCATCACCTGCTTCACATTTACAATATACAACCTCACTGGATCATTGCTTCTCAAGAATCCTCCTTTATCCTATTTACTTACTTCTCCATGGTAAATATCCCTTCCTCTTCTTCCACTAATCTTCCATCCAACTCCCATATCCAGGGCAGTTGACCCACAATCTTCACTGAAAATGTTGAAGTCATCTAACCTGAATTTCCTTTTCTTCTTCCTTTTGTTCCTCAAACTTTGTAAACATTAATGCCTTCTCTTCATTTTCTCCTCCCTATTTTCATTTTTATTCCTTTGATTCCCGAGCTTGTAGTGGGAATTAAAAACATGTGGTAGATGTGACTGTTGCTTTGATATTGTTATCTCATGTTTATTTTCCACTTTGATTCAATGTTTTCCTAAAATAACAACATTGATAGAGGTGATTCAGTGGAAAATGTGAAGATAGGACAGTGCCTAAGCAGGTGGGGGCAATGATTGGTAGAGATGCAAATAAACCAAGATACAGGAAAAAGGAACAGCACCTTCCAAGTCTGTGCAGTTAAGGGGAGACTGGCAGCTGGATGTCCTGACGTTAGCTGGTAGGGCAATGGGTAGTGGTGTAGGGTGAGTCTAGAAGACCTCAGACACCAACTAGCTGTGTGATCCTGGGCAAGTCACTTAACCTCTGTTTGCCTCAGTCTCCCTCAACTAGGAAATGGGGATGATAATAGTATTTACCTTAAAGGATTGTTGTGAGGATCCAATGAGATAGTATTTGTAAAAAGCACTTAGCACAGGACTTGGCACATAGTAGGTATTATATAAATACTTGTTTCCTTTCCCTTGAGATCTTATTGGAGAGGAACAGATAGCTTTGGTAATACCTCATCTTTTGGTGTTCAGTGGTACTCATTTAACACTATCTGCAATTTAGGAATATCAGTTTGACAGTTGAATGAATGAAAGATGGATTGACCTGGAGAGAGACTTGAGGCAGGTCAACTTCATAGGAGAGATGTTGTAAAGGTAGAATGGACAGGACCTGACATTGATTGGCTATTGGGGGTGATGAGAGAGAGTGAGAAGTAGAGGATGACACATAATTTATGCGTCTACATGACTGGAAGGATGGTGGTACCCTCCACAGTAATAGAGAAATTTGGAAGAGGGTAGAGTTTAGGGCAGCTAGGTGGCTCAGTAGATAGAGTACTAGGCCTGGAATCAGGAAGGCTCATTTTCATGAGTTTGAATCTGGCGTCAGACACTAGCTGTGTGATCCTGGGCAAGTCTCTTAACCCTGTTTGCCTCAGTTTCCTCATCTGTAAAATGAGCTGGAGAAAGAAATGGCAAACCACACCAGTATCTCACCAAGAAAACCCCAAATGGGGTCATGAAGAGTTGGATACCACTGAAATGACTCAACAACAGGATTTGGGGGGTAGGTGAAGATAATAAATTCATTTTGGAATGTGTTGAGTTGAAGATGTCTGGTTCATCTAGTTTGAGATGTCCAATTGGTAGGTTGAGATTTCTGTCTGGAGGAAAGAAGAGAGCTTTGGGCTGGATAAGTATATGTGAAAATCATCAGCATAGAGAGGGAATTGAATCCATGGGAGCTGATGAGATCACCAAGTAAAATAGAGGAGAGAAGATGGCCCAGGACAGAGATTTGGGGATACCTATATGTAGTGGGCAAGACCAGGACAAAAGAGGCTGAGAAGTAGTCCGACAGGTAAGGAGGAGAAACAATCAGTAGAGGAGAGTGTCCCAAAAACCTAGAGGAGAGTACAAAGGGAAATTAGATAACAGTGTCAAAGGCTACAGAGAGGCCAAGAAGGATGAGGACTGAGAAAAGGCAGTTAAGGGGTCAGTGATACCTTTGGAGATAGCAGTTTCAACTGAATTGTGAGGTCAAAAGACAGACAGTAGATAGTGAAGGAGAAAATGAGACAAAAGTCAGCAAAGGCATCCATTGTAGATGGCCTCATCTTTAGCTTTGAGGAGAGACATAGGATGAAAGCTAGTTGGGATCAAGTGAAGGTTTTTTTGAGTACAGAGGAGACAAAGGTATGTTAGTAGGCAATAGGGAAGAAAGTCAGAAGATAGGGGGAAACTGAAGATATATGAGATTGTGGATGATAGAGAAGGCAATTTCCTGGATCCAAGGGAGGTTAGGGGCAAGTGACAAAGTTTGTCAAAGCTGTTGTGGTAGGTAGAATAGTGAGTCAGTGGTTGCTGCTTAGTCATTTTTCAGTCAAGTCTGACTTTTTGTGACCCCATGTGGGGATTTCTTGTCAAAGATCCCAGGATGATTTGCTGTTTCCTTCTCCAGCTCATTTTACAGATGAGGAAACTCAGACAAACAGGGTTAAGTGACTTGCTCAGGGTCGCACAGGTAGTAAGTGTCTGAGGCCAGATTTGAACCCAGGAAAATTAGTCTTCCTGACTCCAGGCCCAGCACTATCCATTGTGCCACCTAGTGATCTCCAGGGCAAAGAATTAGGGAGAAGTAAAAAGATTCTCTTGCCTCAGTGAGGGCTCTGTTGAGACTATGCAACATAAATATGTGGTGGACCCAGTTAACATGGTTGTGTGATTTTCTAACTTTCATAAAGTTCTTTTTAAGTGTATGTGGTAGTCACAAAATCTCCCTATTTGTATCTCTTTCTGAACTTTTTTATTTTCTTCCTGTATGTTTTAAAATGTTTTAGTAAATCTTTTTTCTTTTTTGTATCATTATCATTAATGACTACTTCTCAGTCTAATTTTTTTCCAGTGGCTAAATAACTTAATAATTCAATTGCAAATTCTTTTTGAGTTTTTCCTTAAAGTCAGTCTTTTTAATGCTATGTTCACGGTGGGTGGGGGTACTTCTGAGATTTGTACAATAAAAATCTTTCCAGAAAAGCCTGACTTTATTTATTATTTAGTATTATTTAGCTGCTTTTCCTTAGCAGAGCAGGCCAACGAGTCACAGAGTTTAGTTTTCCCTCAAGTAGATCTCTATTTCCTTTTTGGGTAGGCAGTAATTGCTATGATTTTGATTCTTAGCTCTTTTATTCACTCTCTCCTTAATCCTCATAGTTGAAAATGGTGTTAGTAATAGTAATACAATAACTCACATTTTGTAGTCCTGGGTAATTTTCAAAGAGTTTTCCTTACAACAACTCCAGGAGGTGGTAATATCACTATATTATCTTGAGGAAACAGAAGCTTTGAGAATAAATAACTTGCTGAAACTAGTAAGTGGTAGATGTGGGATTCAAACCCAGGTTTCCTATTTTTTGTTCTTTCCATTACATGTTACTCATCCTTCCTGAAGAAAAACATGATGGCCTTGTGTATTGAAGGACTATATTTCTCCAAGCAGGATCAATGTTTACCTTGGTTAACAATCATCCTGCCAGTCATTTGTTTTTAGTTCTTAGCTCTCTTTATGATAGATGGACCTTTAACAAGCAGTTAGTTTCTCCCTGCAGTGGATAGAGTTGTTCCTTTCTCAGATGAATAGTCAAAGAGTTAACTATTTCTCCTTCCAAACAATCCAAACAAATACTGAGCAGTTAGGACCAGAATCAGAGAACATTCTGACACAGTGGTTTTCTTATGGAGGCACATAGAAAAGCTTCTCCTTAGCCAAACTGATCACATGCAAATGTGGGGGGGTATGGTGGCAGAAAGTCATTTAGGTGCTAAATGGGGGTGGGGTGGGGTGGTGCAGAACGCTGGCTAGGTAGTGAAGAGGATAAAGTACCGGCCATGGAGTCAGGAGGACCTGAGTCCAAATCCAGCCTTAGACATTTACTATCTGTATGACCCCAGGCAAGTTACTTAACACTGCTTCCCTTACCTCATCTGTAAAATGAGTTGGAGAAGGAAATGCCAAATCACTTGAGTATTTTTGCCAGGAAAACCCTAAATGGGGTCATGAAGAATTGGACACAACTGAAATGATTGACCACCAATAACAGTAACAAGAATGTATGAGCTGGGAATTTGTTGGCCATTTGTAGCTAGTTGAGAAATTTCTACTTTTATTAGAGTCTAGCTTTGATAACTCATCATTTTAAGATGATATGACCTTGGGTACACTGAAATTGCTGCTTCAGAGTACAAATTTTGGCAGGTCAAACATACTGAAAACAAAATATCACGTTACAGGCTCCTTTATAATTGGTATCTCCCATCTATACATGTCACCAGGATTCCTTAGAAAGTGTAAACAGCAATAACCCATTCAATGACCTTCAAAGAACAAATGTCCAGCGAAGCATGAAACAGAGAAATATACATGTCAAAAGTATTTTCTGTGACTATGGAGGAGATCCAGAGGAGAGCTGATGTTGAAGAGGGTTTGTGGGTAGATGGGGTGGGTCCTCCAGATTCTCCCATTTGGGAATGACATCATGGGGATTGCATCAAGCTGCGGGGTGTAGTGCTTTCAGGAAGAGATCTCTGATAACAGACGAATTTAGGCTGTCCAGTCACACAGGAAAGTCCTAAGGGAGGAAATACTAATAATAAAGGTAGAGCTTTGAAGTTTGCAAAGTACTTTACAAATATTCTCTCATTTTATCCTCATGACAGCTGGGAGGTAGGTACTCTTATTATCCCCATTTTATACATCATTCATGTTGATTGCCAGCACATATTTAGAGCTTATCCAGCAATATGTTTATTTAAGACACAGTAGAGCTGAACTGTGAGATGAGCCCAGGGTTGAATGGGGGAAAGAAAGTGGGATGGTTTCCTTTTTGAAAAGAGCAAAGTTCTTTTTACACTCCATCCTCACCCCTAAGCTTCCCATGTAAGTAAAGGCCCATTTTTCAACATTGACATTTTACTGGTGTTACTATAAGGCAGAAGGACCATGGCCTCTGAGGAAATGGAGATGAATATCAGTCAGAAGGCAATGGAGAAATACATGAATGTGAATGTGAGCTGACATATGACAAACTCTGAAGGTGAAAAGGAGCGAAAGTGATAATCACAGAATTGGGGGACAAGAAAAGAACATGGGCTGGTCATGTGACAAGGGAAAGGGATGACGGTTGGACAGCTAATGTTCCATTGGCATCCTGTCAGTGTTGGGAGAAAGTGAGGATGTCCTCTACGAGATTAGATGGACTCCTTGTGGTGAACCTTTGGGAGAACATGGGCAAGAATGATATGGGATGGATGGGCATGGACTGATGAGACAGGCATCCCTATGAATGTCTAAGTATTTCCTTTACTTATGAGTAAAGTTCTTTGGAAAAATAAAACAAAACAAAACCCACCTTCTGTTTTGGGTGTACTAAGGGAAACAAAGGAATTATCTGTGTTGAGAACAGGCAGGGATTTGGTGACAGTGGTAGATGGTAACAAATGAGCTGTTACCCTCCTCATCCTCAGCAATTTTGGGTTGTCAAGTGTGGGAAAAAGACTTTATTATATTGCTTATAAAACATAATACTTATTATATACTGTTTAAATTTAACTTTATGTGATTAGAGGTTATTTGCTCCCAAAATGTTGCTTGATTCTCTAGGAACTCCAGCAAGGACTCTAATTTTCGCAGATCCCGAATCCACCCAGAATATTGTTTTGGGTTACCACACCCAGGACTTGTTTTGGGTCCACCTAAACCTGTGTTTTGGATTCCCTTTGTGTATTTGCCAAATTTTGTTTTTACATCTCATCTACCTTGTTTTTAAGTTGCCCTTTTGGTGAAATTGCTTAACTGAATTAAATGTGATTCAATGTGTAACCTGTGTGTAGATAGATACCTTTGTTGAAATCCTATATAATGCAAACCTTCCAGAACTTGGGGAGAGGGAGCCATTCATTCTTTCCAGATTGTTCTCCTCTGTCAAATGACTAAATTAACTTCTTTTAAAGATTATTTCAGGAAATATGGAAATGTTTTACATGATTAACCATGTATAACCTATATCAAATTGTTTACTGTCTCAGATAAGGAGAAAGGGAGGGATATAATTTGGAGCTGAAAACTTTAACAAAACAATGGATATTTTAAAATTTGATTTTTTACATGTTATTAGGGGAAAATAAAATATTATTAAAAATTATTTCAGGTTTTGGAGTCTATTCTCACGAATGATGTAAGTGGTACAAGTTAAGGAGAGAAGAGTAAGAAAACCTCAGATGGGACGGGCTACAGAATACCTCTCTGTTTCTCCCTTCCTGCTTGGGATCCATTTTGACACCTTGGATACCAACTCCATTAAGAAACAGAATCTAAAAAAACAACAAACATTAAAGCAAAAAGAGTGGTGATGAATTTCTGCCTTTTTTCTAGCATTTAGACCTAATGCTAGGTTTTTCTTAGTTCTGCTTTTTCTGATTTCTTTTAAACCTCATTTTTATGGCTTTTTAAACACTTAAATGCTTTTTTAGAACTTCAAGTAATAAATGGAGTTAAGGACAGCTGGGGAGCGAGCCCAAAGCAATAGTATTGCTGCCACTTTTCCCCCACCGTGGCCTGAATGTAGGATGGGCTATGAGCAGCACCTGCTTGTTAATATTAGCCGGGAAAAGATCATGCTCCTAGATCTTGCTAGCAAAGGGAAAGCTGCAAAATTACAATGGTAATTTTTGGAGTCAGTTATTTCACCTTTATCTTTACATAGTCAAAATGCTGATATATTTGAAATTCCTTGGCTTTTCAGTGTTTATTTTTCAGGAAGGGTTCATTTAAGTTTCTCTGATGGTTCCCATAAGGTACATCTTCAGGTCTGTCATCTGATCTGAGAGATCGATTTCTGAGCCATGTCTATAAATTTCGTGGTGATTTCATTAAAAAATGAATTCTCTTGCAGCAACTATATTTATCCTCATATACTCATCCCTCACATTTCCTTCCCTTCTACTCCCTGCAGTCCATACAGAATTCTGAGAAAAGAAAGAAGAAAAATACTTTTTTACTGCATCACTTTCAGTCATGACCATTTTTTTGTTTGTTTTGCAAATTGGAAACCAAGACAATAAGAAAATCAAACTTCCCTTATTTCTTAAGGGAATATTTTCATAAGGGAACATTTACAGTAAAGTTGAATGTAATTTGTTCTTTGTGAGGCACATAAAGGATTAAAAATAATAGCTAACATTTTTATAGTTTTTATTATATGTCCAGCACCGTGATTACCACTCATTATTTCTTTTGATCCTTACAACAGACCTGGTATATCGGAACCCATTATACAGAGAAGGAAATTGAGGCAAACAGAGTTTAAGTGCCTTGTCCAGGGTCACACAGCTAAGCAAGTGTCTGAGGCTGGATTTGAACCCCGCTCTTCCTGACTCCAGAGCCAGCTTGCTAGCCGTTGCTCCACCTTTGTTGGGGTTGTTTACTTGTTTTTCAGTTATATCTGACTCTTCATGACCCCATTTGGGATTTTCTTGGCAAAGATATGGGAATGACTTGCCATTTCCTTCTCCAACTCATTCTACAGATGAGAAAACTGTGACTTGCCCAGAGTCACGTAGTAAGTGTCCGAGGTCAGATTTGAACTGAGGAAGATGAGTGTTCCTGACTCCAGGCTGGGCGCTCATCCACTTCATCCGCTAGCTGCCCACCACTCCACCTAACGATTAAATTAAAGAAACAGCAAGAGGCACTCAGCAGCTGACTATTGGAGGAAGCAAAAAGAGAGTTAGTAGTCAATACGTTTTCTTATCCCTTAATCCCTTGTTTCTTCCCTTTATGTTTTTTCTATTTAACTCCCCTGGGCCTTGTTGATTAACTTGTCTGAAAGTGATCTGTGGTAATTGCCACCAACTTAGCCAGGGAGCAAGATACCTCCACATCTGCTGTGTTGCCCTGAAGTTGTGATCTGAGTTTTTGTTTCTTCAAGGTGCTTGATCCATCTCCACGAAAACTGAGACAAAACTTTTGCAGGCAATCATTCAGGGCCTTCCGTGATCTGCCTCTGATCTGCCCATCTACCCATTTATTTCACATCGATCCCCTTTATATATTCTATGTAAACATGTTAAATCGTACTTTTCTCCAGGTCCTGCTCTTGTGTTTCTTTTTTCTGTGCCTGAGACATACTGCTCTGCTTTTCTCTATGCCTGGGACAAACTGCTCTGTCCACATCTATTCCAGTCCAACTTCAACACTGCCTTTTCCTGCCTTAATAGAAGTATGTGAGCTTTCCCTCCCCAAATCCTTCATTTTCCTCATAGTTCTTTGCTTGTGTCTCCTTTGCCCTTTAACTTTCTGCCTTGTACCCTGCATATGTGTACACATGCCATATGTCCTTCCTATTAGACTCAAAGCACCTTGAAGGATTTAACTTTCATTTTTCGTGCTCAATCTGCAATAACTCGTGTCAGGCTGAGCACATAGAAAGCCTTTAATAGATATTCGGATTGAATCGAAGGGAATCTCTCAGTGTAAATAGTACTTTTCCACCACAACCTCTATCATTGCTCCCTCCATTCCTCTCCCTCACATACCTGGCAGTCCACCACCTGGATATGAACACATACTTAAAGACTTTTTTTTCATTCTAAGCCCAATATGGATGACTGAATAATTATCTTCCCTTTTCATTAAGGAAAACAAATATCAGAGGAAGAGAGAAGTTATTTTAATGTAGTCTCCAGTGCCACACTATGGTTATTGTTATTTATTATTGTCATCAGTATTTAGCATTCACAGAGCACTTTAAGGTTTACCAAGAATTTTATACGTTAATGAATTTGATCCTTGAAACAATATCTAAGAGGTATGTGCTATTATTATCTTTATTTTATGAATGAGAAAAATTGAGGCAGGTGGAGGTTGAGTGACTTCTCAGGATCAAATTACTAAGAGCAGAATTTGAACTTGGGTCTGCCTTACCACAGATTCTGGGCTTCATCCACATACTCCTACTGAGTGTCTCGCTTGAGGTAATTTTGTTTTAGTTAGTGTGATATGGAAGAAAGAATACTGGATTTGGACTCAGTGGACATGTGTTTGGATCCCAACCTCGTATTAATCAACCTTTGTGATTGTGGATAAGTCATTTAAAATGAGCTGGAGAAGGAAATGGCAGACCACTCCAGTATCTTTGCCAAGAAAATCCAAATGGGGCCATGAAGGGTGGAAGCCGATTGAAACTACTGAACAACAATAAGAATTACTAAGCAGGAATAGCAAGGACTATTGTTGCAGAAACATCAATACCTGCACCTCTGGCAGGCATGCTCTTTGTCAAGAACACATTGTCCTTGAAAAGAGTGCATTCATACTTAGGGAGTTCATATGACCAAATGGGAACCTTATAGCTCCTGGTTCCTGGAAAGCCTTTTCTTCCTTACAGAGTCTTCATGAAGTTCCCCTTAGACGTTTTTCGGCTTGACTCTTGAGTGCTGAAGCTATTTTTCTATAGGGTACCTGACTTTTTCTTCACTGTTCCCAGTTGGATGTGTTTTTCTTCTCTCGGTCCAGGCTCTCTGTTGACATGATCAATATGAGGTGAGGATGGAGGAAAACCTTTTCTCTCAGTCCCAGATTGGTTCCTTCTTAGGGATTTCACTTGAACTAGAATTTTCAATTCCAGAACTGATATCTTCCATTGCTGGACTGAGTTTAGCAATAGATTGACTGCTATTTTATACATGAGGTCAAAGAGCATGACCGATCTCTTCAGCCACATAGATTTCTTTATTTCTTGACCCTTGAGGTTTGTATTTTATAAATAAATTACAGGAAGTACCATTGTGTTTGCCCATTTGCAATTTTTTTCACATCCTTTCACTGATTACATTGTACCAATTGAGGTGGGAATGTGAGCCCTTGCCACCACTCCCACAGTTTATGTTTCTTTGATTGCCATATGTGTGTATGGATATATATGCATATAAAGTATATACCCATATATGCATATATATGCACAAATATATATATATGTGTGTGTGTGTATGTAGAGAGATTATGCAATTTTAATACATTTAATACATTTCTATACATTTAGATAACCCAAAATTGTAGACATGGCTTGTGGAGAACATGAGACAGAATCTGCCTGATCCCTCCAAGAGAGATGGCAATTTCTGCTTGAGGGACTCAGGAAAAGGGCTATGGTTGGGTATTTGTTCTTCCTCATCCCTATATCCAAGAGGGACATTGAACTAGTATTATATCTATCTGATCCCTCAAAGATTGCTGGTCTAGGGAATCAGAAGAAAAGTAACTCAACAGGTCATTCTTATGAGGAAGGTTAGTGCTTCACTTATATTCATCAGCTTGGTTCCTTCTCATTAAACTCTTGATACACAAAAGACCATCCCAAATAGCAAATAAGAGTAAGTCATTCATTCAAGCAAACAGAAATCAGAAAAGGGAGAATGTACTAGTGTAAATGAGTTATCTAGATGAGAGTGAGAAAAAAATTTTTTTTAACACAAACCAAGCAAGAAGACGCAACCTCAGTTAAACAGTTCTGTCGCCAAAGTCTTTAGGGAGGCAAGATGGAAATAAGGGAAAAAACTGAGGAGTTGGCATCCTCTATATGTCTGCAACTTCAAAAATTTTTTCTTTTCTACTCCTTGGGAATATCCTTTATTCATATTTTTCTCCCAAGAAGCTCTGAACCAACTCCATCCCTTACGCAGATATTTTGTGTTGAGTCAAGTCAGAGCCATGTCTCCTTCAGCAATCACAGCTGCACACAAAATGCCCCAAGCTTGGTTAGAAGCCTGGTTACACATTCATATGTGTATCATAATTTGTTGAGTCATTTTTCAATCAATGGGTGCCCATTTAATTTCCACTTTTTTTTTTTGGCTACCACAAAGTGATGCTATGACTTTTGTCATATAAAAGACCTTTCTTTTTGTCATTGGCCTTGTTGGGGTTTCTGCTCAGTAGTGGAATTGCTGGGTCAAAGGGTATGAACTGCTTAGTGACTGTTCAAGCATAGTGCCTGCTATTATGGGCACTGCTATTATATGGGCGCTGGGTACCCATTATTGGGAGCAAAGCAGAGGGTCACACAGAGCTGCTGCTCTTGTGATCCATTCTTTAGAGATGTCACGTTGAACCATTTGATCTAGAGGCTGACTTATGTTGTACTAGGTAGAAATGACAATTTGGAATAAATCTAGGTTCTCTGGCAATAGCTGTTGTGAAAAATGTCAAATATACAGGAATTGAAATAAATGGCAAAGAGCAGGACTCTACTGTTTGTCTTTTTTCCCCCAGCACAGTAGCTTCCAAAAACAGGGAGAAGGAACAGTCTGGGCTGACAACTGTGCAGCTTCTAGGTACCTGGAGTGTGTTAGGAGGGTGTGGGAGGGAAGGGACCAGAAGGAGGAGGTGTGGACATAATACGATGGAGCCTTCCACTGATTCTTGGTATGAAGCAGATCTTCATTATTCAAAGCACATTATTTACCTCTTTGCTTTTCTTCTAACCATTTTCTAAGTAATTATTATCCATCTAGCCCCTTCTCACTCCCTCTGTTCCATTTGACCTTTAAACCTTGCTTCTGAACTCACATCACATCTTTCTGGTTAACCCAGAATCTTAACTCTTGCTGATTGGTAGATTTGGGCCTTTATATTTTGGACTGTCTTACCAGCAGCTTTGTTGTTTGAACCCATATTCCTAATTTCCTCCAGACTTGTTGACCCCTTGGACTGAAAATCTTACCTATTCGTCATCCCTTAGTTCAGACCTATCTATCTTACATCTGAGGAGAGGCCTGTTGAACATAAAGAGTTTTCTTCACATTTTGAACATGCACACACACACACACACACACTGACGATACACAGACCCCTAATTGCCCCATCTTTATCAGAATTTGCCCTGCATTGCTGCAGTAGGCCATAGAGCTAAGGCTCAGAAAAATTCCTATTGTTCATCAAAAAAGATAATGCTGTCCTCTCAGAACAGGCAACTAGGTGGTACAGTAGATAGAGTTCCAGATCTTCAAATCTGGCCTCAGACACTTACTAGCTGTGTGACTCTTGGCAAGTCACTTCACCCTACTTGCCTCAGTTTCCTCATCTGTAAAATGAACTGGAGAAGGAAATGGCAAACACTCTGGTATCTTTTCCATGAAAACCCCAAGTGGGAATACAAGGAATCAGGCACAATTGAAGACAACTGAACAACAACAAAAATCTTCAAGACTTTCAGTTTCAAGGTCTTGCAGAAGGTAAAGTAGAGGGAAGCTGGTAGGTCTACCCAATATGGTAGTCTTCTGGACTGAGTGAGGGCTAGAGGATGTCTAGGAGGAGTCATAGAGGCCCAACCTCCATTTTACAGAGGAGCACAGAGGATAATAGAAATAATATGACTTGTCCAAAGACATACAGGAAGGGACTAAGATGAGATCTAGAGCTAGCTCTTCTGACTCCAAATATGATGACTCCATCGCCATCATCATCAGGTTAGCCCTGGCTGTATCTATGGCTTGGAATGCACTCTCTCTTCAACTCTATCTCCCAGAATCCTCCTTTTTCTTCAAAGCTCAGCTCTCCTGTCACCTTGTAAGAGAGCCTTTCCTGATCTGACTCAGTTGCTAGTTTCCTCCCCCATTACCTTGTATTTATTCATTTTTTGTGTGTAAGCATGTGTGTACATATAGATACATACATGTAGATACATACAGGTATACATTTACTTGTCTATGGCTATTCTCACACAACCCAATTGGTGACCAAACCAGAACTTCTACCAAGGAAGATCCATTTCAAAGTTAATCCTGATTCATATTCCTGAAGGTGAAGACTCAACATATTCCCTGGTCTTTTGCCTTTCTGAGAGAATAAATATGGTCAAAGGCTGTTTTGAACTGCCAAGGATGGCCAAAAGTCTCTCCAAGTCTTGGAAGAAACATCTGTATGTATGTATATACACACAGGTATGTACACATAGGATCATATATGTGTGCACACATATGTATACAAAACCACATGACTACATGTATATACATGAGCATGTATACACACATGACACACATATACATATAATTATATATACACTCATACATGCACACTATATAAATGTTGGAGAAAGCATGACAGGAATTGGTAGGAGAAGTTCCCTTAACCCGGGAGTTCCTTAGACCATGAGTTCTTAATCTGGAGACTTGTGAACTTAAAAAAAAATATGACTATGTTTCAATAATTTGTTTTCTTTGTAATCCTATGTATTTTATACTCTATAAAATATTACCCTGAGAAAGGGTTCTTAGGATTCACCAGACTGCTAACTGGGGGTCCATGACACAAAAAGGGTTAAAAATCCCTGCTTTAGTCATTTTTTTTCCAGTCATGTTCAATCTTTGTGATCCCATTTAGAGTTTTCTTGGCAAAGATACTGGAGTGGTTTGCCATTTCCTTCTCCAACTCATTTTACAGAGGAAACTGAGGCAAACAGGATTAAGCAACTTGACCAAGGTCACACAGCTAATAAGCGTCTGAAGCCAGAGTTGAACTCAAGAAGATGAGTCTTCCTGACTGCAGACCTGGTGCTCTATCCACTGTACCACCTAGTTACCCCCAATAAAATTACAGATCTATTTATATATCTATACTTATATCTGTATCTGTAATTATCTATGTTTTTCCTCAGAGATTATTAGTTCCTCGAGGTGGGGACATTTCTCCATGAAAACCATGGAAACAATCTCCACAGGGCAGTTCACTTTATAAAAACACAATTGTTCCCTTGGCCTGGTCTGTTCCAAGTTATTAAAAGTAAAGGCCCATGAAAAGTTTCATTCACACAGGAAATATCAGGAACTTTTCTCTGAAACATTAAATGTGTGGTATAATCAAGTAAGCAAGGTATTTGTTGAGCGCCTGCTGGTTGATTGGTGGTTGTCTCTTGTTCTTGAAAAGGACTGAAATGACATCACTAAACAGGAGTCAAATTTCAGTGTGTCGGACTGTGGCTCATCAGACCAATACAAGCTCGGAAGGGTTCATGAGGCAGGCCAAGTCCTCCACCCACTTTGTCATCTAAGATATAACTCCTCCTGTGGCTGGCTGAAGTGGGGTGAAGATTCTGTTCAATTAAAATTGATAAGCCTTTATTAAGCACCAATTATACATGGCTGGCATTGGAAATATAAAGACAAAAATAAAATAATCTCTTTCTTCAAGGAGATTATGTTCTAAGAGGGGAATGCAACACGTACAGAGATGAGTACATAACAAAACTCTAACATCATTAAGAAGAGCCCTAACAACTAGGAGTAGAGCAGTAAAAGGAATTCATATAGGAGCTCGCATCTTAACTGGGTCTTGAAGGAAGCTAAAGAGTAAGTAGATGGAGTTGAGGGAGGAGATACTTCCAGACATGTTCTTGAGAAACAGATTTTGCAAAGAGATGGAAACAAGAACTGGAATAGTGTCTTATCTATGGAGAACAAGTAGCTGGTTTGGCTGGAACATAGAGTGTGTGAGGGGGAGATGCAGATTATGTGAGTGGAGAAGACTGAAGAATTTGGCCTCCAGGCTGTTTGAAGGGATATTAACATGCATAGGATAGCTTGGGTTGGGGTAGAGAGGAAGACTGTCATCCAGTCATAGATCTGATTAAAGGGACAGGAAAAATGGCCTGGAGACTGATGGATGACTATAGACTGAGTGATAAAGATGGAGTGAATTTCAAAGGAGGGGCCACCGAGAAATCATAGCAATGGACTGGTCTAGAATAAGTTATTCAACCATTCAGTCAATGATAATTTATTAAGTATTATCTACTATGTGCCAGACACTGTGCTAAGTCCTGATACCACCACTTATTGTTGGGTATTGTGTGGAGGGTAAAAAGAATAAAAGAGAGGTTAGTCACATATGCACTGTCTTACTGTCTTTTCAAGATAGTTACATTTCCATGAGTAGAAGAAGGAAAGTAGTTGGCACAATGGATAGAGACCTTACCTTGGAGCCAAAAAGACCTAGGTTCAAATCCTATCTGTAACACATACATGTGATCTTGGTCAAATAACTTAAGATCTTGGTTCCCTACACAACTCAAAGAGTGTAAGTTGTTGAGAATGTACTGATTTAAATCAGTAGGGAGAATTTCTCACTGTGGAGTTCACTCACAAGTGCGGGCAAAAAAATCTAACCAAAACAAAATACAAAATACCCGCCCCGCCTCCCTAACCAAGAAGATGGAATGAATATAAACCAAGATAAATGACAGTATTTTAGCAATAAAAAGGGGTTCCATTGGGGTAAAGGATGATGAATGGTGAGATCAGAGGAGATAAGGACTAGAGAGAGGTAAGACTTAAGTGGGTAGAGAGAAATCATAGAAGGAAGTTCTATTTCAGTTCATGGTGATCAGAGGAGGAGGAGGTGACCATGCAATGCTAACTGTAGGATGGGGGAAGTTCCAATTAACTGGAGATCTTAGCCCCCAAGGAGTGGTGACGATGAATGGTGGTGTCACAGTGTGCTCTCTCACACCATATAAGAAAAAGGGTTGAAACAGTGAAGATTCAGGATCTAGCATTTAGGTCCCCAAGGGCGTAACCACTTATAGTTAACACCAATTCTTTTGCCTGATTACAAACTGATGGGAGATGATGCCTACCTAGAAGATATCTTTCTCATGGAGTGTGCATATGACATTTAATCAATTTAATGTCTAGGACAACTAGGTGGTGAAGGGAAAGAGTGCTGACCCTCAAGTCAGTAAGACCTGAGTTCAAATTCAACCTCAGACACTTACTAGCTTTATGACCCTGAACAAGTCACTTCAGCTTGTTTGCCTCAGTTTCCTCCTCTGTCAAATGAGTTGGAGAAGGAAACGGCAAACCACTCCATTTCTGCTAAACACCCAAATGGAGTGACAATGAAATGACAACAACAACCTAATATCCAGGAGAGGCGCCAGAGGGGCGCCCCGGCGGAGGCGCCAGGTGGGCGTCCTAGCACCAAGAAGCCGAAAGACTGGGGACTTGGCCCTGTTGCGTATCTCAGATGATTTGGTGAAGCATGATGGGGAAAGAGTGTGTATTTATACGTGGCAGTTGGTTCCAGGGTCTTCAAATTCAGCCCCTAGGTAGAGCTGGGGCACTTGCACTCACTTGAGTGATGGTGGCCCTGCGCTGGCTCTCACCTCATGGCCAGGCAACTGGACCACTTGCTCTGCTTAGAAATGCAACAGAAAGAGATTCTCTCCATATCTCTGTTTCCATGTCTCTCTGTGTCTCTCTATTTCACACACACACACACACACACACACACACACACACACACACACACACACACACACCAAATTAGGATGGCAGTGGAAAAATTCACAGCTACTTAACTGGGCTTAATGTTGCTGATCTGATGTGTTCTAAGCTCAGACAAGAAGGGGAGCCTTTGACTTCTTTGTCTATACTTACATACTTACAATCTGCCCCAAGTTCCCTGATGGGTAGTGTTTCTGGTTATTGGCTGTGCAGGGCTATTAAAATCTTCCATGCTGTCTTCTGGGAGTTGATGTCTACCAGTATGTCTAGGCCTTCCAAACTCAGGGCAGGGACCTGTGGGGAGACTGTCAAATTTGTTGCAACCCTAACTGACTCCTTTTTGTTTCTGAGTGGCAGTAATGCTGAATTTCATAATGAATTCAGCCCCATCCCAGGAGGGTAACACTATCCTGATGGTCCTGTACATGTTGACAAAGATGGTTCATTTGATCCTTCTTACACTTTTCAGTAGCCTCTAGCCTGGTCTTTAAAGACATTTCCTTAGCTTCATGGTCTCCCTTCTCACATCACTTTGAAATGCTGTCCCTCTCTCCTTACCTTAGTCTCAGACTCACATCTCTTAATCATTATCTATCCTCAGTATTCCCTTGTCTCCTTCCTCTACCTTATAAGGTTGGGAAAATGTCAATCATGTCATTTTACTTAGGATATAATTTTTTTCCTTTTAACTCTTTAAACTCAAGAATCATTTCTTGTAAATTAGCATCTACTTCTGCTATATTTGCAGAGATACACTTTGATTATAATAGTCGGCATTTGTATGAGTCCTTTAAGGTCTATAAAACACAGACTTTTTTTTTCTTTTTCTCCAGATTTATTAATTTAATTGTTTTCAGTTTTCAACAATCACTTCTATGAATTCCAAATTTTCTCCCCCTCCCTCCCATCTCCCCAAGATGACATGCAAATACATTCCTATTAAACACATTTTCACATTAGTCGTATTGCATAGTAGTATTAAAATGAATGGGAGAAACCTTGAGAAAAACAAAACAAAACATAACTTCATTCTGTGTTCTGACTCCAGCTTCTGGATGTGGATGGCATTTTGAATCAAGAATTTGGAAATGTTTTAGGTCCTTACATCGCTATGAAGGGCTAAGTCTATCAAAAACAGTCAAGATACACTGTGGCTATTACTGTGTAAAATGTTCTGGTTTTGTTAAGTATTTCCAAGTTTTTCTGAGGTCTGCCTGTTGTCATTTGTTACAGCACAATAGTATTTCATTACATTCATATACCACAACTGGTTTAGCCATTTCCCAAATGATGGGTATCTCCTGGATTTCCAGTTCTTGGCCACCACAGAGAGCTGCTATAAATATTTTTGTACATGTGGGTCCATTTCCCACTTTTATGATCTCTTTGGTATACAGCCCTAAAAGAGGTATTGCTGGGTCAAAGGGTATGCACATTTTGATAGCCCTTTGGCATAATTCTAATTGCTCTCCAGAATGGTTGGATCAGCTCTCTCAAAAATGAATTAGTGTTCCAGCTCTCTCACATCTTCTCCAACATCTGTCATTTTCCTGTTTTGTCATGTTAGCCAGTCTGATAGATGTGATGTGGTACCTCAGTGTAAATACATGCTTTAAAAAAAATCCTTTAAGCACCTCCTTGACATAATCTTCAACAGAACAATGATGGTAATAGCGATAATGATAAAAATCCACACTTAAGTGGAACTTTATGGTTGCAAAGCTTTTCACATCCATTACCTCATTTAACTCTCACTGTGATACCACTAAATAGATACCCATTTTACATATGCTCAGTCAGTAAGTATCTGAGGCAGGATTTGAATTCTGATTACATATCTAGCTTCCTATATACTAAGTTACCTAAATGTCTATAGGGTCATCTGCCCCAGAAGCATTTCCAGAACAGGAGGCATTATACTGGGCATTTCTGATTTGTTCTGATATGTCTTCTGACACCACAACCAAAGAGTGTCACTCTCTCTGTTACTCTCTGCGTTCTACTGATCTCTATGTGATCGTCATCAGGATGGTTTTGGGTAGGGCCAATCTACAATTTTGTGAGACTATTTCTTTGGCTTTTTTTTTCTTTTTTGAGGCATTTGGGGTTAAGTAACTCGCCAAGGATCACATAGATAATAGGCGTCTGAGGTTGGATTTGAACTCTTGACTCCAGGGTTGGTGCTCTATCCACTGCGCCACCTCCCTGCCCTATTTCTTTGACTCTTCAGAGCAGTTATATCACACTGATATAATTGTTGTTGCTCAGTTGTTTATGTTCTGTTTGACTCTTTGTGACTACATTTGAGGTTTTCTTGGCAAAGGCACTAGAGTGTCATTTCCTTCCCCAGTTCATTTTACTCATGAGGAAACTGAGGCAAACAGGAGGGCTAAGTGATTGCCCAGGATAACATAACTTGTTAAGTGTCTGAGGCCAGATTCAGGTCTTCCTGACTCCATGTCTGGTGCTGTACCCATTGTGCCACCTACATGCCCTCTCTCACACTGAATGGAGTGACCCAATCAATGGGGTTACTAGAACCCAATTTGCCAATCTTTAAGGGTTCTGGCCAGGTCCTCACAGGTTCCATGAACAATCTCAAGGTACAGAGGGTTCTGGAAAAATGGCAAAATAAATCAGAAAATTCCAAGCTCTCCAGATTTCCTCCACAAACAAGAAAAAACAGCACTTCAGGGCAAACATAGAGGGGCAAAAACAAACAAGAGTAAGGGCAAAACAGTAGTCCTTCTGGGACAATCAGAAGAAAAATTCCAGGACTCAGGTTTAGTCTCTTTGAAATGTGAACACCTCTAGGCTAGTCCCACTGAAATAGCAAATGGTGAGCCCTGGGGCTAGTTGGGTTGGGAGGTAGCCTTAACCCCAGGGCACAGGGATTTTCTCAGAGAGTACGGGAATTGAGCATCTGAGCTGTGGAAGATTGAGGGAACTTCTTATGAGGGATGCCAGCTGGAGTTATGCTGCTGAGATATGGCCCTGGGCAAAAATGAACATGCCTGGTGAGTTCAGAAGCAGTGAGGGTGGGATGCAAAGGCTGTGGGCACATACAGGAGGGTATAGAGTTCTTGGTTTCTGTTCGAGGTCAGAGGAGAGAACTGAAGGAGGATTTGAGGCCAGAGACACTCTCCCCCATACCCCAAGGACTAGAGGTGATTACAATAACAAACTGCTATAAATAATAATAAAATAATAAAAAGATCAGGCAAAGGAGAAAGAACCCAACTGTAGAAAGTTACTATGGGAATAGAGAAGACCAGGTATCCTCCTTCAGAGGAGGATACTGAAACAAAAAAAAAAAATAATAACATCAGATGGTCACCAATTCATAGAAGAACTTAAAAAAGACTTTAAAAATCAAATGAGAGAGTTTGAGGAAAAAATTTTAAAAAATTAAGAACAATTCAAGAAAAACAAGAAGACTGTGAAAAGAAAGTCAATCAACTAAAAAAGGATATCTAGAATCTTAAGGAAGAAAATGACTTGAGGAGAAAATGTTACAAGCAACAAGAAAAAAACCAATTCAAATATGATGGAGCCACATTTAGAATCATGCGAGACCTAGCAGTGGCTACACTAAAAGGATAGACATCTTGGAACATTATATATGGAAGAGCAAAAGAAGTGAGATTGTGGCCAAAAATATTGTACCTTGAAAAGTTAAGCATAATCCTGAATGAAGAAAAGCATGGATATTCAATGAATTGCCAGACTTTCAGGATTGCAAAAAGACTTGAAATCAATAGAAAATAAGGTAAACATCAAAGACTAATTGCAAGGGATTCAGCAAGGATAGAACATTTACTTTTTAATATGAGGGAATGTAAACTGTATATCTAAGGTTGCTATTAGTAATTGGGTAGTTTCAAAGAACGACTGGTGTAGAGTTGAGTATGATGCAATATTGAAAAATAAACCATTTAGGAAAAGGTAAAAAGAGTAATTATCTTATACTAATGAGGTAAGAGAGGAAGAACCAACGCAGAGGAATTAGATGGGGGAAGAGGGCTGGTAGTTCTGGAACCCTACTCTTATCTAGAAGGGTGTAAAAGTCTTCTAAATTGAGAAAGAAATAAAAGGCATAGGGAATAGGGAGTGACGAGAAGATAAGGGAGGGATCTCTGGTGGAGAGGTAGGTTAAGTAATAGGAGGGCAAGGTAGTGGGCAGAAGTAAAGTAGGGGAGTCAGGAGGGATAGGAAATAAGAGATACACACAAACATAAAATAAAAATCAGGAGTAGAATTTATTAGGGAAAAAAGGTAAGAATCATGATCTTGGACAAAGTTAAAGTTAAAACATTCAATTAGGAGGAGAGGAGTGGGGAAACTACACTATGTGACAGTCATATTAATCAATATTGCCAATAACTAGACTCTAGGGTTAGAGTATTGTGGTAATATGGGAACCAATGAGTTGGTGGTCTTAGAGAAGTGTGGAGGGTCTTGGATCTGTGAAGGAAGATATTGTCCAAACAGAGGACAAACGAGTATAGTACGGTCATGCATATGAATGTATGTTTATATATGATTATGATTATAGCTAAGTATATGTTTGTATATGTATGTACATATATATGTATGTATGCTTGTGTATACATACATGCGTATATGCATATATATGTATACCTATATGATATATGCATGTATGTTTGCATATATACATATACATACTTATATACATATTTATGCATATGTGTCTATATGTATATGTATGTGTGTGTGTGTGTGTGTATCCATGCTTAATTATAGCCTTCTGGGGAGAGAGAAGGAAGCGGGGGAGGAAAGAACAAAGTAAAAAGAGCACAGCAAAGAACAAAAGAAAATTTAGATGGAAGCAAAGAAAAAATGCACAGCTCTAAATACAGTGGCTAGTACTTATTATATGGCTTTCTTGAAATGGCAATTTATTGCTGTATATTTTGGATTGTCTCTTACATATGGCAATGCTTTTTTTTCTTTTTTCTTTAGTTATTTAAGTTTTAGTATTTAAACTTACAATATATCTATTTTTCTTTTCTTATTGTGTATTTAAGCCTTATTATTTGTTTAAAAAAACGAAAAAATGCCCAACAAGAATAGAATCTCAGGGTACACAAACTCCCAGCTGCACTTTGGATGTCCTTCCCTTAAGCATTGTCCTCCCCCTTCTCCCAGCATGGATGATGGGGGCACTTTGACCTGGTTATTAATGTTGTTGCTATTATATAGTCATTAATTAATCTTTGCCACGTCCTGTGAGGAAAGTGGGAGTTTGCAAAGGAAATGATACATCTGGGGTTGTAAAGTTATACTTCTCCAGGAACTCTGAGTTGTGAGGCATTCTAACAAATCTGATATGTATCAGGACCTCCACAGAAAACCAAATAAGAATTATAATGGAAAAAGCATTGAATGACTGCAATAATATAAATGAAAACACAATAAGACAGCTAAACACAGAATAAATCATCCCAGTTTAGGAAGACAAAATATGAAATACAAACCCTTTCTCTCTATAGAGGGATAGGGACTAACTGCTCCTAAAGCTATCCAACTCCACTACTATTTTGATCTGTTTTGTTTTAACAGCTGTACTTTGTTACAGGGGAAAGTTCAATGAGGTCATTGTAAAATATGTAGGAAAGTGACTAATTAAAAAAAAATTAAATGAGGAGAAAGAAAAAAATGAACACTTCAACAAGAAAAAGAATTTTGGACTTAAGAGTCAGAAGATCTGTGCTCCAACCTTTCCTCCAGCACTTATTTACTCAAAATGCACCTCTGTAAATTGTAGAGATTCATTACTAGGACTCTGGGAAAGTCATAGCCAGCCTCAGTTTTCTCATCTGTGAAATGGGGATAATAAGTAATGATAATGCCATCTTCCTCCCAGGGTTGTGCTGAGCATCAAATGAGATAATATATACAAAGCACTCTGCGTATCTTAAAGTATTATGCAAATGTTAGCAGTATTAGTACACTGATGATAAGACAGGCAGACTTTCAGGATTATAAAATGGACCAAAACAGATTGGGAAAGTATCCTAACAAAAGCCCATGAAATATTAAAGAAACACAGAACCCACAATCCTCAGAAATTTCTAAAAAGAGGAACACTGTCAAAAAAAAAGAAAGACAATTGATCTACCTTCAGATCATCAACTTAGAGAAATGCTTTGGGAACAAACAGGCATCACTTCACTGAAGCGGATCATCCTCACTTGCCTTTGGATTTGCTGTATGTAACTGACAGTGATTTACTTTTGAATGGCGTCAGTGAAATAGGGGAGAAATGAAAAGGCCTTCCTTTTGATGGGGGTGACAATCCCATGAACAGAGCTGAGAATAAATTGACAAAGAACCGAACAGAGGATGAGTCATAAGGATCTGTTAGTAAAAACTCAGGATCATGTCACTGGCACCTAAATTTATACAAGTTCAATTAAAGAAGTAAGTTCTTTAATGGAACCAAGACTTAGTGATCAGTGCAAAGTATGCAAGGAACTGTTAGAAATTGTCATCCTGTCATTGCAGGCTGTAAACATTTAGCACCTCCCCAATACCTAAGAAGATATGATCTGCTGGCTAGAATTACACGTCAGAAGCTCACTATATTTCATAAACAGACAGACCACAAAATCCCCATACTATAGATACAAATCTCAAAATATCCTAGAAAACTCATCCAATAAACTGTCCTGTAACTAGACCATTATCACAGACCAAACTGTTGCCCACAATTACCCAAACATGGCACTGATCCATTAAAAACTTGAGAACAATGTTTTTTAATAGATAACATTGTAGAAAATACACATTATCTCTATGTTAAATGGAATGCAAAATCTAGAGATCTAATAGAAGCTAAAAAAAAATCATTGGGAAAGGATGGTGTGCATGTCATCCCTATTATCGTACCAAGGATATTTTCAGTTAAGTTTTGTGGCTCCGTGGAAAGAGTGCTGAATCTGGGGTCAAATCTGACCTCAGAGACTGATTGACTGTATGACCCTGGGCAAGTCACTTAACTTCTGTTGGCCTTAGTTTTCTCAATTGTAAAATGGGGATAATAAAAGCACCTACTACTACCCAGGACTGTTGTGAAGATCAACTGAGAAGATATTTGTAAAGTGCACAGTAGGCGCTACAGAAATGCTATTGTTAAATTTACAGAGATTGAATTTATACCCCAGTACTAAAAATATTGGCAGCTAGGTGGCACAGTGGATAAAAGACTGGAGCTGGAGTCTGAAGACTTTCGCTTGCAATTCTGCCTCTGACACTTACTAGCTAGCTGTGTGACTTGTCATTGAATTTCTCTCAAGCTCATATTCCTCATCTGTAAAAGGAGGATATTAATTGCACCTAACTCATAGGGTTGTAGTGAGGATGAGATAAGATATATGTGAAGTGCCTTACAAAACCTCAAAGTTCTATGGAAGTTCTATTATTATCAACAACAATAACCTTAGCTACAGAAATCAATTGTCATCTCTCTGTTCAGAGTTCATCGAACACCAACTATAAAAGAATGGTGGCAGGATAGTGACTTGCCCCAGGGCTGTTTCTATCTGAACCCTATTAAAAAGATGAGAAAAATGAAATAATAATAGTTTACAGTGATATATAAAAATTCCAAATCCCTTACAACTTGTGAGGTAGGTATTGAAAATACATGTTCAGTCATATCTGACTCTCCATGACCCCATTTGGGGTTTTCTTGGCAAAGTGATCTGCCATTTCCTTCTCCACCTCATTTTAAGGATGAGGAAACTGAGGCAAGCAGGGTTCAGTGGTTTACCCAGGTCACACAGCTAATAAGTATCTGAGGCTAGATTTGAACTCAGGAAGATGAGTTTTCCTGCCTCCAGGCTGGACACTCTATCCCAGCGCCCACTGAAAATATTATCCTCATTTTACAGGTGAAGAAACTGCAACTTTGAAAGGTTAGTTGATATATTTAATGGCATACAAGTGGTGTGAGAACTTGGATTCAAGTCCATGTTTTAATCCTATATCCATCCTGCTTTCTACTGCACCATATAAGAGAAATTACAGGGAAAAAACCCTATTTTTTGGGGGGAAGGGTGGTAGGTGGAGAGAAGAGCTTGGAAGGGCATCACCTGATTTTGTATAAACCAGGAGATGTACCAAAGGAAAGAACTGTGTGGCATTTTGGAAATCCTCTTTATGCCAAGAGTAATGAAGTAAGGGCAGTTTTGTTCCAGGCAATTAGCAGGCTTATCTGGTCTTCCACCAGTGTTGACTTGATCCACATGATTGGAAGCTCAGGGTCACCGCTGTCAATTTGCAATGTCAGTCTTATAGGCAGCTTGTTCACATGAGTTAACACTGTGAGGACACCCCGGGGACATTAGCTCTTTACCCATGATGCATTCACTGGGCACAGAATTTGCTCTGGGGAGCTGTAGTATATGCCTGTCAGTCCAAAGGGCAGACAGTAACTCCTCTGAGATCAGTGGTCACACCCCACTTGTGCTACTGTGCAGTATTGACCCACACACCTGGAATGGGGATTGAACAATGAAAGTCCCAGGATTCCTTGTCCTGGACTTTTCTTCACCTATTCCACAGTGTCTAGTTTGAACCTGGACTTCTTACTCCTGCCTGTATAGTTGGACTTCACTAGTAGCTATGCCCTCTCATCCAGTCTAGCACCCTTTTAAAAAAGCATTTTAAAAAAGTTTCTTTCATTTCTTGGTGTATTTCTCTTCTGACCCCCTCTCTTGGAGTCATCCCTTATATAAAAATGCAAAAGGAGAAAAAAACAATCAATAATTCAATAAAACTAACCAACATATAGAAATAGTCTGACATTATATATAGTGTTCTAGATCCATAGTCCCCACCTTGGCAAAGACCCTCATATTTTTTCTTTGGTGGCAAGCTTGATCATTATACCTTTGCAGCTTTCAGTTTGAGCAGCCTGGTTTTCTTAACACAGGTTAATTAAGTCCTTCAGATGGTGGCAAATGGCATCAGTGATTCTGTACCCACATGCCAACAATTCAAGTCAACAAGCACTTCTTAAGCTCCTGTTGTAATAAGAATAATGGTCACCCATGGAAGGACTGCTCTGATGCCTCAACTTGGTTCTCTTGGGTTCTCTAAGGCATAAAATTAGGTGGGGTATAATCTATGGTAAATCCAGCCAATCTGGAAAGATTGGAAGGATTGATCCAAAGACAGACCATATTTTGGTCATCTGAGAAGACCACCCATACTAGGATCAGAAAGCTTCATGACCTGCCTGCAAGGTAATGAATGATTCTGGGGGTAAAGCAAGTCACAAAAGCAAGTAGATGATGTAGAAGACAGAATGCTAGACACTGGACTCAGAAGGAACTGAGTTCAAGTGTGACTTAAGACACTAGTCGTGTAATCTCTGCCTCAGTTTTCTTGACTGTAAAAATAAGGATAATAATAGCACCAGACTCATAGGGTTGTTGCGAAGATCAGGTGATATGATATTTGTAAAGCATTTAGCACAGTGCTAGGCACATAGTAAACACAATAAACTTAATTATTGTTTTACCACTGAGTAGAACAAAATCTACTTTGGAAAATAATACCCTCCTGAATGAAAACACGGCTCTGGAAAATATTGACACACATTCATATTTATAGATCGCTTTAAAGTTTACAGTGATTTCTTCTCTTGTGAGGTAGGTCCTAGGAGCATAATCATAGCATTTTACAGATGACACAACTGGGGCTCTGAGAAATTAAGTGACTTTCTCTTGAATCTAGTACTAAAGGGCATTTGTTCATCTTTGGGCGGTTCCTGAGGACTGAAGAATTGGGACTGAGAGCTGAATCTATGTTTTCTGACTCCTCGTCTGGTGTTTTCTTCACCAAGTCACTATGCTTCTTGTCTATTACTCTCTTAATTACTTAATTACAGTTACTCTCTTAATATTCCATTATGTAATTATCTGCATAACTGTGTTATTAATCTCTACCTGCCACACTGTTTTATCATCTTAGTAAAACACACCATTGGCTATTTAGGTTGTACATGACAACTCACCCTGTATAACAACCCTCTTCACATTTCTCTATTATTTTCACTTCCCATCAGATAATGGATAATAATGATAATAATAGTTCCTCACAACAACCCTGGGAGGGAGGTGCTATTTTCCCCATTTTACTATTGAAGGATCAACTGAGGCAGGCACAACTTAAGTGACTTGCCCAGGGTCACACAACCAGTAGTTGGTCTGGATTTGAACTCAGGTCTTCCTGATTCCAGGTCTGGCATTCAATCCATTGAGACACCTTGGGCTGGTAGGAGTAAAGGGGAGAGACAAATAAAGAAGGGGGTTGGATAGGCTATCCATGAAGAGAACTGGTGTTGAGCTTCTTGCAGTTGGAGAGATTTCAATTTAAACAGCTTCTACTTATTTCTTTTCTCTCTTTGAGCTGGATGATCTCTCTGGAGCTTGTGACATGATAACATTTTCAATGTAATATAGAATGGCAAATTTATGGCTAGGAGACATGTTCAAGGCCATTTAAGCCAATTCCTTCATTTATAGCTTAAGAACCTGAGGTCCAATGAGGTTTAGTAGTTTCTCAGGTCAAAGAAGTACTGAATGACAGGGATGGAATTTGAACTCAGATTCTGTAACTCTAAATCCCATACCCTTTTCTAGTGTACCTAATACTCTTCACTTCACTCATACACTCAGTGTATACTATCCTGAGCTGAATTCTAAAACTCCACATTTTTGGGGGGAGATGTATCCTTTGTGAGGAATGGATAGATGAACCTCCACTCATCTTGGACATGAAAAACGTTGTAATTAAAAATTTACTTTTGTACATGTGCACCCGAACATTTTTATTTGGTTTAGTTATTATATTACTTGTACCATGGCAAATATAATCAGAGCTAGGTCAAACTGGTATTGAATTTTTTTCAACTTGAAATTTAGTTAATGTTTCATCATTTCCTTTTATTTGCTACTGCTGTATCCAGGAACAGAATTGCTGCAATAGAATAAGATGAGTTTCCATTTGGGATTGTATTTCTCCCTTGTCTAAAAGAAAATACTAGAGATTTTACTTCTTTGAGATTTCTAAGAGTTCACACAGATAGTGGCTCTGTCACAAGAAAACAATAAAAAGGATGAATGGTCGTTTGATGAGTTTAGTTCTGGGGATACTGACCTACCACAGAAGCCTCCCATTTTCTGAAGCAGAACCTGGAGGAATGCAGGAGACCCTTCCTGCTAGACTGGCTCTATATACCTGTACTTCTCAGACCTCCTGTGCTAAGCTGTCTGCTGCATCCACATGCCATTATTACTACTGATGGTAATCGCCCTCTGCTGAACACAGGTCAGACCAGGAGATAATGCCAACTCCCGATCTGCAAGGCGTCACCCTTTGTGAGGAGCTAATGAGTGTTCACAAAAAGGAAGCAGAGAGAAGAAAAGGAGAATTCGGGTTTGCATACAGAGAGAAAGATGGTGAATAGGAAATAGAAGAGAATTGCTTATAAAAAAGGAATTTTAAAAATTCATTCAAACATTATAAGTGAAATATTTTCTATTCCAGCTTTGCTCTAAGTGAAGAGCTTTGGAGTAGGAGGCTAGAGTGAAGGGGTGGGATTATGCTTTCCTTTTTTTTTTTAACTTTCTGTACAAGGATAATAGCTCTTCTATTTGGTGGACTGCTGTGTGAGTGTGTGTGTGTGTGTGTGTGTGTGTGTGTGTGTGTAGGGAAAGAAACTTTTCCCTTATTGATATAATTTGTGATGTTATTGATGAGGGAGGTTCCTTCTAAATGGTACATTTTAGGTGACTCTTGATGGGTGTTTTCTATGACAGATATTGCCAATAATTTCTCGATAAAGTGCTAATTCTGATTTCTATGAAATTCTATAATTCCTGATGGGTAAGGCAGGGAATCTGAGCTATTGTTCATTAAATGGAAAGAAATCCATGTTGCTACCAGTTATTTGTGGGAGAGCTGTGCCCTTCTTTCCCTCTCCTTTGGAATTGTCACTGAGTCATGACATAGGAGGAATTGTATTGAGAAATGGATCATGTATCAAAGAGATTAGAACCTGACCTTCACAACTTGGTAACCAACCACTAGAATATAGCTGACTGGTTGGGAATCTCTGCTTTGTAAAGATCAAGATGTTTCTAAAAGGGACTGACTCTTTAGTGGAGTTTGTATTACCTCTGGGCATCCAAACGAGGAACACAAACATTCGGTCAATCATCTGGATATTTTATCTTCACAACTAGGGGCTCAATCACCACGTTCCATGTGCATGAGGGGCAGTGTTGGCCAGAGCTTGGGAGAACAGAAAATTCATCTTCTGGCTTTGAGCTTTGAGAGAAAACACATGGATTCCAGATTCTCTTTAAGAAGAGTTCCCTGAAAGAAGAGAAAGCCTCTGGGAAGAAGCCAAGATGTTCAGTTGAGATGCTGGCTCCTCTACATATTGGCTTCTTCCCAGAGTCTTTTCTCTCACTCTTCTTAAAGAGAATCTGAAACTCATTTCTTCTCTCTCAAATCTTGAAGCTGGAAGACCAGAATCCCTCTTCTCCCTAGCTCTGGCCAACTCTGTCTCTTGTGCACATGCACTGAGTAATCAATCTCCACCAGTGAGGAGAATCTTTTGCAAACTCACTTATGAGTGTATTATCTATATTATTATTATTCGTGTTTTCCAAATAAGGAAATGAAAAAGAGAGATTCAGTAACTTGCCCAGGATCACAAAGCTAGTGATCATAAAAAAAAATTCAAAGTCAAGTCTTCCTGGTCTTCTTCACTCCAAATTCAGCCCTCTATCCAACTTAGCCCTTTGAAAGTGATAGTGTGCTAAAGAGCACTGGATCTGAGATCAGGCAATGTGGGTTCAAGTCTTGTCTCTGTCACTTTCTATCAGTGTTGACTTTCTATCAACTATCTTTCTCAATTTCTATCAATGCTGAGAGGAAGTCTCTCTGGGCCTCAGTTCTCTCATCTATAAAGTGAGATAGTTGGACTTGATGGCTTCTAAGCTCCCTTCCATGATCCGTGATCCTAGGAACTCTGTATGATGCTAAATATAAGTGTGAAAAGTGAAGAATTTCAGGGGGTCATATAAGTAGGGCTGAGAGCTTGCTACATTGATATTAAGGGGCACAATGATTGGCTAGAGAGATAGGGAGGGTATCTGGACTGTAAGGTATCATCACAAACATCATAAGCATTAGGTATATGCCAACTCCCTGCTTCCCCTTTCACAGTTACCTGTTTAGCATGAAGAATATGACTGAGGGGTTGGGGCAATTGGATAAGCCTGAGATAGAAGAGCAAGTTTTGAGTATTTAAAGGGATGCCATATGAAAGAGAGATGAGGCTCATCCTGCCTGCCCTAGAGGATAGAGGTAAGGGTGATGAACGCAAGTTCCAGAGAAGCATCTATTGCCTGATGATAAGAAAAAGCTTCCTAATAATTAAAGCTATCCAAATGTGCTATCTCTGGAGGTAGTAGACTGTTCTTTCCTTCTCTTCACCCTGGAGGTATTCAAGCATAAATTGGACGCCCACTGATTGGGCATGTTTGGGCAAGGTACTTCTGTATAGGTAAGGGTTGGCCTCTTTTCTAACTGGATTCTGATCATACAATCCCAGATGGAAAACTGATCATTCTCAATTGTAACAATTTTGTTTCTGGATATAGGCAGCAAGGACTGAAGACTGCTCGGCTCATGAATCATCAGAGCAAAGTGAGTAATGGAGTAATGGGATGATGGATGCTATGTTGCTTGTGAATGTGGGAGGCTGATGTTGCTTTTATGAAACCATTGTCCCCACCTCAACAAGCCAAATGCCCTATCTGTGAAGTCTGCTGATGTTGTATCCTGAGGATGAGGGCCCAGTTAATGTTATTAGGCTTCCACATACAGCCATGACACCCATGTGTGGGCATCGCATTGGCCTGGGGAAACTAATGCCTTCCGACGGGTAGACCTTTTGAAAACTGAAACTTAATGGGATTGATAAAAGAGTGCTGACAGAAGTGGAGCCTGTGGTTTCATGTGACTCAACACAGGAAACTTTGCCTAGCCCATGCAGAGAAAGGAAGGAAAGATGTATAACCCATCCCACCACAGCAGCCTAGCCAAGAGTAATGCCACTGTCCTGATGAGCATGATGTCATCCTTCATGTGAGGAAGCCAGTTCAACTATTGAGGAAAACACAAAGGCTTAGGTAAAGGCAAGCCTGGGACCCTTGGAGAACTCATTTTGTGGCAAAAGTCTCTGTCTGCCTGTCTTTCTTGCACCTTTCTCTGTCTTTCTATCTGTCACACACACACACACACACACACACACACACTCATGCTGTGTGTGTGTCCATAAGGGTCTCCTCTCCCTAACAGTCATGTTAATGTTCTCATAAAAAGATATGGTGCAAGAGCAACGTGACTGAAAGGCTGATTAGCATTTTATGGCAGAATTAAGCTGCATGACAAATGACTCGGTGGTTTTACAGCCAAGAGAGTCTACTTGCCCAGCTAGGGTTTTTGTTTTGTTTCTTATATTTAACCATGAAGGAGCCAGGAGGTGTTTCAGGGAGCACAGAAAATCAAGGGATTATAGAATTGAAAGATGCCTTAGAGATCATCTAATCCAACCCTTTTATTTTTCAAATAAAAAAGCTTTAGCCCAGAGAGGTTAACACAGGGTCATACAGGGCCTAAGTGGCAGAACCAGAATTTGAACTCAGCTCCTGGGACTCCAAGTTAATAGCTCATTCCACCACACCATACTGATTCTATTAACATATTTGTAGTTACAGGGGTTTTTAATCTGGGGTCAATGAATGTAAATGTAAATATATATGTATATACATACATATGTACATGTATATGTATACACAATATATGCATACACATTTGATAACTGTTTGGATATAGTTGGTTTCCTTTGTAATTCTATGTATTTTATTTTATCCATTTAAAAACATTATTTAGAGAAGTCCCCTAGGCTTTACTGACCACCAAAGCGATTCATGTCACAAAAAAGACTAGGATTCTTAGTAGTAAATGTATTGGTTAGTAGTAACATTTATCAAGTATATTCAGTTGGTTGACCAATTCTTGGTGCAGAAAGGGGAGGGCAAGGAAAATATATTCACTTGCTGGAATGCCAAGTGTGTTGGGTTAAGAGAGGATGGAAAATTCTGAGACTCAGGAGATCCTCTCCACCAATCAGTTCTGAGAGCAGATTATCACTCTTAGGAGTCATGTGACTTCACAATTGTGCAGTTAATTCCCTCTTGCTTTGGAGAGTCTCTTCAAAGCCATTTATTTCTGAGTCTTGCAAGGAAAATGACTTCCACTTTGGTGAGATTGCTAGTTTCCAGATAAAAGAAACCAATACATTAGGAAGTCCCTCAAGGGGATCAGAATCTATTGCTTTGGTGCAATGAAAGAATTGGGGTAAATGGGTAAAAGATGGAGAAAGAGACTTTTTCCCAGGTGAAAAATGCAGGAAATCACAGGGAGCTGTGAGGTGGAATTGGAAAATATAGTTCCCAATAACTAGTTAAAAGGTGAGGGAAATTACAAAGATTATGAAGGTTATCATTTAGTCCTGACCTTTCCCATTTGTAGGAAATTAGCCTTGTTTTTCCTTAGTTGTGTTTTTCCCTTTTTCTTTTGGCCAGATATCTGTCTTGTTCTCAGAATGAGCCAGCTCAGTTCCCTCTAAGTTAAATGGTGGGTTAGTCTACAGATTCCCTTGAGCTGAACTGTAGAATTTACAGGTTTTTTGAATCTGCTTAGCTCTGGTTAAGAATATCTAGATCTTGACAGAATACTAACCCCAAAGTTGGAGGGGACAGTAGAATTCATCTGTTTCAGGATTGGAACAGGTTATCCCTCAATATGACTGTTGTGATGGGGCCATGCAGCCTTTCTCTCTCACGCAGGCTATTTCTCAAAGCAAAAGTCCATTCCATTTTCAGATAGTTTTTATTCACAGAATCAGAGAATTTTGAGAGTAGGAAATGACCTCACAGACTACCAGGGGTGGGGAACCTGTGACCTTGAGGCCACATGTGGCCCTCTAGGTCCTCAAGTGCAGCCTCAAGGTCACAGGTTCCCCACCCCTGCATAATCCAATTTATGCTGGAAAGCAATCCCTAATACTCCACAGACCTGACAAGTGCTTATCTAGCCTCGGCTTGAGGATCTCCAAGGAGGGAAAAATAACTACTCCCAGAGGCATCTCATTCCCTTTTTGCACAGTTGTAATAGGAAAGGTTTTCCAGAAAAGCCAAAATCCGTTCCTTTGCAGCTTCTACCCACTGGTCTTGGTTGTGCTCCCTGGAGCCAAATAAATTGAATTCTCGGTACTCAATAAACTCCAGTGGCTCCCTATCACCTCAAGGAACAGATATAAATCCCTGTTCAAAGTCTTTCATGATCTACCCCCCCCCACCTCCTCCTCCCTTTCTAATCTTCTTATGCCTTGGTCGTTGTCCTTCGTCTTCGACGAGGACCAAAATGACATCACCATTGTAAAGTGAAATTTCAGTGTGTCCGACTGTGGCTGATCAGACCAATACGAGCTTGGAATGCTCTACCACAGGTTGGGCACAGATAGTCCTTATGAATATTTGGGGTGGATATCCCAAATTTGTGCATCCTGCATTTACTTTGTGCTGTCTCAATTCTGCTTTGCTCAAAGAGCACAGCACCTTTTCTTACGTGGGCACGCCACGCTGAGTGGCCCTGTGCCAGTGTCTCCCATGTTGCACAGTCAAACTTCTTGAGAGAGACCTTCAGAGTGTCTTATGCCTTAACCTCCCTCTGGTTCTCCTCCCCCCACCTGCCTTCCACTATGTACTCTGTGATCCAGTGACACTGTCCTCATTATTCCTTGAACAAAAGACTCCTTCTTACAACTCCCGACATTTATAGTGACTGTCTTGTATGCCTGGAATTCTCTCCCTTATCTGTGCTTCTTGGTTTCCTTGTCTTCATTCAAGTCTCAGTGGAGACAAAATTCTATCATCTACCGGAAGGCCTTCTTAATCCCCCTTTGTTATCCTTTTCTCCCTTTTCTTTTTCTTCTATCCATGAAGATATGGGATATATCTGGGAAAAAACTCAATGTTGTACCTGGCATTGGTAAAAAAATGTGGATCAAACCATCTCGTCCCACACCCTGGGATCATGTAGACACAGACATGAATGTGATTCTTGATGGTAAATGAAAGACCTAGATTTCTTGGGTCTAAAGTGCACAACAAAAAGCACTTAGCAGGGGTGACTGGAAGTATAAAGAAATGTAGGAGAAAGGTATAGAGAAATTTTCAGAAGAATGGTGATTACTGTGTTTAGGGTAGAAGCTGAGCTGGAATCTTCAAGGAAGGAAATGATTATGTCCACAGTAGCAGAAGCTTAGTATCTGAGGATTCTCGAATTAGAGAAAGCTCTATGGGAGCCATAGTATCCTGGTTGGGTTGTCTGTATACTTGGGGGCTTTTGGGAAAAGATTAGACATGAAGAAGAAGTTCCAATTGCTCCAACTTTGTAGGGACTTCTCCATTGATGTTGTACATTTGTTCTTTGCTATTAGCGCTGAGTCTAATTTATGTCCTTAGTTGCTTTTATAACAAATATATTCATGTCCAAAATTCCCATTGCTTGCCTTGGTTGCTAGTAGATGAATTGACTTGAATACTCTGAAAATGAGTTTAAGTCTGATTGATTACCTGGTTGGGGACTAGATGCGAGCACCTTGAATATAAAATTATTGATAACCTCAAGACCGAACTCAGCCCATTCATTCTCATTTGATAAATCAACTACATTTTGGTTGGTGTTTTGATCTTTTTTTGTATGGACATATAAGGCTATCTATATTCATAGCCTTGCATGAGTAAGTTATGTTGATTTTTTGGGGTCTAGGTTGCATTACTGTTTTTTGGGTTGAGGGAGATGGGGACAGACTAGATGGGGATAGATGATCTAGGATCCATGATGGATGTTTTGTCGATTTAAGCTACAACACAAAAATTATAGAATTGTGCTGTTAACCTGGTAGCACTGACATGGCACTAATTGGAAGTAGATACCTGCAAAGAACAAGGCAGGGTTGACTGTAGAGGCATAGATGATATGTATCCTCATGGATCTGCTCTGCTGCTATTTTCTGACTGGCTGAAGCAGTAAAACTTCCTGAATAGACCAGAAGTCAGAGGGAGTTTGTATCTCTGGAGATTGGCTGTCATTTCAACAAAGGTTTTATCATGTATTTTAAATAAATTCTGCTTTGGGGGTAAATCAGTACCCATCATTGCAACATCAGTTTGGGGATGCCCATGGACTATAATGTGGGCACCAGATTTATATACTCTCTTGTGGACTCTTTGGAGAGATGTAAAGTACTGGGTCCATATCAAAGAAGGAAGATGATGAAAGATATTTTGTGAGCTTTCTCAATCCATAGAGAGATCTTTGGAAAAAGGAGTATTTGTAAATTACCTAATAAGCTTATATTTGACCAGAGCTTGCTAAATGAGTAGAAACCTTTTATAGAGGAAGAAAAATAGTTTGTAGAAGGTTTGGTGTGATTGCTGAGGGTGAGAAGTCCTTTTTCTTTGTGAATTGATCATAAGATCGTATGATCATATGTAGATATAGAAGGGACCTAAGATATTCAATCTCCTAATTTTATTGATGAAGAAACTGGGGCCCAGGGAGGTTAAATGACCTGAATTAAGTCAGACAGGTAGTGTCAGAGCTAAAATTAAACCCCAGGTCCTCTGACTCCAAATCCAGCACCTTTCCACTGGAAGATAGCTCCATCACCACTGGGAATCATGGACTTTGACTGAGGGGCAAATTATCAATGAAGCAATAGAGCCAGAGGGGGGAATCTATGGATAATTATGGTTTCTCTTTAGGGAGGAATGTTCATTTATCTAGAGAGAAAGACTTTGGTACCTGTCTGGGACATGCAATGAATATTGGGTAAGTGGTAGGTAGGGCCCTGATGCAGAGAAACGCAGGACAGAGAAACACTAGGAAGCCTGGGTGCACTGGTATACTTGTATGTACAATATGCATCTATTACAATTTTCAGGAACTGTACCTTCTTTTAAAAATGAGGATAGAATGTAATGGGAGCACGATCATTTGCCACTGTGTCAGGATTACTATCAGTGGATGTAATCTCTGTCCTACCCACTCCAGTGTCATTAGCATCATCTTGAAGCATATCTGGGACTCAGGACAATTTGCCTGACCTGGTATTCATCACTGGAGATAGAATCAAGGGTGAAAAATCAAATAAAGATGAGTAGAAGTCTTTTTTTCTAACCTCAAAAAGAATCAGCAGGACCTTAGAAGGGGTATAACAGAGGTGTGCTGATAAAATTTAATAACTGACTGCTTGAGTTAAAGCTTAGTCTTCATTAACATTTTCTTCATTGCTTTCTTAAGTCTTTATAATAAACAAAATAATAAATCAAGCCCTAATCTGTAGTAATTGCCAATTTCTCAGACGTAAATGGTCATACTGAAATTTAACAGATGACTGCAGCAAGGCTATTTGAACTGGTATTAGCACATACCTGGGGTACAAAAATGTACCCCAATGCTAGGAAGAAGTGAATGGAATTCAGTTACCTAATGTACTTGGCAGAAAAGCCTGGGGAATTCTGATTGCGAAATGTGAGCCAGGAGGTCTTTGGAGGTCTACACAACTGCTTTCGTGGCCCTTTTGTTTACCATGTGCACAGGACTGTAGGACAGAGCAATCAGGGCCCTAGAATGTGGTGACTAGTCTTCACGCATGTTGACCTGAGTTATCTTTAAGATTCTAAAAGAGCTAGAATATTTTTTGGGGGGTAGTGATGATAACAGTAGTTATAGAAGCTAGGTGGAGCAGTGGATAGAGTGCTGCTTCTGGAGTCAAGAAGGCTTGAGTTTAAATCCTGCCTCAGACACTAACTGTGTGACCCTGACCAAATCACTTAATCTAGTTTGCCTCAGTTTCCTCATCTGTAACATGAGCTGGAGAAGGAAGTGGTAAATCACTCCAGTGTCTTTGTCAAGAAAACCCCAAATGGGCCATAAAGAGTTAGACTTGACTGAAATGACTAAACAATGAAGTGATAGCAGTAGTTGGAAGTTTTGGGAGTGTATGGGGAATGGAGATAGAGGTGGCAATAGAAGTGGCCTCAGGACTACTGGGAAGTAGATGATAGCTAAAGAGTTAGTGGATGCTGGACAGAGATACAAGGAATCCCTGGGCCAAGCTGAGGAGTTCCTGGGCTAATGCAGTAATTCACTCTGGCGATAGTACAGTGACAGTGGTAGAGAAATAGAGTTCAGGGGCCAAGTGAATGAGTTCCTGGATCACACTGGATCACAGAGCCATGTTGTTATTCAGTTGTGTCCGACTCTCTGTGACTCTGGGATTTTCTTGGTGAAGACACTGAAGTGGTTTGCCATTTCCTTCTCCAGCTCTTTTTACAGATGAGGAAACTGAGGCAAACAGGGTGAAGTGACTTCTTAGGGGTTACATATCTGGTAAGTGTCTGAAGCCAGATTCGAAATCAGGAAGGTGAGCCTTCCTGACTTCAGGCCCAGTGTTCTATTCACTGCACCATCTAGTTGTCTATATGACAGAGGAGCAAATCCCAGCTTGCCTTTTGTTTCTGTGGGGTATGAAGATTTCACAGATGTAGAAGGGGCTGTTAACTCTCCACCATCCCTGAGTTCTTTCTCCATTTGAGGGGAGTCAATCTAAGTGTGATGCCATAAGTCTGGCCCACTTTGCCATGGCAAAGGTGGAACTCACCATAGGGATGGATTTTTTAATGACTTATGGTCTCAAATTTACAAGTCCTTTATACATTCATTGTAACATATTGCATGCCTTGTTTTTGTGGTGTTTGCAAGGATGACTGAGAAAACAGAGATGATCTTGGAAATGAGTTGAACTTAGAAATTTCAGGAAAGTAGACTTGGCATATGGGGACATATCATTGATATGTCTAGTATGTCTATTACTGATAAGTCTCCAAGCCTGAAGCCTGTCTATCGGGTGCATGGGTTAGACAGAGGGTAACTCTACCTAACTTGCCTGCTCAATGCAATTCTCTTGCCTCTGAGATGGGGAGGGGTAGAGCCAGGTCCTTGTGGCCAAGGGAATACCTATTACCTTAAGTTTATACAGACCCAGTTCTCTGTAAAAATCCAATTTAAACTTTTATAGTCTGAATTTTGACGACCTAGGAATATATTTTGCATTTATATTATCGTTCCTGTGGAGCTAAGCTCTCCCTGTAATGTTGTTTCACTCAATGTATTGCTTTTTGTAGAGACAATTAATACCTTTTTGGGTGTGGCAATGCTCACAGTTAAACTGCTAATGTTTTATAAATTCAGACCTTCTCAAATGTAATTCAATTTAAGGGACTTACTAAAAGACAAAGCAATAATATTTTTTCTCTTTGTAGAAAGGAATAAAACTGTTGCCTCCTTAGGGACTGGTAAGGATTGTAGAGAGTGGTGTGTAGTCCCTTTTCCTAGGTATTTTGAGAAGCATTCTGCGAAACATTGGGGTTAAGTAACCCATTCAACTTCCCTAAAGAGAACTGGCAACTAAAGAGACAATAGGGTACTCTTCTAAGTCTCTGGACCCAATCTGAGGACTGATGCAGATAGAAGACCTGTATCTGAGGGTGGGGATTTTGACTTTGATGAGCCACCACCTACAACATGCCATCAAAGTACCTGTATGGCACACAGACGTGCTCAAAATATGTTTGTTGATGGATGAACCGATGAGAATGTTTCTCATTTGTTATCCATTGAGACAATTTTCATGGAGGGTAATGGATTTAGAAAGTGGCTTGGGACTGGGGTCTGAGTGTATATTCTTTCAGGTTTGCTCTTGGAGATGTGTTTGGTGAATGATTTTGCTGGCTGCTGGTTTGGTGTTGGCAAGCTGGCACCTTGGGAACTCAAGAGGAGGGCAGATACTGCAGCACTGTTATTCATTACATGAAATAAAAGGTATAGATGTGTCATGGTGACACAGAGATTACGCTAGCTGGGGCACCCAGGTGAATGGGTAGACAAGGGTATTTAAGACCAGTGCAAGTTTATTGACGTTTCCTCTGAGAAATCATAAACTCCCAGATGTTCTTGGTATCCCCCTACTGCTTCAAAAGGGATTGACTGAAGAAAAATATATTGTAAAGCATCTTATATATACAGTCAAAGGACCTGGATTTGAAATGTGGGCATGATCTTTACCACTTGTGTGGCCTTGGGAAAGTCACTACTACTTAATCTCTGTGGGCCTCTTTCCTTATTTGTAAAATGCAGAGAGTGCATTAGAAGAACTCTAAGGCTTCGGGTAAAATCCTATGATGTAATATGCAGATTCAGTTGTCCATTTCCCCTTAAAAAAAGGCAAATGCTTTTGTTATTAGATCACATCAAGCTTTGGAACATTCCTCAGTCAGATTTATGCCAGAAGGGTGAAATCTTTGGAGTTTTGCCACCCACCCCCATCCTCACCTCATTCTAAAGGTGGTCAGGAGTGGACAGCTCCGAGTGGGTGGGATATTCCTGGAGCCAGAGTGGATGTAGCTGGAGTGCACAGAAAAGCTATGATAAAAGAGTTATTGGAGAGTATGTGGCAGAAGCTGCAACAGGGAATGCTGAGGCCTGGAGAGAGTTAGTTGGCCAGGCCTGAATGCCCTGGTGTTCCATAGAAAAGGCTTTAGCTAGAGGAGATGTTTTTCTGGAGGGAATGTTCCTTTCTCCTATACTTATTTATGATGTCTAAGCTTCATAACAAGTGACCACCCTCACCCCGACTTGGGTCTGGATTAGACCTGAGTGGGTGATAGATTTCCAGTAAAAAATTAGAATAGCCTGAAGAAAGAAAGGAAAGCACTTTCTTACTCGGGAGGCCCTGTGGTTCCTGGTCTTCTGTTATTATTTTTTACTCCCTTGAAGCAACTAGCAAAGTGCTTGGCACCTAGTAGGAGTGCAATAAATATGTGCTGATCAATTAGGAAGGGCTTCTGAGAAGAAACCATCCTGGGCTTTCAAGGCCAGGTATTGATGCATAAAGAAGCAAAAGAGAAGAGGAAAATGTCAATTTCTTTTTCCTGCAATCACAGAAAATGTGTAAGCAAGAATAAGGCCATCTTTAACTGGCAACAATTCAGCTGAAATAGCCTGTTTAAACAGAGGAGGCAATATTGCTGAAGTCAATGTGGCTATCGACCCTTGTTTGGCTGCCCCAAACAAAATATTGAAGGAGTTTCAAATGAATAAAAATATATTCCATATGTAATCAAATTCCCCAACACTATTCTTGTACGGGATTTTTAATTTCAGGCCAAATAGCCGCACTCTCTTAATGCTTTCCTCACATTTATTTCCCAATATTATTGAGAGACATTATGATGTAGTAGAATGAGCCTTAGAACTGGAGTTACAGACCCTAGATTCTGACATCAACTGTACCTCCTGCAGCCTGACTTGGGTAAGTCAGCTTACTTCTGTGATGGCTAGCAAAGTAGGATCTTTTGCTGTTTTTGTTTTACTATATTCAAGTGCCTCTGATTGAATCTTGCCTTTGTTAACCAAGAGTCTTTACTAGGAGGAAAGTACAGAAATAAGAGTTTCTCTAACTAGAAACAGTATATGTATTTGTATTGTTAATGATTTTAATGTGATTAAAGATCTTCCCTATCCATGAATGGGCCTGCCCATCAAGGGGAGTTTGATTATGGAAGATTTGTAGCAAAGTCGACACCACCTTTTGTTAAGTTTCTAATGAGGCACTGATTCTCAAGGGTTGTTATGCCCTCCTGCTCTAAAATGTATAAATACTCTGAGGTGAGGTTTTACTTTGGGGCTTACTTATTGGAAGTGTTTGGCCAACCAAGATTCTGAGAAGTGCTAAGGAGTCCCCTGGCTTTGAAAACTCAGATGTTGGTGCTTCCCTCTCTGGTAACTATGTATGTATGATCAGACAGCTATCTGTATGTTGATGTGTGATGTATGTATTGCTTACTGTCAGACAGTGGAAGCCTGTCTGTTGATTTTGATTTCTCTGTATTTTCTCTGTAGTTCAGGATGCTGACTTTTTTCCCCCTGAACTAAGTGAATGATATATGTGCTTGATTACAGTCATCGTCGACTCCTCAAAAGTTGCCTTTCCTTTTAGAAAAGCAGATCAAAGAGCCTGTGATAACAGGCCCCCTGTGTATGTTGGGGTGCTTACTGATACAACTTCTCACAGCTTCAGTTCCCTATCTATAAAGTTGGGGATTAGGATTCAAAGACATCCAAAATTCGTTCCAGCTCTATTTCTATGATCTTCCAACTATTTAATCATTTGGAACCCTCTCCAAGTTCTCCTTATGCAGGTTACAGTGAGATCTAGTCTTTTAGTAAGCTTCTGACCCAAGCTGAGTATGACCCTTGGACCTCTTACCATGGTCTGTTGAAAATTGCTCCCAGGTCCATGTCTGTCAGGGGATGATTAGCTATCTCAAACTACAGGTCCTGAGCCCCTGTTTCCACTGAATCTCCCCTGACCTAGCCAGGATAAAACATATGACATCTGGGTAAAGCAAAAAATTAAAATTTTTTAATTAAAATTTTAATTAAAAAATAGAGAGGAAGAGAGCAAGGAATGGAACCTAGCAGCAAGCATTCTTACCACCCATTGCTCAAAGCTATTAGTTTCTATGACACGAGGAGATAGAGACTCCATTCTCCTTCCCATTCCTCCACAGCTTCAATAGAGTGGGAGAAGGATTCTGACAATTTCAGACACTCCTTGGGCTTTGGTATGTAAGAAGGAGTGGCATCAGCAAAGCTTCTCTATTCCCTCAGTCTTGAAGCAACAGAAGGGCACATGTATTTTCTCTCTGGCAATGGAGCTCCAAATACCTCTGGGGTGGGGAATGTGTGGCTTTGGGGTCATGTGTGGCCCTCTAGGTTCTCAAGTGTGACCCTTTGACTCAATCCAAATGGATGGTCCATACTTGGCCTTGAGGCCACAGGTTCCTCAACCCTGTTCCTAGGTCCTTTGTCTTTCTCTTAGTTTCTAACTGTATCTCACCATATCATTAATCTTCTGCCAAGGATAGTGAAAGCATTCTGAGGTCATTTCTGTTGATTCCTGCTACTAGCACTTGCATAGATGAGATAGCTCCCCATTTTCTTTTGTTTGTCCCATCTTTATTTGCTTTTTAGCCTCATCCAACCCAAATTGAGATTCCTATCTTCTTAAGAAACTGGTAGAGGGGGTACTGAAAGCTACCCAGCTAACATACAGGGTGCTGAGAGATATAATTCCCCCCAAACCATGGGGGGTAGGTATCCCTACTTAACATGAGTACAGGCATCCCTGGGAGACAATGCAGATTCAGTTTTAGACTATTACAATGAAGTGAATATTGTAATAAAGCAATCACATGAATTTTTTGCTTTCCCAGGGCATATAAAAAATAATATTTACAATATACTGTAATCTATTAAGTGTGCAATAGTATTATATCTTAAAAATGTACATATTATAATTAAAAATACTTTTTTTTGCTAAAAAATGCTAACACCATCTGAGCCTTTCGTGAATCATAGTCTATCTTCTTGCTGGTAGAAGGTCTTATGTCAATGATGATGACTGCAGACTGATCAGGGTGGTGGTTGCTGAATGTTGGGGTGACTGACAATTTCTTAAAATAAGACAACTATAAAGTTTCACAACAATTGACTCTTCCTTTCACTTGAACATTTAGAGCCCATGGTAGGGTTATTAATTGGTTTAATTTCAATACTCTTGTGTCTCAGGGACCCAGTGAAAGGGAGAGAGGTAGGGGAATGGCTAGTTGGTGGAATAGTCAGAACACACAATATTTATCGATTAATTTTGCCATCTTATATGGGTGCAGTTTGTGGCCCCCCAAATGAATCGCAATAGTAACATCCCAGATCGCCATAGCAGATAAAATAATAACGAGAAGTTTGAAATATGATGAGAATTACTAGTGAGCACATGCTGTTGGAAAAATGGTCCCAAGATACTTGGTTGATGCAAGTTTGCTGCAAATATTCAATGTGCGAAAAGCACAATTCCTGCAAAGCACAAAAAATGAGGTGTGCTTGTGTACTGGGGAGGTTCCACTAAGAGTAACATGGTATGGTGGATCTACAACATCTGTGGAGTCAGAACATCTGGATTTGAGTCCTACCTGGAGACACTTACTTGCTGTGAGATTTAATCTTTCTGAGCCTTATTTATTCATATGAAAAATGAGACTAATAAGATTTATACTCCCCATCTCACAAAGATGCTGTAAGGATCAAATGAGAATGTATATAACAAATTTTGTAAGTCTAAAGCACTATATAAATGTCAGTGTTGATTATTTTCCCTTTTGATTCTGTATTTGCATATTCTTCTGGCTTTTAAAACTATAGAGAAGGACCTTGCTGTCTCAAAGCCAGCCTGTTATTACTCAGGCTGATTCCTTGACTACTTTTCTTGGCTATTTTTGCACCATACCGATTCTTCATCACATTGTATGTGTGCAATTCTGTTTTCCCTGACAGATGTACTCCTCTGCCCTTATCCATGTGAAATTTCATTCTGTTTGTTTTGACCAACTCTTTTGTAGTCAAAGGTGAGTGAGAGCATTTGTGAAGGGATCAAATGTCACACTTTGTAGAGCAGTGAAAAGCCAGCAAGAAATTTTTATTTAAAAACGACATTGTGTGTTTGGTCAGAAACATGCTGAAGTCTTTCCTTCTCCCTTTCTCTCCCCTTCTTCCAACCACCCTGCTCCCCAGTGCATTCAGGCACAGGAGGCAGAGTATCAGCCCTGATGGATCAGTAGTTTGATATGAAATAACAAATTCTAACAAGAACAAAATGACGGATGAGCTGCTAGGCAGCCTTCCAAATATGCCATACTTTTTATTCCAACAGTAAGGGGGCTTGCTTTCTAAGCTCTCTGGGTGTGTCTTTCAGACCTCTTGGCAAAGGCATTTCAGGAGGTTTGTGTGCTAGCACTAATGAGTTAGATAACTCTGGTGATTAAAAAAATATGAATATGTTTTGCATGACTTCATATATATAATGGGGATTGTATTTCTTGCCACTTCTGTTGATGAGGGAGGGAGAAGGAAAGGAGAGAATTTGGATTTGAAAATAAAAATAAAAAGTATTCATATATGTGTATATCTTTATATATATGCATACAGCTTTTGTTTCTTTGGGTTTATTTTTGAGGTTAATAACTTCTACAAAAACTACATATAAACATATGGCTTTTGTTTCTTTGGGTTTATTTCTGAGGTTAACAACTTCTACAAGTAAGTACAATGTAATTGGGGTTCTTTTCTGTTTGACTTTTAAAGTTCTTCAGAATTTGATCCCATCCTACTTTTCTGGTGTTCGTACCCACTACACTCATCTATGTATTCCAAGGTCCAGCCACATTGGCCCATTGACTGTATGATAAGCTTTCTGTCTCCTTGCCTTTTTACTGTCTGTCTGCTAGGCTCAGACTGCTTTCCTTGTGGTTGCCTCTTGGAATTCCTGTCTTCCTTGAAAACTGTTCAAGAGTCTAGTTCCATATGAGGCTTTTTTGGGTCCTCCCCTTTCACAAGGTTTCAGGTTTTTGGCTTGGTACATGTTAAACATTCATCTAGATACACATTGTCTCCCCAGTACACTGTAAATTATTGGAAGGTGGAGACAGTTTGGCTTTTGTCTTCAGTTATCTAATTATATTTTGTTCAATTATTTCAGTTGCATCCAAGCCTTGTGATCCCATTTGAGGTTTTCTTGGCAAAGATATTGGAGTGGTTTGCCATTTCCTTCTTCAGCTCATTTTACAGAGAGGAACTGAGGCAAATAGGGTTAAGTGACTTGCCCAGGGTCACACAGTTAGTGAGTTTGGATTCAGAAAGATGAGTCTTCCTGGCTTCAGGTCTTGCAATCTGTGACACCTAGATGCCAATCTAATTATATAGTAGGAACTTAATAAATTTTTGACTTATTGATCCTTTAGTTTCTAATCCCTAATGACATAACTGGATAACTCTTAACAATTTCCTTTTCCTAATTATGTGAATTTGTTATTTTTGTTGCTATTTTTAGAATATTTTCCATTCCTTTATATATTTATAAGAGGTACTGTAGTCTGGCAGATGGAATATTAGGTTTGGGGTCAGGGAGACCTGTGTTCAAATCTACCCTTTAACCTCTGTGTGCCTCAGTCACTGCCTAGACTATACTTGTAAGTCATAGGTTTATTATTTATCTGCACTGTAGAGTGGTTCCCACAATGGGTGTTCCTCATACTGGAGTCATATTTAGGTCTGTGAAAAAAGCATTTCTTTTCTGAAACATCATCTATCTTTTTTCTTGCTGCCCCCCCCCACCAAATTGTCACTTTTTTGATCACTGTATTATTTTGAGTCCTATCTAACATGTTTATTGTATCAATTCATTTACATTTATCCCTCTCTGGCTCTTTTTTTTTTTTACTGACAATTAGTTGGCACATTGACTAGAACACTGGACTGGGAATCAGGAAGACATCTTTATGAGTTCAAATTTGGCCTCTTACACTTAGTAGCTGTATGACCCTGGGCAAGTCACTTAACCCTGTTTGCCTCAGTTTCCTGTAAACTGTAAAATTAACTGGAGAAGGAAATGGAAAACCACTCTACTATCTTTGCCAAGAAAACTCTAGATGGGGTTTGAAAAAACAAAAAACCCTAAATATAACAAATAAAAAAATATATTTTATTATTTTTATGTGTGCTTTTTTCCCCAAATTTATTAATTTATTTGTTTTCAGTTTTGAGCATTCACTTCCATAATTTTATATTTTCTCTCTCCCCTCTCCTTCCCCAATATGGCATGTAATCATATATGGGCTCAACACATGCATTCCTATTAAACACATTTTCACATTAGTCATATTGCATAGGAGAATTATAACGAATGGGAGAAAGTATAAGAAAAACAAAGCAAAGCATACCAAAGAGAAAATAGTCTACTTCATTTTGTGTTCTGACTCCATAGCTCTTTGTCTGGATGTGGATGGCATTTTGCACCTTGAGTCCTTTGGGAATGTTTTAGATCCTTGCATTGCTGTGAAGGGCTAAGTCTATGGCAGACTGTTGATAATCATCATCTTTAAAAGATATTGCTATTGGAAACTGAGGGCAGTGAGGCTCAGTGGATAGAATGCTGGGCCTGAAGTTAGGAAATTAGGAAGACCTGAGTTCCAATTTGGCCTCAGATACTTACTATGTGACTCTGGGCAAATCATTTCATAAGTGATTTGTTTGCCTCAGTTTCCTCATCTGCAAAATGAACTGGAGAAGGAAACCACTCCAGTATCTTTGCCAAGAAAACCCTAAATGGGGTCACAAAGACATGAATAACACACACAATACTTGAAACCTAAAGTAGCATATTGCTAAGGAGAAGGGCTGGATTGGATATTAGAGGATCTGGGTTCGAATCTGAGCTCTACAATTTATTACCTATATGTATGACCTTTGGTAAGTCACTTAACTTCTCTCCACCTCTGTGTTCTCATGTGTACATTGATGGGTTTCAACAAGATGACCTCCAAAGTCCTATCTAGTGCCAGATTTGTGATGCTATTAAGGGATTCATAGAGTTAGAACTAGGGATTTAGTCTCACTCTCAAATTAACTTAGAAAGTATTTATTGTACTCACTCAGTGCCTAGCACTGCCCTGGGTACAGTAAATTTCATGTCTTCCAGCAAGGGATATGCTGCCACGACACTCGTAATATCTGTTTTTCTTTTTTATTGAACAAAGAACTGCAATATACAACAAGCTAAATGAAAACCAATATTCCGAGCACTAAAAGGATCTTCACCAATTCTCTGCTATTTCGTCTTCTGACTTTTCTCCTAGGAATCAAGGACAAGAGCAGGTATCTAGTGAGTACTTACTATGTGCATGGCACTATTCGAAATGTTGTGGGAGACAAAGAAGTATCAGACCCTGCCCTGGCCCTTAGACATCCTTCAGTTTTGTTGAGGAGTGAATAGTACCTGAGATGTGAAGTAGGTACTGTTTGACTAAGCACTAAAATGTACAAAATAAAAAAAAACCTCAAAACAACCAAGTCCTGTGAGAGAGAAACCTACAGACTGAAATATTCCCTGAAGAGTTTCATAAAGGAAGTAGTCTGGCAACTGGATCCTGTAGATGGATAGGATTTGGATAAATATAAGGCAGTTACGTGGCATAGCAGATAAAATATTTGTGTTGGACCCAGGAAGACCTGAATTCAAATCCTGATCTTGGAAAAGTCACTTAAATTCTCAGCCTCAGTTTTCTCATCTATCAAATGATGTGAGGGGAAAGTGAATAATGCTATTTACCTCACAGTATTGTTATGAGGCTCAAGCGAGATAGTATATATGTAGTGCTTTCCAAACTACAAGACGCTGTAAAATGTTTATTATTAGTATTAATAACACAAAAGACTTGGAAAGACCCCTTAGGAAGTATGAGCCCATGCAGAGAAGTAAGAACGAGCATGGAGCATGAGGTGTCTGTGAGGAGCCCTACTTCACTGGAGTGGACATTTCCATTGATATCATGTTTGGGATTTTGGAGATGTATCCTGGTTGATGTAGACATCTCTATTGATAGCATGTTGAGATCAGTGACAGTTGTCATATCTGTTATGGGGTGGGGTGGGGGAGATCATTGGTCTGTGTAGGACTGCTCATTCACTTTTGATGTCCATCTGTCACCCAACTCACCTGTGGCTCCAAGAAGCTGTAGCATGCATAGGAGTCACACCCCAGTAAAACTGTCTCAGCAAACAAACTAAACCAGACAGACAAACCACTGGTGAATTAGGGGGATGTCTAGCCCAAGCATGTGAAGACTTCCCCTGGCAGAATGGGTGGATGAGAGAAATTTGTTCCAACAGGCCATGATGGTGGTGGGAGCAGGTGCTGTGGAGAGCTTAGAGTGTATTTAGATATCGAAGATACCAAGAGCATTCACTGTATCCTGGACTATCACTGGACTATGATGACTTTGGAAGAAAGTGGGAATGATGACTTTGGAAAACTCTGCCTCACTTAAATCCAATTCATACATAAGTCATCTATCACCCATCATCCACTATTTTATTATTTTATTAAGCCACAAACACATATACCTTGACCCCCAACATTGTGATGTCACTGATCCTCTTCAAGTATGAAGGACTGTTCAACCGTGATTATCCACTGACACCAAATGGGAATGCCTCACCCTTGGATCTGGTCTATAAAAGGGAGTCCAGAATAAGAATTGTGATCACATATAAGGATAGCTGAGCACAGAGCAAATTTAAGAAAGGACAGAGGCCAAGTCTGAGACAGAAACTACAGCTTAAGAGAAGACGAATCCCAGGAGGAGAGGAAGTCTATTTATCTAAAAACCTTCAGGAAAGCTCTCAGTCCCAGATATAACAACTGTAGGAGTAGTCATGTGACTTACAGAGCTGAAGAAGCAATAAGGATGGAGATGTGATGTAGAGGAGCAAAACTGAATTTTGTCCTCCATTATTATGAGGTAATAAGACCGTGCAGGTCAGATGGTTTGACTGTAGTAATCCTAAGAATGGTGATAGGGCCTTGGGGGAAAGTCGGATTCCACAGAGAGAGAACAATGACTTTTGACAGTCGATGGGTTCCTGTGAGTCCTTTTTTTATTTTTCTGAGGGATGAACTAAAGATTGTTACATATGCTATTTTTTTTTTTTTTTTGCTTTTGAGGAGCCTTCAGAAGTGGTAATATCTTGCTTGTATTTAGATTTCTTTACAACAACCTTAGGAAGTAGAGTGCTTAGAATTGCTTTACCAGCAACTTCCCTTGGTATTTTGGTTTTATTTATAGCAAGAATGTCATGAATGATAGAATTCAGTATCTCCAATAGTATGATCTCTTGGTCACTGGACAAGGATTTCACATTTTAAGCACTAAGAGCTAAATAAATGTTTGTAGATAGTCTATAGTGCTTTCATCCTTGACAGTTTCTCCAATTATTCTAGCTGCATTGATTTTGTTTATGCATGAACTTTTAAATTTTATATAGCTGATTGATTTTATCCTTTGTGATCATGTTTATGCTTTATCTAGTAAAAAAAATTCTCCTTAGCCATTTTTGTGAAATGTTTCTTCTTTCCATTTGGATTTTTTCTTTTCTCTCTCTCTCTTTTTTTTTGTAAATAATGCTCCCTTTTGTATTAAAGTTTACTATTTGGAACTTACTGTGGTATATGCTGATGGTTTATGTCTTTTCTTTCTGAGTTGCTTTCTAGTTTTTCCAGCAATTTTTTATTGAGCAGTGATTTCTTCCCCCTCTCTGAGCTTGTGTTGTTGTATTTACCAAACACTGGGATTCTTTCCTTAATTGTTTCTAGGTCCTGACCCTTTTCCTGAGGAAAATATTTATGATGTATGGGGGGAGATTTTTACATAGCCTACTAGTCTTTGACTTTTTTTTTGCTTTTGAACTAGGTTTCCCCACACATTTTTTCACCATCCCTTCAATATGTTTACATTTGCACTGAAGTTACCAAGTATTTACATATATGTTTAATTAATTTGAAAATTCTCAGAAAATATTTCAAAGAATTTTTCTTCCTTGCAAGAAAGTTTAGCACGTAAGCTGAAATTATCTTCAGGATGGTCCTTTTCAAATACTTGTCATGAATCAATCAATCAAAACACATTTATTAAGTGCCTACTAATGCCAGGCATTGTGCTAAGAAATTTTTTTAATCACATATCTGTGCTAAGTTTCTGTTAGTCAAGATATATAGGGAATGACTAAAAGTTTTCAGAGGATGAGGACAGCTTTCAGAAGAAGAGATGAAAAGCTATCATCAAACATGTGAAATACTCAGTCATTAATAATAAGAATACTCTATGAGATGACCCAGAAAATGATGGGTTTGTTGTTGTTTCTGACATGACATGACATGACAAAACTAACCATGTCAGCCTCCTTCTTTGCCTTTCCAAGAAGAACTCATCCATCCATTGTCCTGCAACTGATTTTTTGGTATTTTATTTTTATGTAAAACAAAGATATCCGGAATGATATAATTCACTTTCTCTAATGGTATGACCACTGGACAAGGATTGCATGTTTACTGGAAGGGGTAAGTTAAAGTATATACATGGCATAAAAATGTTGTGATCATAAGTACTCCCTGCCTCCTTTACCATCATCTGCTATTGTTGCTATAGCAGTGGAAGGACCCCCCACAGGGCTGGGAGTTCTTTTATATTTTTCTTCATTTAATGGGTTCCCATGGACAAATGATAAATTGACTAGTGGTCAGCCTAGTGGTAATGGGCTTTTTCATACTCAAACAGGTTGTTAGAAAGCAGACAACCTGTTTCCAGGACCGTGCAGGACCATAGTATCATAGACCTAGTGCCAGAAGGAAAATTAATGGCAAATACCTTCAACTCTTTAATTTTAGAGATGAGGAAAGTGATACCGTCAAAGATTAAGTGACTTGTCCAGGGTTGCATCACTGTTTGAAACAGAATTTGAATTCAGAACTTTCTGAAACAGATTTCATTCCTCTACACTTTTACTTCCTCTATTTAAAACCTTTCCAACATGGTAGGAACTCTCAGAGTTTACATTCCATTGGTCACTAGTATAGCCTTTAATAACCCAGAATCACCTCCGTGCCGTAATAAGATTTAAAATTAAGATTTAGTGAATAGGAAGGATAAGAAGGACGCCCATCTCATTCCTGGAAAATCTCAGTTCTCTATAAACCATTGCTACAAATTTGTAAGGACAAAAGGGAGATAAAAGTTTCTTTTCAAGGTGTATATATTTGGGACCTGGCCTTCACCTTCCCTGATCCCTTCTTCTTTCTTTGCCCTTTCCTGTCACCTTCTCTATTCCTTCCCCATCCCCTTCTCCCTCTTGTTTTTTCCTTTCCCCTCTTCTTCTTTCCTTTTACTTTTCCTATTTTCTCCTTCTCTTCCCCTTTCTCTTCCCCTTTTCCTCTAGCAATAGGTCTTCTGTACAGCTCCAGATGCTGGAGATTGATGCACATGCACATGTGTACATACACACACCCACATGCACACATACAAACATATGTATGCACAAATGCATGTATGCATGTCCACAGGAATCTGAGGTACCACTTAATTGTACTCCTTAAACTTTTTAGTTCTGTGACAAAGGTTTCTTCTACTGGAGAGTGCCAAGTCCATTATCATTGGACTGCTCTATTTATCCTTTCTTACCTTCCAAACTCACAAACTTCTTTAGATTCTAACCCTAGATAGGTATAATGGAAGGAATGGTTATGAATCAAATGACATGGATTCAAATCTTGCCTTTGTCATTTACTATCTGCATGATCATGGATAGAACATTTAAACTTTTTGTTCTTCGGATTCTTTATCCATACAAGGAGAGGGTTGAACTAAATGACCTCTAATGTCCTTTATAGCTCCAAGTCTATAGTCCTGTGATTACAGGATCCCTTTTCTTCCTGCTCTGGCAAAATCTTAAACCTCCCCTTTCTAATTGTCATTATCTCCAGGGCTAGTTCCATTGATTTGGAATTATTGAAACAATTGATTCCCAGCCATCCTCAGAAGTTGTCAAGGTCATCCCCTCTCTGAAATATGAATTCACTCTATAATAGCCCTAAATAGCCACCCAGGCTGTGCTTGAACACCTCTAGTGATTGAAATGCAACTTCACTTTTGGTGGTACAGTGGAAGGAACATTGGACCTGGAGTCAGGAAGCCCTGAGTTCAAATCTGGACCCAGACGCTTACTAGCTGTTTCTCTCTCAGACTCAGTTTGTTCATCTGCAAAATGGGCACAACAGTAGTAGTTACCTCCCAGGGTTGTGAGTATAAAATGAGATAATATTTGTAAAATTCATCATAGAACTTAAAAATTTATCAGTTACTATTTATTATTATTAACAACAACAATAGAACAAATAGTTATTTGAATCTCCACCTACTAACCCTTGTTCTGCCCTCTGAGAGTTCTTACCATTTTGGAAAGGTTTTGAGTAGAAGAGATAAAGGTTTAGAGGGAGGAACTTGGTGTCGGAAAGCTCTGAATTCAAATCCTGCTTCAAAGCCTAGCGATGTAACCCTTGGCAAGTCACTTAACTTTTGGCAGTATCACCTTACTCATCTTTTAAAATAGGGAGCTGGATTTAATGGCCATTAATGTTTTTTCTGGCTCTAAGTCTATTACACTATTCTTCCTAGGCCATCCTGGAAACAGATTATCTGTGTTGCAAGGAACGTGTCCTTGCACATGACCACCTTTCAAATATTTGAATGCAATGATCACATGCCTATGTAAGTCTTCATATGATATAGTTTCAAGCCTCCTTGCCATTCTGTTTGCTGGTCTCCGTGATCCCAACCTCCACTCCAGGTTCCAGTTTCTCTACAGCTTTCCAATATGGGCTCCTAGAACTAGACTCAATATGCCAGATGTGATCAGAGGATGTGATCACAGGATCATCAGTTCCTTCTTCTGTTCATCTAACTTTCTTTCCTATAGAATGACACTCTATAGTCACAATTTCATGGCTTCTCACCTAATAACATCTGCATCTCCACAGTTTAGGGAAGCAACTTTGCTGCCCAATTTGAAGATGGTGATGAATAGTTCTGGAGTTATTTCCTGGTGAGGATTCCATACCTGGGGACATTTATGCCTTTTCTATCATACAGATCTTCCTGACTTTCTGACGACAAGAGGAGGTACTCTTTATAACAAGTCAAATTGGCCTAAAAGCTAAATTGGGGTACACCATTGGGGATGCATAGTTTTGGAAGAGAAGGGTAAGAAAGTTTGGTATTTCCATCTCTCATTTGTTTGAGAAGGCTTAGGGTTATACATATGAGTTGTTGTGGTTATTAATATTTTAATCAGTATAGAAAAAAATACACTGACCTGAAAATTGGGATGTCTGATTCTAATCCCAGTTCTTCTACTAACTATTTGTGTGACCTAAAGTAAGTTCCTTAAATTCTCTGGGTCTCCATCTTTCATGTATAAAGAGAGGGTGATGAACTAGATATAAAGTCAGAGATATATCAGGGATTGGCAAGGGAGGCCAAAGATTTATACTTTTGAGGATGCACAAAATTGTATATCACAGATACAGAGCTACAAAGGACTTTAGGGTACAACCGTCATGCAGGAGGCTAAGAACCGGAGACCCGATCAGATTAAGTGACCTGGCTGTAGCCCCACAGGTTGCTGTTGTTGGTGTATTTGTCCTTTGTCCTTGAAAAGGACCATGACATTAAGATGAAGACTTGCTGTTGACTTTGATTTGAGTGAGGGAGGGCTGAGCAAGGTTACCAACCTCACTTTCTTCTCCGGAGTTATCTGGGTCCAGTGACCAGACATTCACCATAATGACTGGAGACTGCCCAGGATGCAATGTGAGACCCTGCCCCTTTCAGATTAAGATGTTATAGCATTCTCACTTTGAGTCTTACAGATAAGAAGTGGTAGAGAGAGGATTTCAACCCTGGCTGTTTGCATCTAAATCCAGGTTCTTTCCCTACTTTTATATCTGTAACACCAATTTCTTTTTTCTTTTTTTTTGCTCCATGAAATAGAAATATTTATTTAGTGAAAATTTAAATTGCATTTGTTAGAGGGAAAGGTCAAACCTCCAGTAAATGGTGACATACTTAGGGAACAAGTAGTTATAATTTTCAGATCTTTCCCAAGGTAGACAAATGCTTCTTAGAGCTGGTTATAATTTTTTTTTGTAATATGGTACTGGAGCTGTACCCAGCATGAGGGTGAAAATGTAGAGTGTGCTAATGCTATTTGTATTTCCTCAGTAGGTAAGTACAACTCAGATTACTACCTAGTAGGCAAACATAATTAGTTCAAATAGGTAGCTACTAGATAGAGGCACTTTCTTCCTTCCTCCTAGCTCATGTACCTCCAAAGTAGGCAACCACATTCCATGTAGGCTCCTCTATAGCCTGTCATGCCCTCTCCCCTTGCTTCTTGACGTGGCTAGTCTCTTCATAAGAGACCCTGTATATGTTAGGATCTTCGTCTTTTTCCTGGAGGATAGGAGTCTACAGTCTCTGTGTGAGCTCAAATCCTGAGGGCTCTCCCTGAGCTTTTCCATTTCAAATCTCAACTAAATTTGCCCTACTCATTTTGTGAGAGGGGTTGTGTGCTTCCTGTTCTTGAACAAGGCTCATTAATTACAACTTTGGAGCAGTCTAGTGGAAATCAGAAAAAGTGTTGGTAGGTCACTATTCTAATGACTCTAAAGATTAGATTTTAATTTGTGTGAAATTTCCAGTTTTACATGTTGTATGGGAAATGCCAACATGGAACCAAAAATATAACTTCTAGCATCTTAAACTCAATTAATTATTCCAAAACCTAACAGGAAGGAGAAAGAGTAGAATATATGAATATTTTTAAAAGCCTCAAGCCTTAACATTAATATAAATTAATATGCCATAAACAACTAATATCTAGTGTGTATTTATCTATCTACTATCTGTTTCTCTACATTATATATGTATACTATGTAATATATGTATAGTAATCACACATATATATATGTACAATATGATTTTTGTGGCTATGTCAATAGGATCTTTTGCAGCAGTAAAGGTCTGAGACATAAAGACATAAAAAAGCAGGCTTGGGCAACAGTTCTGCAGAACCAGCATGGAAAAAGAAGCTATCATACTGTAAAGATGTGCCCCTTCTTTCAGCAATATTTCAGACAATCTGTCAATATTTTTCAAATATCTATGTATTCCTAAAAAATATGTAGATATTTGCCATAGTTTTCTGTTGAGGGTATATCTCCATTAGTCAACACCTTTGTAGTCCATTATTGTGGGCCATGGGTCATGGGTTGGCACCCACAGACAAAATAATTTCCAGTTCTATACTACTACGAATTGGGACTTGGTCTTTCCTGAAGACAAAATGGTGGACTAGGTAACCAGTTAAAGTTCTGTGATTCTCATGTTTCCTCCCCAACTAGTTCAACTCTATAGACTGTGTAGTAGGTCAATGGAATGGGTTGTATTCCTGGGACTCTCATTAAATGTCCTTTTTATGGTATGAACAATTAATTGCCATTATCATTGAGATTCCTAGCAACCAACCTCCATCCCACTGACACTATCAAGGAGGCTGCTTTCCTGCGTTGATGAAGAAAGGACAACGTGTGAAGAATCTTTTAGCAATTAGCATGGCTGGCCGGACTTTCTCAGGAGGATACACAGCATCACAGTCTAAGAACAAGAACTCAGCCCCTCATCACCAAAGAGAACCATTTGATGTCTTCAAACTTAATACGTGAACTGAAGTGCTAATGAGGTGAAGACAATATACACAGATGAAATTTCCAGAGGGATTGGTGGGGCCAAACCTCAAGAGACATCATGCACTGATATTATTTAGCTGTGGGTTTCTCTCTTCCAATCATGGGGAGTTCACTGTTCTGTCTTTTTTTTCTTTTTTTTTTTTGAAACCTATGTAGGGCATGCCATCAGAAGCTGTTAGCTCTTCCCATCCCAGGGGGAGATGTTGTGGAGAATGGGATGATGTTGCAGAATGAAAATTTTGCAGGGAATGTTAGGGCTGTTAACATATGGTAGTAATTCTCACTATGTGGGCTGTAAGACTTATGGGGTGAGAAACAGCAAGAAGGTCATGGAATCTGAGGGTTGTGGGGTAGAAGATTAGGCTGATGAAATTGCTTTAGCTCTGACAGGCAGTCTGGGATATGGGGCCATGGAAAGTGAATCACATCTATGGTAGTAGGGTAATGAGACCATAGTGCACAAATGGTCTTCTATACTATTGGGTCATGGGAAAAGTGATTTAGAGCTGGAAGAGAATTTAAAGATTTTTCTATTCTAGGACTCTATTTTTCTTTTTTATAGATGATGAAACTGTGGCCCAAGGAGGCTAAGTGACTTGTCCAGGGTTACACAGGTATTAAGTAATAAAGGTATGTTCCAAACCCATATATACTACATTCTCCTCTCTACATGCTAGGAGCACCAAGCTCAGATGACTTTTGCCTGCTAACTTTACTCCGAGAGACAGCAATGGTGGATGGGTAAATCTGAAAGTATAGATAAGTGACACTATAAGGAATAGTGACAGATGGCTCATTTGATTACTTGCAACATCGTTTTCCCTTGACTCTTCATTGATTTTTAACTCTTTCCTACATTATCTTTCCTAATTTTACCCTACTGCCCTTGGCCCTAGCTCTTTGTCTTTTTTTCCTTTCATTCTAATCAATAACTTCCAATTATTAATGGAACTAGCTAGAGTATAAATCCCAAATATCAATAATGTGGCAGCATAGGGCATAGAGAGCAGACTGTAGCTTCAGGAAGACCCAGATTAAAGTGTGACATTTGACACACAATGACTGTGTGATTCCAGAGAAGTACTGACCTCTCAGTGCCCTACACCACTCTCTAAGAAAATATCCTGCAAAGAAGATGACAATTTGTATTGATAGAGGGAATTTTTTCACAAAGAATTCCTTATACTAATGAAATCACTTACCTAGATAAAATATTATTGTTATTAATATGCCATTATTAACTATCAATACTTATTAATAAAACTTAGTATATAGTATTAAGAATTATATGTTACTAATAATATAAATGGTATTTATTATTATTGTCAATGCTGCATGGTTTATAATGTACCTTCTTAATAGGTTTCATTCATATAGTGCTTAATATTTCAAAGCACTTTCATATATTAAATTCTCACTTGATAACAATAGGAATTCCATGAAACAGGCAGTATAAATATTATCAATCAACCAATAAACATTTATTAAGCACCTACTATATGCCAGGCACTGTGCTAATCACTGGGGGTTCAAAAGAAGCAAAAAATCTCCCAGTCCTTGCCCTCAAGAAGTTTACACTCTAGGAAGGGAGGGATTGTGCCAACACATATATAAAAAGCAAAGATATATATATATATATATATATATATATATATATATGTACATAAGAAGATATATATATATATATGTACATAAGTCTGCACAGAAAATAGGAAATAATTAAAAGAGAGTAGAAAGTAGAATAAAGAGGGGTTAGGAAAAAGTTCTTGTAAAATATGGAATTTTAGTTGGAACTTAAAAAGAAGCCAGGGAAATCTACAGGTGGAGTGGAGGAGGGAGAGTATTTCAGGTATGGAGGCCAGTCAGAGAAAATGTCAGGAGCAGAGAGGAGGACTGGTTGGTTTGTGGAATAGAAAGGAGGCTGGTGTCAGTGAATTGAAGAAGATATAGGTATAAGAGTAAGAGATAAGAAGACTGGAAAGGTATTTCCAGTATGAGGTACATTCCTTCTTTTATCTCCAACTTTCCCAAAATGATCTGCTATGTACCCCCTTCCACTTAGGTATGGTTGGTTAGGACCTAGGGTGATCTGAATAATCACTCAGACTCCTATGGAATTTCATAAGATCCTATGGGACTTAAGAGAGACATTGGAGTGATGTGTCAGCCCTTGAACAAGTGAGAAGACAAATGCATAAAGGAAATGCTAAAAACTGACACGAAAGAAAATAAATGGAAATTGTAAAGGTATATAAGTAAGGCAATTTTGTTATGACTGCATTGTTTAATATACACTTAAAAAACAAGTCTCTTTCATGATCCCTTGTTTGTTTTTCTCTGTATATTGAAATGGTTGTGTTTGTTCATGATCGTGATGTTCATAATAAGCAGGAAAACTGAAAAATAAATGATCTCACATGTTCAGGTACACCCTTCTCTGATGTCTGAGGATGAAAGACACTGAGATTTGTAAAGTCATCTATGTGAACTTGCTTTTGGGGACTGGAATTCTCTTAGGAATGGAGGAGTCCTTGGGCGAGCCTTTGTGAGGTCAAAGGTCAGGAGGAGAAGTAGCAAAGGGAAATAGCAAACATTTTAAGTGCCTACTACATGCTAGATACTGTGCTAAGCATCAGGAAAATAAAGGCAAAAACAGTCTTTGCTCTCAAGACAACAAATGCTCCAACTATGGAAAAACACAAAACATACAGGATAAAGTGAAGATAATTAATAGTTTTACTGAAAGCATTTTATACATTTTGTCATTGTTGTTTCAGTCATGACTGACTCTTCATGACCCCATTTGGGATTTTCTTGACAAAGATAATGCAGTGGTTTGCCATTTCCTTCTCCAGCTCATTTTGCAAATGAAGAAAACTGGGGCAAAAAGGGTTAAGTGACTGAAACTGAGTTGTTGTTTGCCCTTCATTCTTGAAGAGGACCATGACATCAGGAAGATGATGCCACAACTTGCACTTTCTCCTCTGGAGTCATTCGGGTCCAGTGGTGGATATAGATCAGGACGACTAGAGACAGGCTTGGATGCAGTGGGAGACCTTGGCCTTTTTAAGCTAAGGTCTTTCTGAGTTCTCACTTTGACTGAAGTAACATCCATTGAGTGATTAAGACTAGGTAAAAAATGAGTCAAAGAATGGCCTCTTTTACCTAATCAGAAAAAAAGGAAGGAAAGAAAGGGAAAGAAAGGGAAGGGGAAGTAAGGAAGGGGAAGGAAGAAGAAAGGCAGGAAGGAAGGAAAGAAGGAAGGAGCTGTATTGCCCAACTGGAAATGGTCAGTTGGGTCTCTAGGGGGCAGCTCAGACTACTCACAAGTTGTTGCTTGTCCTTCATTCTCAAAGAGGACCATGACGTCAGGAAGGTGATGCCATGGCTTGCAAGTGAATTGGATTTAAGTGAGAGAGGGCTGTGCAAAGTCAGTAGCCTCACTTTCTCCTCTGAAGCCATCCGGGTCCAGTGGCCAGATATAGATCAAGATGATGTCCCCCCATCCCCCACAACTGAAACTTAGTAGGTATTTGTTAGTTGAGTGATATTGATTTACCTAGGCAGAGTAATTGCAAAGTGTAGCGGACAGAGGACCGAACTCCTGGTTAGGAAGACTTGAGTTCAAATTCTTTGTCAGACACTGACTATGTGACAGTGGACAAGTCATTTAACTGCTCTGTGCCTTAGTTTCTCCACCTGTAAAATGAAGGTGTTGGCCTTGATGGCCATTAGGTCCTTTATAAATAAATTTATTATTCTATGAGGACAGAATCCAATAACAGAGAAAGCTTCTCCTCCATTGGAGGTCTGGGCTGTGCCTGAAAATTGTCTCTGAGATTTCGCACTGAAAGCTACACAGAATTGTGAAGAACTGCAAGAGATGAGGATGATGGTGGTGGTGATGATACAGAAAGTCCTACTTAGTCTCCATTATGACCAGTGCTTATTAGAAAGTTTTGCTCATCTTTTCAGAGCTCTGTTGTGAACCTTATTTTGTTTGCATAGATGTGATCTGATTAATTTGAATTGGGAGTCCTCAACTGACTCCCATGACCTCAGAGATGATGAATATGGGACCGTAAGAATCCTCTAAGTAGGGTAGATGGTGGAAAGTTTTGAGAACCATTGCTTTATGAAATATCAATACTGATCTAAGTCTTGAAGGACTTAAGGCAAGTGTTATAGGTCATAAGAGTGAAATGAGGTATATCTACCACTGTGAGCATGAGTGATTGGAGGGTTCGCTTTGGAAGCTACATCTGTGTCATCAGAAATTTGAGATTGAAAAGGGAATAATAAACTATTAATAAAAAAGTGGGCTGAAATGAATTTTATATAAGTGATATATGGATTGTGTCCCTGGATGTGTCAGAAGAATCTGGCAGATAATTGCAAAAGAGAGGCTTATGTCCTTCATGGGGCTAAAGCCAGCCTCTCCAAGAATTCCCGTGAGCTTTTTGCTGAAATACTATTTTGAGCTAGAAAATGATTCTTTAAATTTTATTCCTCATAGCTGTTAAAATTTCTGTGAATTTTGATTTATTTTGGTTTTTGTTCCATAGTGGGATGGGCAAGGGGTAGAGAGGAGGAACCAGGAACAAGTGTTGGGGACATTGACCCACAAGTTCAACCAAAGCACCTCAATCATGGAAATTATATGGAATTGGAAGTTAGATTATGGCTGTGTGCGTGTGTGCATGTGTGTGTGTGTGTGTGTGTGTGTTAACAAGAAACACCTACAAGCAATTAAGATAAGAATGAGGCAGCCCTTTGGACTCAAGTTTATAAAGGTTAAAAAGACAAAATCATCTCCTTTCCCTGACAGAAAGATAAGGATGAAATGTTTTGATATCCTCAACCTTTAGATGATATCCATAGCTCTCTTGATGCTGTTAAAAAGAAATTTGAGCTCTTTCTAGGGTATGTGTTAAAAACCAAAACCAAACCAAGCACAACTGCTTCAAACTTTCTCTTTCTTTAAATCTCTACACTATTCCTTATTTCCTTCCCCTCTCCAGTGACTTTGGTTCCCTTATTATAACGTATGACATCAGTTCCCTCATTATATCTTTTCCACAACTTTTCAAAACTGTGTTGTCTTCTCTTGTCCTTTTCTTTTTGGAAGCAATTGGAAGCAATAAATGACTTGCTCAGGGTCATAGCTAGTAAGTGTCTGAGGCAGGATTTGAACTCCTGACTCTAGGAGCTTCTCCTGACTCTAGGGCTGGTGCACTATCCAGGATACCACCTAGCTACCCTTCTTTTCTTCTAGTTTTAGAAAGTGCCTGCTTCCTTGTCAAGGTTAACTTCTCCAAGTCATGCCCTTGATTCCATTACTTTTCCTTTGTTTCCTACTCTGATTCCTTCTCAGAATCCTCAGTTTGGAGCCAGAAGAAACTTTTGAGGTCATTTCTTCCACGGAATTAGGAAAAGTTGAGTTCAAATCCAGTTTAAGGCACTTAATACCTGTGTGATTGTAGGAAAGTCACTGAACCTCTGTCTGTTTCAGTTTTCTCAACTGTAAAATGGAGAAAATAAGACCTACCTCCTAGGGTGTTTGTAAAGAACAAATGAGATAACATTTGTAAAACACTTATCAAAGAACCTAGCACCTAGTAGGTACTTAATAAATGCTTATTTCCTGCCTTCCTCATGGCTAAACTCCTTGGAAAGGTCATCTACTTTGGGCAAATCTTCCTCTCCTTTTATTTTCTTCTTAACTCTCTCTAGTCTGGCTTCCCTGGTCCCAACACTGGTGTCTGCTGCCAGATGTGAATAGAGAGCTTCCTGTCGTCAGGTTCCATGTAGATTCTAAGACATGATGCTACTTACTCTTTATACAAATGAATCATTTTGTTATTCTTTTCAATGTAGTGCAGGTTTGCCTATCCCATCCCCTCCAGGTCATTTTATTCCCTCCCTTCAAAAGGCTTTTTGAATGGAGTCATTCCAAACTTGGAGTCTGTGGTGGCACACCTCCCTCTCGGACACCCTGTTTCTTTCTCTTTCTTCCTTCTGGCCATTTGGTTTACCTCTGTGCTGTATCACTCCACTACTGGAACAAGAGTCAATAAGTCTCACTGTTACTCAGAATGAGTCAGATACCAACGCAACCTCTTAGTCTAAGCTGAGTGGGAGGCTCATTGAGGTTCTGTGTTGTCATTGGTAGTAATGATGATTTGGGCAGTTGGGGGAGACCTTATTTCTCTAAGTCAAAGGACACTAGTTTTGCTTAATTCTTCTCAAAGCAAGAAACTGGCCAATTCAAAAATGGGAGGGAGTGTTTGAATTAGCTCATTTCCACTATCTGTAATATGCCTAAATAAAACAGAGATTCACATAGCTAGAAGATCTAAGACTCTGTTGTATAAACAGACTAGAGGGTGTTGAGGGTATGTTTAGAAAGAGCACTGATGCTGGGAATCCTCTGTATTATACTTCTTTGCCTCCCAGACCCCTGTTGGATTTTTCTTAATTCTTGCAAAGTATGTAAGAGGAAGCGGGGTGAGGTGTTTGAGAGGTGTTCAGCTGATTATCCTCAATGCTCAGCTTTTCCATGAGACAAAAAAGGGAGAATTAGCTCTGTTTCTCCACATGTAGGAAAGAACTGAGCTTGTTTCATGCTCAGAATAAGCTACAATTAATTGTTGAATTCCCAAATGTAATTCAGATGCTTTGTCTACAGAGGGGGCTCAGTAAATACTGTTGAGGAACTTAGAAGTAAATCCTTTTTGAAAGGAAATTGTTTCTGAAAATGTGTATGGATGCTAGATGCAAATTTGTGAGTCTAAATCATGTTCTTGGATACAGGGAGGGAATGAAAACCCTCTTGAACACCTGTAGTGGGGAAGATGACTCCTCCTTCCCCTATAAATGCATGTGGGACTTTTCCAGATTTATGCTAGTCACAGCTTTGACCCATGGACCAATAAGGTTAATTATTGCAGTGAAACCTCATTAATATTGACTTCCCCATGGTCCCCATCACCCAGTCTAAGAACCTCTTGTGTCGCCCTTGACACTTTCCTCTTCCTTAGCTCCCTCTTTCAATTAGTTGCAAAGTCCTATTGATTCTATCTCTACATAGGATCATAAATTTAGATTTGGAAAAGGATCTTAGAAGTTGTTGACTGCCCATTTTACAGATGAGGAAGCTGAGACTCAGAGAGGGTAGATGACTTGTCCAAGGTCACACAGTTGGTAAGTGTCTGACACAGCACTCAGACCCAAGGCTTCCTGACCCCAAGTCCTACAGTAGTCATCATACTATGATGTCTCTCGTGTTCTTTTGCACCCATCTCCTCCTTGCAAACTAAATAACTACCACCCTAATTCAGGCCCTCATCACCTCTTGTCTAGCCCCTTTTAATCACCTCTTAAGTGGTCTCTGTTTCCTCCAATCCATCTTTATACACCAGAATCATGTTCATTTTTTCAGCTGCCATGGTGGATTTTTAAAAGAGTAGGTAGGTAGGCACGTGGGTGGCTCTGACTATTTCCCTCTCCTTGATAAATGAGTTTCAGTGGTTCCATATTATCTCTAGGCTGAAATGTAAACTGTTCACTTTGGAGGTCTGACTGTGCTACCCTCCATCTTCTCCATTGGCTTGCTGGGAAAAGTTGTTGTATCTCATGCTGTTCATTGTTGTCTCTGTAGTACAATGGAATGCCCAGGATCACACAAGTTCTGCTTCCTGGCCCAGAAGGGGTGAAGTATCTGAGGGCTGTTGTATGTGGAGGCCAAAATCCAGGGCTGGCAAGAGCACAGAAACCTCAACAGTGTACTACAGTCGTGTTGTAAAGATTCCTGGAAGTCTAACATTAGTAGGAAAGGAGAAACAGCAGCCACAACCCTTTAATTTCCACAATCCCTGATGGGAGGAAACTAAGTTTGCTTAGTATCTTCCTTATTCCTTCAACTCTTGTACAATACCTCCAGCCCTTTGACCTCTCTCTAGACTTCTCAGATGATATCTCCCGCTGCAAACTTGTACTGAATTTTGAGAGATGTGGTGTCCAAAAGAATGTGATATCAGCCTGGGTAGGAAACTTGTCATCCTAGGGACTTGCCAACATTCCTCGCATATGCATTTCTCCACCTCATTGACAAAGATATTAGCACAGGGGCATACACCAATTCTGGGAGAGTTTCCTGAACACCTGCATGAACCACTGAACCATTATTTCTATCCTTTGGGTCTTGTTATTTAACCAGTTCTGAGCCCTCTGAGTTGGGATATTTTCTACATCCTGTCTTTCTATATTTACGTAAGAATAGCCTCAGAGACTTTGTCAAATGACTTACTAAACTGTCTACTCAGTTGCCAAGGTGGTTTTTCTAAAATCTAAGGTCTGACCATGCCAGAGCCCTCCCTTGCTAAGCTTTAATGGTTCCCTATTATCTAGCCCTTTACTAATTTTCTCAGTTTTCTTATACGTTATTTCCTTTTGTGCACTCTATGGTCCAACTATGGCCTTCTTGCAGGACCTCAAAACAGCATTCCATATTCTGCCTGCTTGTATTGGCTTGGTCTAGGCTTGACATAGAAAACTGTTCCTGAAGGGATTGTCCAGTCCCCCAGCTATCCACTGCCTATGCTTGGGGGATATTGGCCATCCCCTAAGCTTGAAATCTGGTGCATTTCACCACTATGTCTTGGTTCCCAGATTTCTTTAAAAATCATATCAAGTCAAGACTTCTGAGTGAAGTTGTACTTATTCAGTCATTCTGTAGAGCAATTTGGAGCTATGCCCAAAGAACTATAAAATCATGCATACCCTTTGACTAAGCAATACTACTACTAGGTTTATATGCAAAGAGATTAAAAAAAGGAAAAGGACCTATAAGTCAAGAATACTTATAGCAGCTCTTTTAGTGTTGGTAAAGAATTGGAAATGAGGGGATGACCATCAATTGAGGAATGGCTGAACAAATTGTTTCATAAGATGATTATGAAATACTATTGTACTGTAAGAAATGATGAGCAGGATACTCTCAGAAAACCTGGTTTACAAGAACCGATGCAAAGTGAAATGAGCAGAATCAGGAGAACATTGTATACAGTAACAGCTGTATTGTACGATCAAGTGTGAATGCCTTAGCTATTCTCAGTAAGATAATACTTACAGATTTATGATGAAAAATGCTATCCTTCTCCAGGAAAAGAACTGATGGAATTTGGAAACATATCAAGGTATACATTTTCTTTACTTCATTTTTCTTATTTTTTTTGTCTGTTTTCTTCCATAATATGACTAACATGGAAATATGTTTTGCATGACTGCATGTACATAACCTATATCAACTTGCTTGCCTTCTCAATGAGAATGGGAGAAGAGGAAGGGAGATAATTTGGAACTTGGAAAATTTTTAAAAAGAATATTAAAAAATTGTTTTTATATATAATTGGGGAAAAATAAAACATCAAATTTAAAGATTTATAAAAAGGGATCATCTGAAGTTCTATCTTCTATAGGAGGCCTTTTCTGATTCCCCCAGATGCTAGTGAATGCTCTCTCTATATCTTGTATGTAACTAGTTATTTGGGCAGCTGGGTGGGGAAGTGGGTAGAAGTGGCCTGGAGGTAGGGAGACTCTTCTTTCTAAGTTTAAATCTGGTCTCAAACACTTACTGGCTGTTTGAGCCTGGTCAAGTCATTTAACTCTGCCTCAGAGAAGGAAATGGCAAACCACTCTAATATTTTTGCCAAGGAAACCTCAAATGAGGTCATGAAGGGTTAGGCATAACTGAACAACAACCTCTATATTTATTTGTCTCTCCCATTAGAATGTGAACTCCTTGAGGGGAGTGCACATTTTGCCTTTTTTTGTATCCCTGGCAACTTGCCTGAGACGTAGAAAGCACTTAATAATGCTTGTCGACTGACTGAGTGACATATCTACCAGATTCCCTCGATTTATCAGTCTGAAAATCATGCCAAAAAAAGAAAATAAAGTTAGTTTAGCATAAGCCATTTTTGATGAAGCCATGTTGGCTCTTTGTCTTCCCTGCTTCTTTTTATAGATATTCACTAATTGTACCTTTTGTAATACATTTCATAATTTTCTGAGCTCACTGTGGCATAGTATTCATTCTCTTCCCTTCTTAAAAAATTGGAGCACACTTGGGACAAATTGAGACAAATTGGTTCCTCCAATTCTCAATAATTTTTCAAAAACACATAGAAGGGTTCAGCAATTGTATCTACCAGACTTATCATGCATAACATAGGAGGAAATATAGGTTGTTGTTCAGTTGTATTTTAGTCATGTTCAAGTCTTTGTGACTCCATTTGGAGTTTCAATGTAAATTGAATTTTTTTGAAAATAGATTTTCAAACTCTGTAAGTTCATGGTGTTTATGATTGTGAAATCATGAAAACTTAAAGTTGCCATAAGACTTTTGAGATATTCTATAAACCAAAAACAATGATAATAATGATAATAGGTAACATTTATATGGTGCTTATAATAGTGCCCCTTACTACATTAAACTCTTTGAAATTATTCACTCAACTACCACAACCCCGGGAGGTAGGTGCTGTTATTATCCCTATTTTGTAAATGAGAAAACTGAGGCACACAGAGATTAAACAACTTGCCCAGGGCAACATGGTTAGGAAGTATCTGAGGCTAGATTTGAATTCAGGTCTTCCTGACTCCAGGTCCTGTGATCCATCCATTGCACTGCCTAGTTGCCCTAGTACGTATTACTGTTATTAATATCCTAAAGCATGGTTCACCCAAGGCTGTGACCTGAGCTTCTGAAAGGTGGATGAGTTCTATTATCTCCTTCCTCTTCTTGGGCATCTACTCTTTATTTGCTATTATTTTTCAGGATTTTCCAAAGTTTGTTCTCTTTCACAGAGAAGCTAGAAACTAAACAAGAGAGGAAACGTTTCTGTTTATTGTATGTCGTTATTAATCAGCCTCCCATCTATACTGAGTAGTCATCCTAGCCCTTCTTGGATCCTCCTTGTAGCTTAAACAATAACAGCAAAATCCCATCCTATTGTAGCCCTTCACTTTCCTTTCCAGTTTCAGCTCCTTCTGAGTTTCTGCATTCCTGACTATTTTTAAAGGACCACGCCGCATTTTTGTATTCAGCTTCTGTTATCTGCCTTTCCTGGATCTTCTCTACATGCTTTCTTTTCTTTTTTAATTTTAAGTTAGTTGATGATTTCCCCATGCGTTCACATCAGTCCCTGTAGACAACTCTCTTGGAACTGCTTCTCTTTGCATCTTCAGAATTTAATTTTTGAAAACTTCTCATCCCTCAGAGACTGACTTGCTCTGTTGAATTTTTGCCTGTGGGATCATCCCTATGCTTTCTTTGAACTGTCTGAAATCTGCTCTCCTAAGATCTATGGTACGTGTCAGATCATGCCTGTCCTCCCTTTTCTATCACAAATTCCAAGGTGGAGTCATTGCTTCTCCCTAAGGTTCTGGTCCTTTCCCTCCCCTGTAAATCAGTTTCTTCTTGTCAGTGCGAATCAGATCCAGACCAAAATTTCCCTCTGTTGATTACTTCCATTCTTTAAAAGGTGAAATTTTCATTAAAGCAAGTCAAGAAACTGTTAACTGTTCTGCTTTGGAGAGAGAGAGAGAGAGAGAGAGAGAGAGAGAGAGAGAGAGAGAGAGAGAGAGAGAAATACATGTATATATACATAAACATATACTCAGAGAGACAGAAACAGAGTGAGACAAACATATGGATATATGATAAACATATACACATATAATAAACATACATACATAAATGTGTGTATATACACACATGTATCTATGCATATACAGAGAGAAAGAGAGAGAGAAACAAACCCTAGAAGATCTTCAGTTAATTGAAATTCCTGGTTGGTTGCTACCTATTAAGTGAAAAACTGTTTGAGAATGGGTCTGGGGTGTCTGCTATCCTAGGACTAGGCTAGCACTATCAAGACAGCTATTATATTGAAATGCCAGGCTTGTGACTTATGTTCCAAACTCCTCATCTATTTCCTGTTTCTGTCTAGGGGGTCTGTAGTATACACCAATGGCAATATTACTTCTGCTTATTCCTCCATTAATTAAAAAAATTTTTTTGACTAAAAAATGTATCACTTTTACCTTTTATATGTTGTATCTTTTTCTTATTTTCCGTACCTCTTCCTCACTGAATCCTCAATTTTAACAAAGGACAGTTAAGTCAAACCAACTACCAGAACTACCTTTCAGAAAGCAATAGGTAACGTTCTGCTTCATTCTCTTTGCTTCCCCGGCTCCCCTCTCTCACCCCTGCACCCCATAAAGCCCACCCCCAGTTGCTCCAAGCTTCCTCTCATTGGTCTTTAGCTAGATACTCCAACCAATGCTTTCTCCATTCTGGATCCTGGATTTCCTTACACAAATACATCTCCATTTAACCAGTCTGCTCCTTTACACAAAGCCATATAGTGTTTAAACATAGGTGCTTAATGCATTTTTTAAAAATTAGGAATTTATGATCCCTGGGAGAGCGGTTAAAACTATTTTTGCACAATGAATGAGGGAAGAAAATATTTTCTAAGCAAATGAATTATTTGGATAGTGTTGTAAGATGAATGTTTTAATTACTTAAGAGGAACAAACTTTTTTCAAGTACACAGAAAAATCATATAAGCAATGAGTAGCAACAGAGAGGGCAGAACTTCTTAGTTTGGTGTTATGATGCAACAATTACAAATCATTCATATTTCACCATTAAAACAGAAACTCTTCTAGGCAGCACTTGTTAGCCTCCTTTCAATTAATATAGTTAGTTGAAAGTAGCTAAAACTGCTTTTCTCTAAAAACAAAACAAAACCCAAAGCAACCTGTAATTTAGCTCAGCCTTCCTTGTAGTTCCTCTGAATCAATGAAGTTTCTATTAATAGGTGATTAACTGTGGTATATTTTTTCCCCAGCAGTTATATACATCAGTATGCACACTGGCAACCTTGTCAAAAGCCACACATCTGCTGGTACTGGGTACATTTTGACCTTGGGGCTGAAAGAGAAGGAATACATATCTAAATAAAATCAGGTAAATATTCTCCTTTCCTTGACCTCGTTACAAAACGCCCCTCTCACGCTTTCCCCTTCCACCTCCTCATTTTAGTAGTAAGAGCAAATCAATCATCAGTCTAGAGTCAGCGTTGCGTTGTTGTGCTGTGTACTGTACAAGATTTTATTGTTCAGTCATTTCCAGTTGTGTTGAGTCTTCATTACCCAGTCTGAGATTTTCTTGATTTGCCATTTCTTTTTCCAGCTCATTTTACAGATGAAGGAACTGAGGTATCAGGGTTAAGTGACTTGACCAGCTTCTGCTGTCTGCCTGCTGAGTGTCTAAGACTGGATTTGAACTCAGGAAGATGAGTCTTCCTGACTCTAGGCAAGGCACTCTATCCACTGTACCACTACCCCCCCCCATTATTCTTCAGGCTCATTTTATCCTGTTTTGCATAATTAGTTATTATCAGCACACAAGAATAACTTTATTCTCTTCCTCTTTTCAAGACTCCAAGATCATATAAAATTTTTAAAAGCTGTTTCCCCCCACCATTTTAAACTTCCCCTACCCCACTTTTTGAAAAAATTGTTTTAGAGGCAAGAAAAAAAAAACCAGCATGGCAAAACCATCAGTCCACTGTTCAAAGACCCTGGAGAAAGTTTTACTTCCTTGCCTCTAAGAGAAATGCAAGGGTTATGATGATAGGGGCAGTGTACTAGTATGGGACACACTGTCTTCAAACCAAGTCAAAGCATCTAGCATGTGTTAATGCTCCACACCAGGCACTGGGCTAAGAGCTGGGGATCCAAGGAAAGGCAAGAATGAGTCCTTGACCCAAAGGAGCTCCCAGTCTAATGGGGGAGACGATATACAAACAGCTGTATTCACTCAAAGTATATACAGGCTGCCCCCAAGTCCTAGTGCAGCTTTAAGCTTTCATAGCTTAAATAAGGTTTTAATAGCATAAAACTTCACTACCCCATGATAAATCAGAGCTAATCTCAGAGGGAAGGTGCTAGAATTAAGGGAGATTGGGAAAGGCTTATTGTAGAAGGCTGCATTTTAGTTGGGGCTTGAAGGAAGCCAGGGAAACTGGGAGAAAGGTGAGGAAGGACAGAATTAAAGGCATAAGAAGGCAGGAAATGAAAATACATAGAGTTGAGAGATGGGGTGTCTTATTTGAGGAAGAGTAAGGAAGCTCATGTTACTGGACCTCAGCATATGCAATGGCGAGTAAAGTGTCAGAAGACTGGAAAGATCTTCATTCAAGGGTTATGGGCTCTATCACTGACTTACCTTGTAATTTGGACAAGTCACTGTCCTTCAGTGGGCCTCAGTTTCTTTATCTGAAGAGTGAAAGGGGATCTCTAAGTCTATTCCAGCTCCAGAATTCTGGGATTCTATGAAATGCCCTCATTGGATTCCATATTGCTTGGACCATAGCTCTGCCTGCGTTTGCAGAGTCACTGAAGGACAAATGGGAATTCGTTATCTCTGATAGCTAAGCTGTTTTGAGTGAATGCCTTTAAAATTTCCCCTAAATGTTGAGAATTGAATGAGCCATCTGAATGGAATGAAGTTAGATATTCTCATTAATATAAAGCGCCAGAGGCTGGCAGAATATATTTACTCAACTTGTAATTAAACCCATGTGCTATAGTTGTGTTTATAAGATCATGACAGAATCAAATACAGCCTGAAGTTTCGTTTGGTCAAATTAACCATGGATTTTAAAAACTATCCCCTTTAGTTGTGAGATTTATTCTGGTTCTCCTTTCTGTGTACAGGCATGATGATGGGCTAGGGTAAATTGAAGCAACCAAATCTTCTCATTATAACTATTTTGCAATAGTTGTATAGAGGATAAGCCCATAATTTTCATTTTAACCATGGCTCTTTCTCCCCTGTTCCAGAGTCATGGTTAGGCATTTCTGCATTTGGGGTAAGTGCTATAAACTTTCCTAAGGTCAAGTGATATGAAGTTTACCCTCAATTGAAAGAGGGGGAATAGGAGGTGGGAAAGTTGGGAGAGGGGCTCAGAAGAATGGGGCAGGAGAGAGCTCATCACAGGCCATCATTAAGTTGCTTTCAATTTTGACTAATTATTCTTTTGCTAAGTGCTAGGTGGCACAGTGGATAGAGCACTGAGCTTGTAATCAGGAAAATTCATCTTCGTGAGATCAAATCTGGCCTTAGATATTTAGTAGGTGTGTGACCCTGGGCAAGTCACTTAACTAGCCTCATCTGTAAGATGATGGAAAAGGAAATGACAAACTACTGTAGTATCTTTGCCAATACATCACAAAGAGTAAGACACCATTGATCCGACAACTGACTTTTCTTTTTTCATGTCTCTGTACATCATAGACTTTGCGGTATAGTTAGAAGTGATATTTGGAGTCAGAAGTTTGAATCTGGGTTCAAATCTTGAATGTGTCTTGACTTGTGTGACCTTGGAGAAGTCAATTCATTTCTGAAATGAGGGCCTGAATTTCCTCATCTGTAAATGAAGGGATTGGACAAGATAACTTCCAAGGTCTATTCCAGATCTAAATCTAAATGAGTCTAAGGTCAATGCTTTTAATAATATGCACTCTGAGGCAAGGCCTCATTCACTCTACCCTAGTTTAAGTTCTGCCCTGTTTTCTCCCATTCCCTTCACATGCATATCTGTGTGGGTGCGCGTGCGCACACACACACACACACGCTGCACTCCAGCTGACAGCTTCTCTCCAAAGACATACTACTTCCAAGTGTTCCTTGAATCAAAAAAAAAGCAACCAAAAAAAACCCCCTACAAACCCAAACCAAAAGAAAAAAAAACCCTATGATTGGAACAAACCTGTTTATCTTAGAAGCTTGTGGTTTCATTATGTATTAGAGCCTGGTATTCTAATTTATTTCCTCTGTTTCGGCTTTGCCTGCATTGTGTAGTGGAATTTGAATCTAATCTTTGTGATCAGTTATAATTAATTAGACACTATTTTTCAGCAGTAATGGTGACGAAGGAACATTGGTGGCGGTCTGTGGGTTTCTCTCACTCTAAGCTGTAAGCAGAGATCTGTTTGCTAGATAGCTGTTAATTAATCGTTTAGTTTGTCAAAACAACACAATAGGCTTAAAATATATTTTGATAGCGCTAGTACTGGCTGCAACTTGTGAATTTCTCCAAGAGTCAGGAAGAAAATTTGATGAAAAGGATGAAGCTTTCTTATAAAGTTGCAGATGTCTGTGTGTAAATCTCAGTCATTTGTTCACGTATGGGGCTCTGTGACTACATATATTTTTAGGAATGGACATGGATGTGAGTGTAACTGATAACTTGTGTGGACAATGTACCATCTGCAATCTATTTCAGATGGATCAAAACTGACAAGTTGCAAAGTACTGTAACATGAAACCCCAGATAATATCCCTAGAAAATACAAGACTTCATTTTATCCAGGACTTTTCAATGTTCTCCCCAACAAGACCTTTCATGAGACCCGGAGTGGACACAGAGCTTCAGAGAGGGGCTCCTTGGATTCCTTTTGCTCACCTTCAGATCACAATGCTAACATACAGTGAAATAATGGAAAGATAGCCAACAGATAGGAGGTTAGGGAGAGGCACAGGCCTATATTATTCTCTGATTGGGTCATTAAACTGTTCCCTTTCCCGAATAACCCAGAGCTGGCTGTACTGGATGTGTTAGCTTTTACTCCTTTTTCTACCTCTTGAGGGTAGGGATTGTATATTATTTAAACTTTGCATTTCCTTTGGTATCCAGCACAGTGCTCTCCCATACATGGCTGTTCTCAATAAGTGTTCATTGAGATTGTATTAGTGAATTTCCTTCCTTCCCTTCTTTCCTGTCTCCACTTCCTTCCCTTTGGCTGGAGGGAATTTTTTTCCCCGGAAATTCTTTTCCAGACTTTCTTTCCAAAGTTTTTTTTTTTTCCCTCTTTCATGATGGCAATAATGGATTGATATCTGAAATTGGAGTTGGGAAGATGGGCTTCACATGCTGCCTTTGATACTTACCAATTGTGCAACCATGAATGAGTCATTTAACCTCAATTTTCTCATCTGTAAAACCTGCACAGTAATACCTGTACCATAGTAGCCAACTCACAGAATTGTTGTGAAGGCAATGAGATAACATATGTAAAGTGCTTGGCAAACTTTAAAGAGCTGCATTAATGCAATTTATTACTAAGCTCCTTCAAAACTATGTTTGCCCACAGAGGCTCCGTGCTCACAGACACATACAGAGCAGATCTAAAATTCTGCAATATGGGTCTCCAGGTAACGTATGCCAAATTTGTTTCCTCATGTATTTGTGTTATAAAAGCAAGATTCTACATATTGAATAGTTGAATTCAATTTGTCAAATTGAATTGAGCACCCTCTGTGGACAGAGTATGGGAGAGACAATAGGAGGGGCAACAGTGATGGACTTGGAGCTGTGGGTACGGGCAACTTATTTAACTTCTCTGAACCTCAGTTCATTTGTCTGTACAATGAAGATAATCACACTTTCAATACCCACCTCACAAGGTCGTTAGGAAGACTTTGTACACCTGAAAACTGTATATAAATAGACAGGTTGTTGTTGCTGGAAACACCCTGGGGGCGTCAGAGAAGAATTCAATAGCTCATAGTGTAGTTAGGGAGCCAGTGCATGTACACAAATAACTGTGATATAAAGCAGAAAATTGTGAGTGCGTTGCCTTTTCCTTCAAGAGCTTCCAGATATGGGTCCAATTTGAAATGTCCATCCACTCATAAGGTTTTTCCCAATTTCCCAACTAGAGTAACTCTCTCCTCTCCTTCCCCAGTTTCTCATGCCTCTCTGTTTGACCTCTCTATACATTTTTTTATTCTAAATTGTAGTATGTTAATCATATATTGTGGCTTATGCCCTTATTAGTTGGCTGTCTGCAGCTTACAACCTTTTGTGTGTCTTCTGGCTGGCGGATCATTTCTTTCTAGGATTCAATTTCTTCATGTGTGAAATGAGGTACTGGAACCAGATGATCCTGAGGGGTCTCTTTTAACTAATCTGAGGATCCTAGAATCTTATTTTTTTAATTTAAAAATTAAAAAAATATTTATTATATTTTTAATTTTTGGAATAAAACAAGCATTTTCATAGCATAGTATAGTAAAAAAGGTAATTGCACATGGAATTGTAAATTTATTATGTACAATTTGCTATTCCTTTTAAATATATAATAAATTATCATGTAATTTTTTTCCCTTTTTTTCCTTCCCTTCCCCTCACCTCCTTAAGCTGGTTACCAATCTTTTGAGGGAAGAGATGGTATCAGTCATTGTCTTTGTATTTTTAGCCAGAGTCCTTATATAGAGGGACTGGATCCATGGTTTCATTGCTATGGGTAGCTCTTAGATGAGGTGACTCACCCTCCTAATGCCAGATATATCCTCACTAACAGAGAGCTCATTCCAGCTCTGAGGCAATACAGGAATTCCTTAGGGTTGCTCAGTCAATATGTGTCAGAGATAGGACTTCAATACAGTTCTTCCTGCCAAGTAAACCAGTGTACTCTCCACTGTGCCATCCTACCTTTCTGCCTTGTATGTCATTGGCATTTAACGAATGCTTGCTGAAGTGAAGTACGCTGAATTCAATGCCAGTTTCCATCAGTGAACATTATCTGGTTTCAGACTACCCAAATCTTTTCTTTTCCCTTATAGACACAGACTCCAACCAGGGAATCATCACCTTGTGGGGTCATTAAAGAGGAGCTTTGTCCCTCTTTGGCCAATACCTAAGGTATTAGGTGAGGAAACATAAAATAAAAACAATAATAATGGTGATGGCTGATATTCACATAGGGCTTTAAAGTTTCCAAAACACCATAAACGTTATTTGATTCTTCTAACAACCTTGGGAAGTAAGAGCTATCATTATTCTTATTTTACACATGAAGAAAGCAAAATTGAGAAAGAGGAAATGATTCGCCCAGCGTCTCAGAGGCTAAAAAGCGTCAGATGCAAGATTCAAACTCAGGTCTCCTGATAAGAAGTCAGTCACTCTATGCAGTATGCCACCCAGGTGCACCACCCAATATTTTAGGAACAAAGGTCTTCTCTTGGTCAGCTCCAGCAAAAAACTCATAAACACTCCCTCAACTCAGAGGTATTGCTTAGTAAATAATTTCGCAGTTATCAATCTGCTGACAACTTCCAAGTCAAGAATTACCAACCAGGAGGAGGACTCTGCACCAGGTTTTCCTCTACCAATTCCAGATGGTGAGGCTGCATCTTCAGGGCACAGGTGGGTCTTCAGAAACCCTGTGGCTGCATTCCAAAGCTTGTGAGTCTTTCTGTCACTGATCAAGCCAGCTGTGGTGGCGACAGCTATGAACTGCTGTCAGATAAGTTAAATGCTATAAGAGAGGTATGAAGGAAATGTTATGAAGTGAAAGAGGAGGGAAAGATCAGTTTCAGGTCATGGGGCATTTGAGCTGAGCCTTGAAGGATGGTTAGGATTTCAGCCGACAGACGGGGGTGAGCTGAGGAGGAGAGAGCAATATGTCACATGTCATAGACAACAGTATTAGTAAAAGGACAGATGCCTGAAAGTTCCCTGCATGCTCAAGGAAGAGTAAGTAATTACTTTGACTAGAACATAGGATGCATTCCCAGCCCCTGAAGGAGGCAGGCCTTTCCCTCCCCCTTCCTCCAGCTGCTAGTGCTTTCCCTTCTCAGACTGCTTTCTATCTACTTCACATATATTTTCTACGTACTTCATTATTCACATGTCTTCTCCTCTGTTAGAATGGGAGCAGCCTTTGTATCCCCAGTGCCTAGCATAGTGCCTGGCTTGTTACATGCTTGTCAACTGACTAACTGATAATGGTGGAATAGGGCCAGATCCTAGCATGAACACTAAATGAAAGAACTTGGATTTCATTTCTGTAGGCAGTTGGAAGCCACTGACAATTCTTGAACATGGGGATTATATTATTTGAACTATATTTTAGGAAGATTAATCTGGCAGTTTTGTGGAAGACAGATTGAAAAGCCAGGGAGACCCATGCTATTGCAATGGCCCAAAGCCCATCCTGAACTAGGGTGGTGACACTGGGAATAAAAAGGAGGGGATACATGTGAGCATTGTGGCAGAGACTCTGAACTGCTCTGCCAAATTGCATCTTAGTTAATATTTCAAGATCTAAAGAGGGATGAATTCAGATTTGTAAAGTGGAAAGCTGTGAAAATTTCATGCTTAAATGCTATCGGAAAAGAAGATGTAGGACTTCTTAACTCGAAGTGTGTGGACTTTTTTTTAATAACCATATTTCAATATTTGTAATCCTTTGTAATCCTGTGTGTTTTGTCATATGCATTTAAAAACATTATTTATTTGAGAAAGGATCATTAGGCTTCCCCAGACTCTTATGACATAAACAAGGTTAAGAACCTTTGGTCTACACCTATCTAATGAGCCCAAGACTATGGCAGTAATTTACAACTGATGATCATTTATTAAATGCCCACCATATTGAAAACACTGAACTTGTCACTGAAAGGAAATGCAAAGGGAAATCCAAACCCTGGGGCAGCTTAAATAATCTGTTAAAATTGCCAGCAGGGAAATGAAATCAGCTGTTCATCACTTTGCATCTGCTGGTTTCAATTCTGTAGAACAAGATGCCCTTCCAGGATAAGCTCATCATTTCTAAAGTGACCACCATGCTGCTTTTTCAAGACTTGATTCACAGGACCTACCTCATCCTCCTCTCCCTTCTAATTAGAGGGCTGGAGAATGGAGTACCAAATTTCTCCCAATATCATCCTTCATAGAGGGAAGAAACTGGACTGTCAGTTCAGTCCATCTGCTGCCTAGCCTGGTTTCAACTCCATGGAAAAATATGCCCCATGCCAGGTACTACTTGGTGTTCCTCCATTATCTTTCTTCTTTGATGTGTTGTTTCCTTCCATTAGATTATAAGTTTTTTGAGGGTGGCGCAATGGGTAGCACATAGTGCCTTAGTGACATAGTGACTTAATAAATGTTGATTTGATTGGAGCTATGGGTTGGGCTCAGGGAAGGAGGAAAAAGGGGTGGGGGAACAAAGGAAGGAAACAGAGATTTAAAGAATAATTGGCCTCCAATTGGGTTACCAAGGTCTGGAAAACGTAGCTGTGAAGGAAAGGGTGTTTATGTGGTGGTGGTGGGGCTTTAATTGGACTCACACCAACGTCACTGCAGAAGTTGCCCTCAGATTTGTGAATTATTTAATTATGTGTAAACAGTGATCTGACTCCATTTAGCAAGGTAAAGTGAAAGCACTGGCGTTTTTTTTTTTTACCTTAATATCTATGGGGAACTAGAAAATCATCATAAACCAATACACATGAACTTTCCTTCTGGGTATATATGAAAATAAATCCCATTAACTGAAATGTAAAATGCATAGACTTAACCCTGTTTATCCTCAATCCTTCTCACTCCCTTTCTATGGATAACTCTCCATGTCATTTCAAGAATTATCATGGACCTGTTATTCATGACCTTTTAACCTCTTCTTTCTAAACAGTTCCTTGTTGACCATCGTTTTTTTCCCCTTAAGAATTGGGTGGGGTGACCATTTTTCATCCCTCCCACTGACTTAATTCCAGGTTGTGTTGCCATGTCCAGTCATAAAATTTGATGTCTTTGGAGAGTCAACGTGATGTAGTAGAAAATACATTGGCTTCATCAGAGGTCTCAGGTTCAATCCTCTGTCTTCCACCTATTACCAGTGAACTCAACCATGCTGCGTTACTTCTCTAGTCCTTAGTCATATTTAAAATGAAGGGTTGGAAGAGGTGACTTTCAGTACTCTCCTGGCTCTAAAACTATTGCCCTGATTCTAAGCTCAAGGTTATATAAAATCTCGGAGGTAGAAGGCAGATCAAGTCAGATCCCCACCTGAACTCTGAGTCTCTTCTACCTCATCTCTGACAAGCAGGTATCTAGCATCTGCTTGATGATATCCAATGACTGGGGATCCTATAAAGTGGTCTATTCCATATTTGCACATCTTACCTGAGAACATTGGGCGTAGAGTCAAGGTTTGAATTCAAATCTGGCTTCAGACACTTTCTATCTGCATATCTCTGGCAAGGTCACTGAACCCCTATTTGCCTCAGTTCCTCATCTGTAAATTGGGGACACATTGGAGAAGGCAAACCACTCAATTATCTTTGCCTAGAAAAACCCATGGACAAAAGTTCAAGGGGTTACCTAGAGTCATATATGACTGAACCATTGAACAAGGAAAACTAAATGTGAGGAAGTTGTTCCTTCTACAGACCTCAAATCTGCCTCCAGAGCTACAACTCTCTGTAACTTTGCAGCAAATTCATTGGAGGAATGGGGAAATGGAGGCAGGATGGAGGTACCAATGAGATTGGAGTGGGGTAGATGTCAGCCCCACCATAGGTACAGTTCCTCCAGGAGGGGGGTAGTCTGTTCCTACGAGAGTTCTTGTCTTTATGGGGGTTGACAAAAAGATAGGCCACAGAAGGCAAAAGTCAAATCAATGGGATCCTCAAAATGGTGACTAGACATGGGCAAGAAGGAAGTGTATTCGTAGATGAAAGAAGCAGTCTCAGAGGCTGTCTGTATCCTGAAACAAAGTCCCATTCTCTTCACACTAGTTATGACTCTGCTTCTAGTAACCCTCATTCAGTGGCGCCTACTCTCTTCTATGGTGTGAAGCAGAAAAAAATCTTTTGTTTTGTGACTCATTCATTGCTGTGGATTGCTCCTGAAATAGGTTCTCCTGGTAATGGGAGAGTATATTGCTCAAGTGGAAAAGGTCTGGCAAGCCAAGTAAAAGACATTCAATTGAATTTGGTCTGGGGCTGGCCTGGGAAGCTCAGTAGACCCTAAAGCCCGCAGAGTCTAAGGGAAACACATTAGTATTAAACTCTGGAGGTTGGTTGGCTAAGTGACAGCTTGAGGTAAATAAGTCCCTTCTTCAATTATATCTGCATTGTAGCCCTACCCTTTCTTTTTCTAGACTAAAGTTATTTTTATGAAAGACATGTACATGTGGAGACTTGACAACAATCATTTGTAACGAGACTGAAGCAAACTCATTACCAGCATCTGACAGGAAGGAAAACAATGTGGAACACGGTCGTGTTGGGTTTCATTTGGCTCTAGGGAAAGAAGCTAGAACCCAGTGAAAGTACAACATGGAAGGGGGGGTAATGTTAATAATGAAGATTTAGATCAAAGAAATGAGGGAGACAGAGAAATTGGGGCAGTTATTGATTCGGGGAGTGGAAGAGAGCTGGAGGGATGCAGTTGATGGAATTTAACCTATTCCTACCCCTTGCAAACACGGCAGTCCAGACAAACTCGACTTCTTTCTGTTCCTCACGCATGGCACTCCATATCTCCCATCTCCATGCTTTTACACTGGCTGTGCCACCTCACTTTCCCCCAATGCACTCCCTCCTCATTTCCATCTATGAGCATCTCGCTCTCCCTACGAGACAATTTACTCAAAGCCTCTCTGGATCCCTCCCCCACCCCAAACTACAAGTGCCCTCCTCAATCTACCTTGAAGTTAACTACATAAGTGTAAGCATTTTATATTTCTATATTTATATTTGTATGTATCCTTTTCTCCTCTGATAGAATGAAAGCTCTTTTCCAATAGAAATTGTTTAATTTTTGCTTTTGTATTTCCAGTGCCTAGCACAATGCTGCCATTGATTAAGCCCTATATCCCAAGGACTAGGATAAATGTTGGGGATGCAAGTAAAGGAAAAACCACAGTCCTTGCCCTCAAAGAGCTCATATTCTAATGAGGAGGTGACATGTAAATAACTTGTCCACAAAAGATATGTACAATGTAGAATATAATTTCAAGGGGCCTAAAAAGACCTCCTACAAAAGCTGGGATTTGGGCTGATACTTGAAAGGAGTCAGGGAAGTCAGAAGGTGTAGGTCAGGAGGGAGAGCATTTCAGGTGTGAGGGGAGAGTCAGTAAAAAAGGCACAAAGTCAGGAGATGAAGCCTAATTCTTCTTATTCCAGGAAGAGAAAGAAGGCCAGTGTCACTAGAGTATATGAATTAAGTAAAGTGTAAGAAGACTGGAAAGATAAGAAGAAGCCTGGTTGTAAAGGGCTTTAAAAGTCAAATGTGTGATTTTGTATTTGATCCTGAAAGTAATAGGGAGTCATTGGAGTATGCTAAGTAGGTACTGACATGGTTAACCTTGGCTGCAGTTTAGGAAAAATACTTTGGAAGGTGAGCGGAGGATGAACTAGAGTGGGGAGAGATTTGAGGCAGGGAGGACAATGAGAAGGCAAGCACACTGGTTCAGGCATGAGGTGATGACAGTCTGCACAAGGGTGGTGGCTTTGTGATCAGAAAGAATGGGGTGTATAAAAGAGATGTAAGGTAAAAAAAGAGTGGGCAACAGATTGGATTTGTCAAGTGAGTAGAGAGAGAAATCAAAGAGGAGCCTGAGGTTTATAGAATGGAGGATTCTCCATTTGGATTTGGAAGGATGTTGGTGGCCTGAATACAGGAGAGGGTGGAAGATGAGGTCTGTTTTGGACATGTTGAGCTTGAGATGCTTCTGCTACATCCAGTTCAAGATGTCCAAAGAGGTAGTTGGTGATGTTGGAGGTCAGGAGAGAGGTCAAGGATAGATATATAGATCTGGGAACAATCTACAGAGGGTGAAAATTGAATCCAGATTCAGATTACCAAGTGAGATAACAGAGGGAAAAGATAAGAGGGCCCAGGAGAGAACCTTGCTGGACACTGATGGACGGTGGGCATGACCTGAAGGAAGCTCAAACACAAAAGACTGGTAGGAAGCAATCAGATGATAAAAAGAGAACCAAGAAAGAGCAGTGTTATGAAAACTTAGAGAGAGGAGACTCCTGAAGGGAAGAAGGTGATTGATAGTGTCCGGAGCTGAAGGGAAGCCAGGAAGGAAGAGGATTGCGATGAGGCCAGATTTGGCAATTACAAGATCAGTAGTGATTTTGGAGAGATGGCTTTCAGTTCAATGAAAGGGTGGAAGCCAGATTACTGGGAGTTTAGAATCTAGTAAGAGGAGAGGAGGTGGAGACTGCGTGTAGATAGATTTCTCAAGGAATATAGCCAATCAGGGGAGGAAAGATAGAGGACATACTTAGCATGGATGGTCAGATCGAATAATCCTTTTTTAAGGATGGAGGAGAAATGGGTGTGTTTGTGAGTAGCAGACATATATTTGTAGGCAGGAGAGAGACTATAGATTAGTAAAAGAGTGGCAATGATAGGAACAGTCTTCTAGAGAAAATAGTATGGGATCAAGGCTTCATGTAGAGGGGTTTGGTTTTTTGCTTTCACAAGAAGGAATATCTCTTCATGAAAGACAGGAATGAAGGAAGTAGTGGGGGAGACATCTAATTGGCATGAGATTAAGAGGAGGGGAGAAAAGAAAGTAATTGATGAATGCCTCGATATATTCAGTAATGTATGAGAAAAGTCCTCCTCTGAGATGATGGGGTAAGAAGGTACCATGGCAGGTTTAAGAAGAAATGAAAGTTTGGAAGAAAACTGATTAGGGAGATATAAAAGGAATTGCCTTTCCACAGTCAGGGTCAGGTTGAGGTTATATAATTTAAATTTGTAGTAGGTCCAGTTAGTATAATTTCATGAATTTCTCCATCTCTGTTCAGTAATATGTGAATAGGAGCAAAGGGAAGAGATGGTGGGATTAAACCAAGACTGGGGTTGGGCAAATTATGATAGGTCGACAAGGGAGCAAGGGATGCAAATTTAGAGGACAGGGCAGAGTTGCTTATTGCTTGAGGCAGAGAGGCATAAGGAAAAGAGACTTGTTGAAAGGATTTCTACTCAATTTATCTAGGGAGGATCAAACAAAGGGGCAAGGGATAGAGTTGCAGAGTTACTTCAGAAGATAGTTTTGTCCTGAGTTTGGGGACTGTGCCTAGAATCCAGTCAAAACTTACTTTATTTTCTTTGAAGGTCAAATAGGTGATGTGTTAGAATTAGGACTAGTGGAGGAAGTTGGGGGGAAGGGAAGTGAAAAAACTCCCACATAGGATCATATGATTTTGGTGTTAGAGGAGAGTACAGAGTTCATCTAGTCCAACCTGCTTATTTTACAGATGAGAGGACTGAGGCCCATAGAACTTGCATATTTGCCAGTGCCAAGCCTAGGATTCAAATGTGGTGATTTTTCCCTGGTCCCTGAGACCAACTGAAGCAGACTAGGAACCAAGAAGTTGCACATTTATCAAAATTAAAGTATGTACCTGGAGTTTGTCTGTCTGTATATAACTAAGACTTTTGGAACCCCTTGTGTAAATGTAAGTCATTGTTATTGTATCATTCCTATGTTTTCTCTTCATCAGACTAAACCACCTTCATACAGGATGTCCCCTGGTACCACCGCCATGTTGGTCTTGCTCTTTTGTATATGCTTAAACTTGTCAAAGTCCTTCTTAAAATATAGGGGCCAGAAATGAACGTAATTGTCTAGGTGTGCTGTGATCATCGAAGAATACACTGGGAATGATCCTTGCTTTGGACATGATGCCTCCCTTACAGTGGCTCAATATCATGATGGGTTTTTTGGCTTCTGTTCCAGTATAGACTCATATTTAGCTTATAATTCTCTAAAACCCTCAGATCTATTTTTCATCTAGACAATTGCGATGGCTTCCTATTCTGTACTTGTCAAGTTGATTTTTGAATACAAGTGTAACACCTTGCATTCATTACATTTCATTTTAATTACTTTGATCCCCATTCTTCTGGGCCGTCTTGATCTTTTTGGATCCTGATCATGTCATCCAACATATTGGCTCCCAGCTTTGTGCCTTCTGAAAATTTAAATAGGCATGTCATGTATTCCTTCATTTCTTTATCCAACTCATTGATAGTAATGTTACATAGCACAGGACCAAGGACAGATACATTCCATTAGAGACTTCCCTTCAAGTTGACATTGGTCTGCTAATGACTAGTCTTTGGGTAAGGCCATTCAGACAGTTCCAAATAGGTCAAACTGAATTTTTGTCTAGTCACATTTCTCTAGCTTGTCTACAAGGATAAAATTAAAGACTGTCAAATATTTTGCTGAAATCTAGGTATCCTACATATATATGCATTTGCCCAACCTATTTGTCTAGTAATACTGTCAAAGATGCAAATAAGGCTAGCATGTCTATAATAAAGTCATCCTGTCTCTTAGTGATTACCACTACCCTTTATAAATGCTCAAAGTTATCCTTTTAATAATAAATTTTAGAATTTTGACAGGAATTGAAGTAAATCCATCTGGTCTATAGTTTATAGAGTAATCCTTTTCCTTTAAAAATTAAAAAGTGAGGACACTCATCCTTCTCCAGTTCTGCAATACTTCTCCCATTTTTCATAATCTTATAAGGATCATTGTTAGCAGCTCAGCGATTATATCTATTGGCTAGTTCTTTTAATAACTTAGTACATCATTTACTCAGGCTTAGGGACTTGGTAATTGTTGGGAATTAGCTGATCTGTTATCCATTTCCTCACTTCACTTGGGTTTTCAACTCTGTTAATCATTTTTACTCCACCATTGCCTGTCTACAGATAATTTTCCATGGCAAAGAAAACAAAACCAAATTGAGTTGTTCTGTCTTCTTTCTATTATCTTGTATTATCATATTACCCACCCTAAATATCAGCCCCATATCTTCTTTGAGTTAGAAACAAGTATGGTGGAGAATCTTAGATGGGGTATTTTCTAGAGATGAGTTTTGCTTCTAACACATAGATCCTATACCACTTGAGAACACAGAGCAAATCCAGGGGAGATTTTATTGATATGGATATCCAGAGGCAGTGCAGTGCGGTGGAAAGAGCACAGGATCTGGAGTCATAAGATCTTGGTTCTAGTTTCATCTCTCTCACTTACCATGACTTTAGACAGTTCAGTTAACCTCTCTGGGACTTGGGTCACTCATCTATAAAGTGAGGAGGTTAGGCTAGGAACCTCTGAGTTCCATTCCTGCTCTGAATAAGTGGTGCTATGCTGCATCTGGTAGAGTTGGCCTCAAAACTGACAATCTTATCCTTCATAATGGAACTCTGTATCTTATCCCTGGAAAAAGATTGGCCAGCACCAGGAATCTTCATGACAGCAATGACAGTTTGCCCCTACTTTTGCCTACAGTAAGTATCCCTTTTATTTTTCACCCCTAAAATGTCCTTTTGGTTGTCTTTAGCATTCATCCCCTGCCTTAGTTGATTCTGAATTTTAGACTTCTGACAAGGACAGGCCTGTGCCCATCTTGTGCATTTATTGTCCATTAGCTGCTCTTGCATATCACTTCAAATCTGAAGTGACTGATGAGTTACCTGTAAATCAGCACTGGCCTCTTTAGACAGTACCCCATTTTCATCCTCATCGAACTTATTTCTCATTGTGCTTTTAGAATGTAATTCTCCCAAGGTCTGCATTCCTCTTGGGCTGACCCCACTTCTAGAATTTTAGGTCAGAGGATCCTACCAATTCTCAATCTCTCTCTCTCTCTCTCTCTCTCTCTCTCTCTCTCTCTCTCTCTCTCAATATTACTTTCTCAGTAGTTAGCCAGGGCACATGTCATATAGTGCTTATTCTTCCCGTCCTTTTCTATCACAGATTCTCCAAGGAAGTGATTCCCTTCTCCCAAGGCTCTCTTATTGGTACCTCAAAAATGAAGTCCCCCTGTTGACTAGAATTATCATCAGTGTAGCACTTCCTTTTTTCACTTTTTCCACATTTTGAGGAATGCTTCTCCCCTACTATAACTATAAATTAGCCTGCTTTCAGCTACGCTTGATTTTGGCAGGGAGAGCTCCAGTAGATGTTTGGATAGTTGAAGTACTCCTATCACCATTATAACATGCCTCTCTGCCTTGTTCCTGTTCTGTTTTCTGAATTCCTCATTACTTCCTTCTCCTATTCAAATGGTCATGAAAGTAGCTTTTCTGTTTCTCCCTCCACTGATCACCACCCAGGAGGGTAGGATTTCTCCAGGAGGCTTCCCCAGGTCAGCTCCTAGACTCCCTTATGAGTGTATCTTTTTAATAATATTGTTAATACTTATCTCTAGGGTTTGTAAAAGTACTTTGCTTTGGTTAATTCATTAACATTTATGTAGCACTTTAGGATTTTACATGAGTTAAGTTATAAAAAACCTGTGAAGTAGCTGGCATCATTAGGTTCATTTTAAAGATGAGGAAACTGAGGCTAAGAGAAGTAGTGACTTGCCCAGGCTCACAAACTAAGTTTCTGAGGCAGGATTTGAACTCAGGTTTTTCTGACTCCAGATCTGTGATTTATACACTATGCCACATAGCTGCTTACTTATTATAATAGACAGGGTTATGGATATCTTCATCCTGTTCTCATATGATTATAGTTTCTTCTGCTAGGGGTCTGTATTTTGAAACTTGATTATTTTATGGAATTTAAAGTTTATAGTGTTTGGTTTGGTGACCTCTATTTTTAAAATTTTTTTTTATTTCATTAAATATTTCTCAATTACATGTAAAATGTTTTTTAACATTCATCTGAAAAAAAAATTCTGGGTTCCAAATCCTCTCTTTTCTTTGTTTTTCCCCCACTCATTGAGAAAGCGATATATATATATATATATTATATATATATATGTTATATGTGTGAAGTCATGCAAAGCATCATTCCCTATTATCCACATTGCAGAAGAAAATATATATACACACACAAGAAAAATAAAGAAAGCAAAAAAACGTGCTTCAGTCTGCACTCAGAGTCCATCAGTTCTCTATCTGGAAGTGGATAACACTTTTCATTATGCGTCCTTTGGCATTGTCTTGGATCATTGAGTTGATCAGAGTAGCTAAGCCTTTCATAGCTGGTCATTCCAATAATAATGCTGTTACTGTGTACAGTGTTCTCCTGATTCTGCTCACTTCACTTTGCATCAGTTCATATGAGTCTTCCCAGATTTTTCTGAAACCATCCTCATCATTTCTTTTTTCGAATTATTCAATGTTAGCAAAAATAAAAAAAAAACAAAACATTTTAACATTCTTTTCTTTTTAAATTCATTCCTTCTCACCCCTACTTCACTCACTTTCAGGCAAGCAAGATGATATATGAGATCATGCAAAACATTTTCATATTAGCCAGATCAGAAAAAAAGACTAAAAAATAAAGAAAACAAATAAATTATGCTTCTGTTTGCATTCAATTCATCAGTTCTCTCTCTGGAGATGGAAAGAACTTTATTAATCATGAGTACTTTGAAATTCTCTTGGATCATTGTGTTGATCAGAGTAGTTAAGTCATTCACAGTTGATTATCATTACAACATTGCTGTGACTGTGCACGATATCTCAGTTCTCACTTCATTTCACATCAGTTCCTCATTATTTCTTATAGTGCAATAGTTTTTGGTACAATTATATGCCACAACTTGTCTAGCCATTCAACCTGGCATAAATAGTTTTGCACATGTAAGTTATTTTCTTTTTTCTTTGATCTCTTTGGGATACAAACCTCCTAGTGGTATTGCTGGGTCAAAGGGTATGTACATAGTCCTTTGGGCATAGTTCCAAATTGTTCTCCAGAATGCTTGGAGCAGTTCACTACTCCACTAGCAAGCAGTTCATGAGTGTACCTATTTTTCTTTCATTCCCTCCAGCATTTATTATTTCTGATAGGTGTGCAGTGATACCTCAGACTTGTTTTAATGTGCATTTCTGTAATCTATAGTGATTTAGATCATTTTTTCATATGATTATAAATAGCTTTGATTTCTTCTTATGAAAACTACCCATTCACACCCTTTGACCATTTATCAACTGGGGAATTGCTCTTATTTTTATAATTTTGGCTCAGTTCTCTATGTATTTGAGAAATTAGGCTTTTATCAGAGAAACTTGCTGTAAAATTTTTTGATATTACTTTAATGTCTTTTAGGAAAATGTAATTTCCTTGATTATCTCTTTTAATTAGACCTACTTTTGCTTTGTCTGAGACCATGATTGCTACTCCTGCCTTTCTTAACTTCAGCTAAATGAAGCATAATAGATTCCTCTCCAGCCCTCTGCTGTAACTCCGTATCTGTTTGTTTCAAGTGTGTCTCTTTTGAACAACATATTGTTGGATTCTGTTTTTTAATCCTTTCTGCTATCTGTTCCATTTTATTTGTGACCTCATCCTACTCATATTAACAGTTATGACTATTAACTGTTTATTTCCTTATATCTTTTTTCTTCTGTTTATTCTTCTTTCTCTTTTTATTCTGCCCCTGTCCAAAAGTCTCTTTTGCTTCTGACCACTGCTTCCTTTAATCTGTTCTTCTTTTTATTATTATCTCCCTCTTATGTCTTATCCATGTCTCTTTCTATTTCTTTATTGGGTAAGATAAAATCCCATACCCAACTCTATACACACACACACACACATATACACACACCTATATATGTGTACATAGGTATCTATATAGGAATCTCTCTCTATATGTATATATAGATTCCTATATATATATACATATATATATATTAGTATATCCACCATATATTTTTCCCTCTTTGAACAAATTCATTGCCTGCTCTTCTCCCACCTGCCCCATGTTCTCTTCCACTATATAAGCTCTTCTTTGGTTCCTCTTTTACTTGAGAAAAATTTCCCCATTCTACCTTTCTCTTCTCCAAAGGGATCCATCTTTCTCACCTTTTCATTTTTCTTTTTGGAGGTAATTGAGATTAAGTGACTTGCCCAGAGTCACACAGCTAGTACATGTCTGAGGCTGGATTTGAACTCAGGTCATTATGACTGCACAGCCAGTGCTCTATCCACTATGCCACCTATCTGCCTCTACCCCTTCATTTTTTTAAAAAAGCATACCAACATAATTTACTCACAACTATGTCCCCTGTCTATGTAGACTCCTAACTGCTTTAATAGTGGCAGAGTTCTTAGGAGTTATATGTATCATCTTCCTATACAGGAATTTAAATAGTTTAATCTTATTGAATCCTTATGATTTCTCTTTCATGTTTAGCTTTTTATGCTTCTTTTGAGTCCTGAATTTTAAAGTTAAATTTTCCACTCAGCTCTGGTTTTTTTCCATCAGAAATGTTTGGAAATCCTCCATTTCATTAAATGTCCATTTTCTCCCCTGAAGTATCATACTCAGTTTTGCTGGGCAGGTTCATCCTCATTGTAATCCCAGTTCTTTTGCCTTCTGGAATATCATATTCTAAGCCCCCTGCTTCTTTCACATGGAAGCTGCTAAATCTTGTTGTTATGACTGTGACTTAATGATATTTGAATTGTTTCTTTCTAGCTACTTGTGGTATTTTCTCTTTGGAACTATGGAAATTGGCTATGATAATCCTGAAAGTTTTCATTTTGAGTTTTCTTTCAGGAGATGATCCATGGATTCTTTCAACTTCTGTTTTACCTTTTGGTTCCAGAATATTGTAAAACCAATCATGGTAGCATACCTGAGGACTGCTGCAGTGAATGATTTCAAGGGTTTAATTGCATAGTATAATGAACTCTATTTATTCAGCAACAAACTAAACATTGTTCGATAAAGTAAAGCATAACATTCATCCAATATTTTAAAGCAAAACATATCATCTAATATGTATGTCTCATGACAATAGCAACATCCTTAATCAATATCAAGTATACAAATAAAGTCCTTTTCCAAAATGCCACATCATCCACCCCTAGGTCACTGTAAGAATAATCTTCTTAATTAATATCAAGTATCCAAGTGAAACCCTCTTTTATTTTAACTCAAGGTTGACTTCCAAGTCCCATGGGCCTTTCTCTGTGAGCTGACCACTTCCACTGTCACCTAGATTCACACGTAGGCAGCTCTCTGCTCCTGCTCCATATTTCAGTTCATGGGAACTGCTCCACTCTGCAGCTTCTGCCTCTGGTTTAAAAAAAAAAAGCTCAGTAGGGAAACAATAATACTAAAACACACATCACCAGCACCATCATCTCAATTCACTCATAAAGACTAACAGAGAGGGCTTCCGTCTGAGAAATCAACACAGATCAACAGGCAAGGCTTCCTCCTGGCTCTCAAGAGGTCTTCCTCTCAGCTCTATTCTTTTAAATACTGGCTCATCCCTTCAATAGTGGCTCTCTTCACATCTGCTTCTCTCACCTCTGGCTTTCTTTATATACAGTTCTATTCAGCTTCTGATTAGCTAGAGCCCACTTGCACATGTCTGGTTGGTTAAAACTTTCTCTACAATATATATGCTGTTTCTCTCAAAGACTCTTGATTGATTCAATCAAAGGCAAGATTCAATCAGAGGCACTTGATTGTCTAAAACAAAACAGCAAAAGATCCTACTTTGATTGCCATTATAGATATCAAGGCAGTTTTCCTTGATCATTTCTTGAAATATGATGTTTGGACTTTTTCTTTGATCATGGCTTTCAGATAGTCCTTTATACTCTTGCACCTTTCCAGTCACCAATGGAGTGAAACTGGACTGTGTGCTGTGTGCTGGTTCCAGTGCTTTTTAGCATGATCTTTTCAGCCATGTTGTCAAATGCTTTCAATGAGGATGAACATGGCATCAAGGTCAACCACCATACTGATGGTATTTGAAATTGAAATTGAAATTTGAAAAGGCTACCAGCCAAGACCAAAGTGGAGGGAGTTGCTGGTGCATGATTTTCTGTTTGCAAATGATTGTGCACTCAATGCATCCTCTGAAGCTGAGATGCAACAAAGTATAGATCAATTCTCTGCTGCCTGTTCTAATTTTGGCCTAATAATTAACACCAAGAAAACACAAGTGCTCCATCAGCCACCACCATACCATCCATATGTGGAACCATCGGTTACAACAAGTGGAGAAATTTTGAATGCTTTGGATAAGTTCACTTACCTTGGTAGTGTACTTTCCAGGGATATACACATTGACAATGAGGTTGATGCGTACATTGCCAGAGCTAGCTCAGTGTTTGGGAGGCTCTGAAGAAAAGTTTGGGAGAGAAGAGTTATTGGACTGAGTACCGACCTGAAGGTCTACAGCACCATTGTGCTGACCTCATTGTTGTATGCTTGTGAAACAGGACAGTCTCCCAGCACCATGGCAGGAAACTGAATCGCTTCCACTTGAACGGTCTTAGGAAGATTCTGAGATTCATCTGGCAGGATAAAGTAGCAGACACTGAAGTCCTTGCTCAAGCTGAACTGCCAAGCATTTGAACTATACTTCAGTGGGCGCAATTCTGATGGACTGGCCACACTGTTTGAACGCAAAATGTACACTTGTCAAAAAGACTATTTTTTGGAGAACTCACATGGGGCAGGCAATCAGAAGAAGCAGTACAAAGACACTTTCAGGAACTTTGGATTTGACAGTGTAACATGGGAGACGCTGGCATAGGACCACTCAGCATGGCCTGCCCACATCAGAAAGGGTGCTATGCCCTATGAGAAAAGCAAAATTGAGATAGCACAAAGTAAACTCAGGATGTGCAAATTTGGAGTATTCACCCCAAAAATTCATACAGACTATCTGTGCCCAATCTGTGATAGAGCATGAAGAACAACAACAAATTTCTCTCTTCTTGATCTATTTTCTAGTTTAGTTGTTTTTCCAATTATATATTTCACATTTTCTTCTTTTTTTCTTCTTTTGATTTTGTTTTATTATTTCTTGATGTGTCATGGAGTTGTTTCCACTTGCTTTCACATTAGTTTCTACTTGCATAATTCTAATTTTAAAGGATTATTTTTTCAGTGTGTTTTTGTACCTTTGTTTTTACATTTTCTTTTTAAGGAATTATTTTCATCAGTCATATTTTGTGTCTCTTTCCAATTGTCTGATTCTGTTTTTTTAGGGTGTTATTTTCTTCAATGTATTTTTGGTGATTGTTGCCAAGCTGTTAATTTAAAAAAAAATTTTCTCGTTTCACTTTTCATCACCTGATTTTTCCTCTACTTTGACTTTAAAAATCCTTTTTTAGATGTTCCAGAAATTTTTATTGGGTTTGTGTCCAGTTCTCATTTTTTTAAGGCTTTGCTTGTAGCTTGTTTTGATTTCATTGTCTTCTTCTGAGTTTGAATCTTGATCATCCCTGTCACAATAGTAACTTTTTAGGGTCAGGTTCTTTTTTTGTTGTTTGCTCATTTTCCTAACCTATTTCTTGATTTTGAACTTTATGTTAAAGTTGGGCTCTGTTCCCAATGTGGGGAAGAGAGAGGGACACTATCTCAAGCTTCAGACTTTTCCACACTGCTATTTTTAGAGTTAGTTCTGAGGGGCTGGAAGTTTTCACTGCTTCCAAGGTGGTGTGATCTTGGGAAAGGTATAGTCACTGTTTTCCTGGTCTTTATCCTGGTCCTTAACCTAAGAAGAGCCTCTGATCCCTTAGGACTGCAATAGATGCTGATCCTCAGGGCCCCTGCTCCCTTGGTACTGGAAGAGATACTGCTTCTCAGTGGTCCCTGATCTCTTGTGACCAGAAGTGATACTGTTCCTTAGGCCAATGTTCCCTCTTGACTGAGTGCTCCTCTATGCCCCTGAAGTGTGCTCCAGAAGTGGGTATAGGCAATGTAGTTGCCAAACAGCGACTAGTCCTGCCTCCAGTGCTAGCACAGGGGTGTTCTGTAATCTCTTTCTGACTGGTTGCCATATCTTCTTTGCATCTCTGGGTTGAGAGCTCCCAAAGCTGTTAGTACTTCTTCCACCATCACCTAGTCCCACCACTGGTGTTTCATCCACTCCTGTGTCATAGTATTACCTTTCAAACTCTTATGTTGTCTTAGTCTGGAAGACTATCCCACTCTGATCTTTTCTTGGCACTGTCACTCCAGAATTCTTTTTGAAGTGTTATTTTAAAATTGGTTGTAGGAGAATGTTGACAGAGCTTCCTCTGCTTTGCCATCTTGACTTTTCCCTTAAACTATGGCGATCTCTCTTAAAACAGGGTTCATTAATTTTCATGGATCAGTGTTATGTCTGGGAGATTTGGGAAAACAGTTTAGTTTGTGATCATTCTTTGGTTTTAGGACAGTTTACTGGATGAATTTTTTGGGGATATTTTGAAATCTACATTTATAGTATTGGGATTTATTATCTGTCAGTCCAGGAAAGATAGTGAATTTCTGATGTATTCTTTTAGCTGCCAGGTTGTATCTCACTAGGTATTTTTTTAGGTGACAAATTTTTGAAGCTTACAGTGATGTGTTGTACAGTTTCTAATAATTTCTTATGCAATCCACATTAAACCATTTAAGTCCAAGATCTGTAAGGATATCTCTTTTCTAATTTCTAAAGGTGATGACCTGATCCACACTTGCTATTAGAAACTTTTCTGATAGCAAAACCCAGCTATTTGTTTGAAGTTTATTTGTCTACATGTTGTGTCTGAGTTCATGCAAATGTTGCTCATGGAAGGCCCTTTGATTCCACATTTGGAACCTATCCATTTCATGGACTTCATTTGAAGGTAAACCATTTTTGGTTATATTCAACAAATCCAATGTTGTTCCCTGTCTATCAGTCTGTATTTACAACCCTCAGTGGTATAATACCTGCTTGTTCCAAGTGTATTTTGCCTGTTTATCATGTGTTCTGAGAATAGGTATCAATTACCTTCTTCCTTTTATTTTTTTGGCAAGGAATGGCTAAACTTTAGATAGCTGCTTTATGGTAATGGGTCCTATATTTTATGAATATCATATAGCTTTTTGTTAGAATACTTTCCAAATCTGTGTTGATCCTTTTTATAGTTCTGAAAGTATATATTTAAACTGGCATAAGTGTTAATTGCTTTAAATGTGTTCTTCCCATTAAGTTTTGATTTCAGGATGCCAATAAGTCCCTTAACCTATTCAGCCACACTTTGGTAGCTTTTTAACCTATGCCTCTTGTTTGGAGGAGACTAAGGTACTTGATAATCTTGGCCTCCTTGCTCCATCTCTTTTGGCCTCTGCAAGGTCTTTTTTCAGTTTTAACACCTATGGTCTCTCCATCATTCTATCATTAATTGTTATTCATATTTTTTTTCCAGACTTGATTCATGTATAAAACAATTCACCCTCCCAGAACTTGCCTAGATTAAGATAGAATTCACAGATTATGGACTTAGCAGTTTTCAATTATATCTTGCTTTATGGCTATAAAGAATTTTCACATGATATCTCACTCATTCTCACAACAGTGCTGTGAGATAGGTAGTGCAAGAATTATAGTCCCTAATTTATGGAGGCTTAGTAAGCAAATTAACTACCCCAAGCTTGCACAATTAGTAAGTGATAAAGTCTGGATTGGAATCCAGGTCTTCTGAAACTATACTAACCTGACTTTGGAATCATGCTCCCCAGAGAGTGTCTCAAACATTTCCTAGAGGTATAGATAACTCCATTCCTAGTATCTACTCTTCACTGAAGGAGACATTTAACAGTTCACTACTCAGAACTCCACAAGATAGGGAAAAAACCAATCAGTGGCTAAAAGTGTCCCCAGGGTTGTCAAACCATGAAAACACTAATGTGGTGGTACTTTAAGATATCATGAGGGATTTTAAAAAATGTCAACAGCAACGTTTCCTTTCATGACAATTCTATATGCACAAACACTGGAAAGGTCAAAGCCTACACAAGCCAACTGCAGAATGAAAATGCCTTAGGAAAGCAACAAAGCAACTGATGGACAAATTGTGTTTGCATTGTCCATACCAGCTGTGTCTTCTGGGCTCATCAGAGAACATCCTCTTGTGTCAGCAGGTCATAATAGAAGAGCAGACAGCTTGCTGAGAGGCTGAGTGAACTAATGGATCCCATGATCACACCAGCTCCTCTGAGACCATACTGTAACTGACCCCTGCTGACTTCCTGTGTTTTTCTGGACCCCAGCTTGATTAGCTGACAAATGACTTTGGATTACTCTCTCTTGGGATGCTTACACTTTTGCTTTCTCCCTGTTTCTTTTGGTTGGCTTCCTTGCTCTGAACTGGACCCTACTCTGCCCATCCAGCCATGCCGTACAATAGCAGCTGCTAATTAAAACCCTGGTTGGTCTAATCCTGAGCCTGCCTATAATTTTCTAAGATTCTGCCATCAAACATGGAAGTCAGAAAGGAGCAAAATGAAGCCGAGCTAACAGTGACACCTAATCGAACGAAGGTCGTTTCTCTCAGCTAGTGTTCTGCATCGAGTACTTTTGCCCTTTTGCTTGGTCTCTCACCTCCCAGGCATAAATAACCCAGCTACTGGCCTATCTACGGTAATTTGGGAATGGCAATGTAAGAAAAAAATTGGAAAATATAAGACCTCTGAGAAAAGATGAAAGGAACTGGTGTTAGTGTGTGGAGGAGGGAGTATAATTTTTTTCCCAGGATAACTGCAAAGGTCCATTTTAGTTCTAGTCATCTAGGATTCTAAATGAATTAATGAAATAGTGCATTTACATTTAAATTTAAAAAGAAAGGTTATTTTTTACAGAGGATGATGGCCAGTTGTTCTCTGAGGAAGTATGACAGATTGGAATTGCAACATGAGGGATTTAGGTTGGCTAGGGGACTGGACTTCCTGACAAGGCAAGGATTCATCCAGATGGGTTATTGGGCTGAGTCCCAGGGGAAGTTCCTTGGAGATTTTGACAAATAGGAGAGATTCTGATTTATCACCTGGCAATTTCTCCTATTACACTGCAACAGAGAAGGAACATTAGATTTTTTTTTTTGTCGTCAGAAAGTATGGGATCAAATCCCAGCTCTGCCACTTTTTACCTACGTCATCATGGCCAAATCATCATGCCTCTCTGACCTCTATTTCCTCATTTGTAAAAGAAGAAAAATTGTATTTGATCATTCCTTTCAGTTAGAAAAATCTGTTATGTCTATCTTGACTTGTCTAAAATTTTATAATGTCTAGCAATCAGACTTCAGCTACCTCACCAGCCTTGGTGTGAACATGGCTTACCGTCCCTAGTCCATAACCTGATCTCTCTCAACACTGTGTCTTTGTCACCTGTCTAGAATGGGTTCTTTTATCTCTGCCTACCAACATAGGAGACAGCAAGGTGAGGTGGAAAGAATACTGCTTCTTCCTGCCTGAGCAGCTTTAGACAAGTCAGTCAATCAATAAACATTGATTAAGCACTTCCTTATGTTCCAGGCACTATGCCAAGGGCTGGGGATACTGCAAAAGGCAAAAAACAATCTTCCTCTCAAGGAGCTCACAGTCTAATGGCAGAGACAAGGACTATATTTAAATAAGCAATATACAGGGTACATTGGAGATAATTAACAGAGGGAAGGCACTAAGATTGAAGGGGGCTGGGAAAGTCTTCCTGTAGGAGGTGGGATTTTAGCTGGAATTTAAAGGAAGCCAGAGAAATCAGGAAGCAGAGATGAGGAGGGTGCGTATTCCAGGCATGGGGGAATATCCCTTGGAATTTCTGAAGTCTGGAGATAGAGTATCTTATGTGAGGAACAAAGGAGGCCAGTGTCGTTGGATTATAGAGTATGTGGAGGGAAGAGAAAGGTCTTAGGAAGACTAAGTAGGTAGGAGGGGGCCAGATTGTAAAGAGCTTTGTATACCAATCAGAGGATTTTATATTTGATCTTGAGTCTATAGTAAACCATTAGAATTTACTGAGTGTGAGTGTGGGTGACATGGTCAAATTTATTCTTCAGGGAGATTAAGTAATAGCTGAGTGGAGGATGGATACAAGTGGAAACACCCTTGAGGTGGGGGTGGGGTGCAACCAACAGGTGATTGCAATAGTACAGGCTTAAGGTGATAAGGGCCTACACCAAGGTGCCAGTGGCGTCAAAGGGGATATATACAGGAGATTTTATGAAAGTAAAATCAACAGGCCTTAGCAACAATTTGGATTGCGTGTGTGTGTGTGTACGCGCATGTGTGTGCATGGAAGTGAGAAGTTAAGGATGATACCTAAGTTGTGAGCATGAGTGACTGGGAGGATGGTGGTACTAGGAAAGTTAGGAAGAAGGAAGGGTTATTTTTTTTTGGAAAAAAGATAAGGAGTTCAAATTTTGGATATGTTGAATTTAAAATGTCTCTGGGACATCTAGTTTGAGATGTCTACTGGGTTGTTGGAGAGATGAGACTGGAGGTTAGGAGTGGATAAAGTCAATGAGGTTGCTGAGTGAAATAGTATAGAGGTAAAAGAGGGTCCAGGACAGAGTACTCATGTATACCAACTAGGGTATATAACTTAAGCAAATATGATCTGGAAAAAGATCCAACAAAACAGATTCAGAAAAGTGGTCAAACAGGTAAAGGGAAAAATGGGACAGAGAATGTCAGGAAGACCTCCAGAGAAGAGGACATTAAGGGTATTAAGATGAAGAGAGTGATTGGCTGCAGAGGGGCCAAGAAGAATGAGGACTGAAGAAAGGTTATTACATCTGGCATTTAGATCATTGGTGACTTTGGAGAGAGAAGTTTGAGTGAATGATGAGGCTTATGAATCCAGACTTTAGAAACTTAAAGAGTGAGTGGAAAGGAAGTGGAGGCATAGATGATAGATGACCTGATGAAATTTAGTTATGGAATGGAAGAGAGATATGTGACAATAGTTAGGGGGAAATGGATGGATCAAGTGAACATTTTTCAAGGATGGGGAGGATAGTGGGCATATTTATAGACAGCTGGAAAGTAGCCAGAAGATGAGGAGAGACTGAAGATGAGTGAGAGGATGAGGATGGTGGAGGGAGTGATCTGCTGGAGATGAAATGGAACAGAATGGACTCATTTGTAGAAGTAGTTGGTGGCACAGTGGCTAACATGCTGAGTTTGGAGACAGGAAGAACTGATTTAAAATCTAACCTGAAAAGCTTACTAAGCTGTGTGAACTTGGACATGTCATTTAACCTCTGTTTCTTAGTTTCCTCAACTGTAAAAATGGGGATAACAATAGCACCTACCTCTCAGGGTTATGAAGATCAAATGAGTTATGTGTAAAAATGGGCTTAGCACATTGTCTGGCACAGAGTAGGTGCTTTATAAATGCATATCCCATTATCTCCCTTCCCCAATTGTGCACAAGTAGTTAAGGAGAAGAGCTGTCTCTTCATGTGAGACGGGGTGAAGGATGACAGAGTTGTAGAAGGCATCTGGGCGATGTGAGATGAGGAGGAGGGGAGAAGAGGGTGCTCTTCGCAAATGGCTTCAATTTTTTTTTTCATAATATAAGGTGCAAGGGGCTAGGGGGAGTCATAAAAGTTTTGAAGAGGGATGAAATGGTTTGGAAGAGCCACTGTGGCATGTGGAATGTGACTTTAGTAGGGAAATATAAGCAGATTACCTTGCCATGGTGAGGACCTCATTAAGGTTATTCAACACGATTTTGTAATTGATCCAGTATATGCGGTTTTATGATTTTTCTCTAGTTTCATTCAGTGGTACCTAATTAGGGGTGAAGGCAGCAGATGATGGGGGCGTGTAAGGCTGAGGTTTGGTAGAAAATGAGCACTATATGATAAAGGGGTTAGCAAGGGATTTGAGAGCTGAATCACTGACCAAGGGGTCAAAATGGAGATGACAGAGATGCGTAAGCACAAGCAAAGTGGGAGTTTTTTTTTTTTTTTGAGTTCAGTATTCCAGGATAAACTGTGAACATCTGAAAGTTTGATCTCCTTTGAACCTTGATAATTCATAGCTGTGCTGAGTCACATAGGTTTTGTGCCTACTGACTGAGCCAACCAGGGGCTGAATCTTTATTATATATTCTAGGAGGTTAGTATTTTACTTTGGTGGTTTGCTCGTGAGAAGGACCTTTTGATTCTCTGGACTATAGCTGTTTGTTAAGAGCTCTCCCCCACTACTCAGATGTTGGTACTTTCCCATCTAATGGTGTATGTAGGTGGTTGTATTACTTTGTTTAGATGGTTGGAGCCCTGTCTGTTGAATCTCTGTTCTAATGTTTCTGCTTGTATTTTCCATACTTGTTTTTTTTCTACTTATCCATAACTAAAGCGTGATTGTTGACCCCTGTAAAACTGTCTTCCCTTTAGAAAAGCAAATCAAAGAACCTGTGCTAGCAGCGCACCTTGTGTGCTAGTATGGTTGCTAATACAAGCTGATAGCCTGAGAAAGAACTGAGGAGTTGAGGGATTCAAGGTCATGATGAAGACTCTGAACAGTGTTTAGAGTTGCAAGGCAGAAGTAAAGGGGGAAATACAGTAAACAGTGATTCAACAAGAGAATTTTAGAATTCACGCACGTGGAAGCGGTGCATTTTTGGGAGATGACAAATCAAGGGTATGATCATCTTTGTATGTGGCTGAGGTGGCGTGGAGGAAGTGAGTATTTGAGGAACTGTGAGGTTAAGGTATTTGAAGAAACATTAGTATACTATGTTGAAGTCTCCTACTGTGAGAGCAGGAGTTGTTAAGAAGAGAAAGATTGTGAACCAGGGCCTGTATTCATTAGAGAAAGGAGAGTGTCTTAGACAAACAGCTACCAGAATTTTGATTGGGTGGTAGATACGCGTTGAGTGAACCCCAGAGGGATGGGTTCCTAGAGTGTTGGTGGCATAGGGAAGCTACAAGTCACAACATGGGGCATGGAGTATTTCAACTCTCCCAACTCAACCAGTGAATTGGGGGGGGGGCAGTGAATGAAAGTACAGCCAGTGCTGGAAAGGGAGACCAGTGAGCTATCAGAAGGAAGCCAGGTTTCAGTGAGAGCCAGAAGATGGAAGGAATGGGAAAGGAAAATATTTAAGATCAAAGCAAGTTTGTTTTTTATGAGGGCAAGCACTATGAAAAGGGTGTGTGGTTTTAGAGTGGGTCATTGGAGGGATATAGTATATTGAGGGGAATGGGAATAAGGAATCAGACAGTGGGGAATGGATGATGGGATTTGAATGATAACCAGGGTTCAGAATCACTTTGATCGAGAGCATCTAACTAGGGGGAGTTCGCTAATTATTGGGGAATGAGTTAAAGTAGGCTTTCATTGTTCATAGAAGTCTAGACTCAGGATGGAGTCGTCTCAGGACTTTAGGTAGTTCAGCTCAGTGGACAAGTGCTCAAGTTGATTAAATGGTGTTATTCCCCTTCCCCCAAGGCAGTGGTCCAGTCTGGAGACTTGATAGAATGGACTTTTGTTTCTTCCAGGGAGGGTGGAGTCTGGAGCTTGTTGGAATAATATTTCTCTTCATCCAGGAAAGGCAGGAAATCCTACCCCCATGGAAAGGCATTCTGTCTCCTTATTCCCAAAGCAGGAGACTGGTATGTGATGGAATGACAATTCTCCTCCTCCCATGTGAGTATAGAGATCAGGAAATCACTTGACTTCTCTCAACCTCAGTTTACCCTCATAAAATGAGGGTGTCATATTGGATGACCTCTAAAACCTTCTAACTTTAAATCTCCCAACATATGATCCTCCTTTTCTATTCCCCTTGTTTTCAACCTTTTCGACCTTATGAAATATTTCCCTTCCTTTAAGGCTTAACTGGGGGGCCACATCTTCCATGTAAAATTCCTTTATCTCCTCAGTTGGAAATAACATTTCCATCTTCCTATTTTTCAGAATATTGGGAAGGGGGTCCTAAAGGGACCAGCCAATGCAGGCAAGGCAAGTTGCTTGACTCAAGATATATCCCCTGTGCTTTGCACAATTCCTGGTATGAAATAGGTACTTCATAAATGTTTCTTGACTTGACTTTGTTCTCCCACAACCCACATCCAAGGTTTTGGGAAGTTGTGGAGAGAAAACAAGTAGAAAACAAGATTGAAACAGGAATAGTGATAGCAACACACCCGGGATCCTAGAAATTGGGACAGTCCCTAGTCCCCTCCCTCTGGATCTAGGAAGGGATGCTGATACATTAGGGTCTATGCCTGGCCCACACCTATGAGCTACCTATTGTTTATGGCCAATTAACAGAGGCTGTCCCCATACCTGCAATGCACTCTGTCCTTACTTCTGCCTAGTAGAAGACTTAGCTTCTTTTAAACCTCAGCTCAAGTAATACCTGCTATAAGAGTCCTATCCTTCCCTCACCCATTTACTTTGCATGTACTTAAAATATATTTAGTACTTACTTCTCAGTGCATGTGTTGTTTTCTCCTAAAATAATTTAAGCCTGTTGAGGGCAGGAATTTTTTTTCATTGTGCTTTCCACTGTTTAGCACAATGCCAGGCAAGTGCTTAATTTATGTGTGAAAGAAGGGATAAGACACAGTCCCTACCCTCAAGGGGCTTACAGTCCAGTATATCAACACTAATAACAACCATGTGCAACCATCTATGATAAAGACTTTAATGCATGACAAGACTTCGAAGATTTCTCCCAATACCACATGCATCCATAGCAACGATCGGAGGAACTCTTAAATTTGAAGAATGAATTCAATTGCTTCAGTTGTTACTCGGCTTGTTAATTACTCACTTGTCTCTTGTCTGCAAAGGAAAAAGACAAGAGTCCTCCCTTTGTACCACTCGCCATAGATGCAAATACCACTCAACTAGCTCCTGTGTTACTGGGGTGGAGAGCCCCCATCAGTTTGAGAAGAGCATCTCTTGTTGAATCCTTTCCTTGCAAGCCTGGGTTTTTCAGATATGCCACTTTGCCTGGATGATGGGCTGCTGCTGATCTGTGTCTGTGTTATGACAGTATGATTATGCATGTTTTGAATAAACATGTTTGTATGGGTGTGCGCATGCTGTCACAGCAATGCAGGGCCATGGATAAATACCAGTTTAAAAGTGTGCCAACCTCTTCAGAACAGCTGGCACAGCTGAAAAACTTGTCTGCCTTATTAACACTCCACTTATCTGGAATCTGCTCACCGAGCAGAAACGCCTTCATAAATTCCCCCAATTTGCATTCCTTTTCACTGTCTCTCATTACCACTGACCTCACTCATTCTGCTGGAGCTGATCAGCTTCCCACTGTCCTGTCTGCTAGCTGCCTCCCTATTACTTCACCGATTAACATCCATGGTGGTGCCATGTCAACTTGCTGAGTAAGGAAACAGCTTTCAGGGAGCACTCCTGGTTTTCTCCCATTCCACATCACCCCCTACCCTCTGCCCCTCTCTCCCTACTCTGGAGGACTTGACATTTACAGGTTTTCTTCTCCCTCCCTTCTGCCTGCTTTTGCTTGTGACCTCTTTTTCTGAAGACACCTCAGAGGGAGAGGTCAGCAGCACCTTCCAGAGTGGGGTGAGACAAGAGGCAAGTAGCAGGTTATAGGTCAAAGCTATTTTAATAATAAGAGGCTGTTCTAATCAGCTTTCAACAATTTACCTTACTGGCCAATCATCTCTGGTGATCTGATATCTGCTATTATAGAGTGATTTTTAAGGCAGTCTCTCCAACTCTTTCATTCTTGGTTCCTCAGCTTGAAAATGAAGGGGCTGGCTAAGTGACCCCTAAATCCAGTAATCTATCTGTAAACACCTCAGACTAAATGTTGATGGTCTCATGCTTGGGTATGAACTAAGAACGATTCATTAAGAGCCCAGATTTTCAATCTGTCTGAGTGTCATTGGAAAGGCCTGACCCAAGTCAGGTGCTCAGGAGTTTAGGTCTGACATTGGAATGAAATGAGAGATTTATAGGTTATTCAACAGTTATATAAAGGAGGTTTCCTTAGTCACAGCATAGAAGATTATAGAATTTAGTTTGGGCAGATGTGGTTCTGAATATCTACCAAATCTGAAGGGCTAGAACTCCTGGGGGTGGGCCTCTTTTATATCCTTAAGTGACCAGAAAACCAAGTCAACCAAAACCTTACTCCAATGAACCAATCAAATCTCAAGGATTATTTCGATGCCTTTTAAGGAGAAACTGGTTTGAACAATGAGGGAAAGCATTTTATGAAAAAGCTATCTGGAGGTAGGGATGTGGGGGTGGGGTGAACCTCTAATAGATGATATTCCTCCTATAACTTCATTTCACTCTCTCCCCAAGCATCAGGTGTTGTTTTTGTTTGCAGTTTCATCAGCCACAGTTAGCAGCTCATTACCATCCACTCAAATATTTCCCTCTAGGTCCCTTTTTTTTCACTGAGATATGGACTAGACAGGGAGGGAATATTCCTTATGTTTTTCCTCATTAACCTTGATCAAAAATAGTTGTTCCCCCTATTGATGCCCCATGTTTACGCAATCAGCACCCTTGCTTCCCCAAGAGGATCAGAACCCCTGTGAGATGGGTATGGTTTTAGTTAATGTAGCAAAAGAACTGAGCGGTAGCTTTATTAAAAATCATATCACGACTTTTTTTTCATGGTGGGAACAGTGGTATGGGGGGGGGTGCTCTCTGCCTTGAAGAAAACAAAACAAAAAGTGAGAGAGGAAAGAGGAGAGGCAGAAGTGAGTTGCTTAATGGAGACACTCTGCCTGAATATTTAATATGCTGATTTTATTGAATAAAAAGGTGAAGAAGTGCCTCGTTTGTTGCTTGCCTGTCAGACCTTGGCAAACAGGCATTCTTTCCCCTGACTAGTGCTTTCATTACTGTATGGATTTGAGAGTGTAATTATGCCCTATATCTGCACTGCATTATGCACATAATTACAGTCCCCCAATTGAGGCATTTATTTACTTGGGGCGGTGGGGTGGGGGAATACTTGTTTAGATTTCTTCAAAGGGCATTGATGCAGTTGCAGCCATTGTCTTGTCCCATAGAAAAGATGCTGGGAAGGAGGCCTGGGCTTTGACCCCTTTAGCTGAACAGGGTGTCTGATTAAATGAGCCTTCCAGCTATATCCATTTACTGTACAGCAGATGGACGGATGTTGGGGAAAACATGGGGGCCAGAAACGCTGGACAGCGTTGTGTCGTGTGCAGAGATTTTTTATTTTAGCGATTATTAGCTTAGAGAATGTAATTTCCAATCACTTTAGAGTCTATTGTTCTATAGGTAACTGTGTACCAGCCTAGCAACTAAATAAAGGGAAAGCTTGCAGCTAAATATGCAGCAAGACTTTGCAATTTATGAACTTTAGTCTATGTATGGGTTAGGAATTAGCAGTGATACAACAATATCCAAATGCCCAGGATTTTGAGAGGCAGCTACAGGCTCCAGAGCTAATTAGAAGTTTATTGTAGCTGGGTTTGAGGATCAGAGAGTTGGAGCTAGAAAGGCCACTGAGAGGTCATTTAGTTTTTTACAGATAAAGAAAGTGAGGAACAAGTTTAAGTGATTTGCCTAATGTTATATATGTAGGAAAGTCAGGAATTAAATCTAGGTATTCTGGCTTGAAAACCACTGATCAGAATGTTGAACTTAGAGTCAGTAAAACCTAGATTTGATTCCCACCTGAGAGACTTATTATGTTAGCCCAGTGCCTGATACTTAGTAGGCACTGAATAAATGCTTGAGTATTTAACATAACTGTGTGATCCTGAGCAAGTCATTTAACCTCTATGTGCCTTGTCTATTGCCTTAACAAAACAGGTATAACAACATTCATCCTGGGAAGGGTTCAGATGATATGATATGTACAAAGTACTTTGTAAAACTTAAAATGCCATATAACTATGAGTTATTATTGCTACCGCTACAACTCTTGTCACTATATCATATTACTTCTTCCTTTGCCTCTGGTGTATTCTATGGAGTCTCAAAACTAGGTTGAAGGAAATACATTTTCTTGACATTTCTGGGATTCCTTATTAAGCTTAGACAATATGGGGAAGGGGAATTTAATCGTGGTATTTTAGTTTCTAACTTTCCATTCTGCTGGGAGATAGCAAATTCAGAGCTACATTAAAAAATATCAAACAAATTGGAATCTTATCTGTAAACAAGCATTTTTGTGCCATTGCTCTGTGCTAGGTATCGTGTGACAATGGACAAGAAGAAAGGCAAAAGTGGTGCCTGTTCTCCAGGATCTCACATTTTAAGGGAGATATTTGAATAGCTAAGGATATAGGAGATTATTAAGAGTAGATGGAAAGTAATCTGAGAGGACAAGTTGCTAGCAACTGGAGGGTCAGTTAAAAAGTGTCTTTCAGAAAGTGGAATTGGAACTGTTTGTTATTTTATTTTAATTTGAAAAAAATCAAGAAACATTTATTTTGCTCTGTCCCATCTTCCTATTTTTTTAATGTAAAATTTATTTATTTTTCAGTTCTTAACATTCACTTCCACAAGAATTTGAATTCAAAATTTTCTCCCCATCTCTCCCCACCCCCACCCCAGGACAGCATTCCCCCATTCACCCCTTCCTCCAATCTGTCTTCCCTTCTATTACCTACCCTTCTTCCATCCCCCTTCCACTCTATTTTTCTGTAGGGCAAAATTTCACTTTATCCTGTCTTGCCCTTCACTTATTTCATTCTCTCCTTTGACTTGTCCTCCCACAATAGTGTTTGCTTCTGATTATCTCATTTCCCAATTTGCTTTCCCTTCTATTAATTTCTCTCTCCTATTCCTTTCCCCTTTGCCTTCCTGAAGGGAAAATAGATTTCCATGTCAAATTCTGTGTGTGTTATTTCCTCCTTAAGCTAAATCCCATGAGAGTAAGGCTCAATTATTTCCTTTCATATCTCCCCCCTTTTCCCCTCCATTGTAAAAGCTCTTTCTTCTCTCCTTTATGTGAGATGATTTGCTACATTCTACTGCTCCCTTTCTCTTACTCCTAGTACATTCCATTTAACAGTAAATTTTATTTTTTTAGGTATTCTCCCTTCATACTCAGCTCACCCTATGCCATCTGTCTATGTATATACATAGACACACACACACATACACCCATTTACATACCTACACATATATAATATACACACATACATACCCATACACACCTACATATATATATATATATATATATGTGTATATATATAAGAATATAACTACCCTAATACTGAAAAATGTCTAATGAGTTACAAATAACAAATCTTTCCATGTAGGAATGTAAACAGTTCAACTTTAATGAGTTCCTTAAGGCTTATCTTTCCTGTTTACCTTTTCATGTTTCTCTTGATTCTTGTATTTGAAAGTTAAATTTTCTATTCAGCTCTGGTCTTTTCAACAAGAATGCGTGGAAGTCCTCTAATTCATTGAAAGACCACTTTTCCCCCTGAAGTATTATACTCAGTTTTGCTGGGTAAGTGATTCTTGGTTTTAATCCTATCTCCTTTGACCTCTGAAATATCATATTCCAAGCCCTTTGATCCATTAGTGTAGAAGATGCTAAATCCTGTGTGTTCTTGTTTGTATTTCTACACTTGAATTGTTTCTTTCTGTCTGCTTGTAATATTTTCTCCTTGACCTGGGAACTCTGGAATTTGACTACAGTATTCCCAGGAGTTTTCCTTTGAGAATCTCTTTCAGGAAGTGGTCAGTGAATTCTTTCCATTTCTATTTTATCCTCTGGGTCTAGAATATCAGAGCATTTTCCTTGATAATTTCTTGGAAGATGATGTCTAGGCTCTTTTTTTGATCATGGTTTTCAGGTAGACTCATAATTTAAAAATTATCTCTCCTGGATCTATTTTCCAGGTCAGTTGTTTTTCCAGGGAGATATTTCACATTGTCTTCCATTTTTTCATTCTTTCGGTTTTGTTTTATTTTGTAATTTCTTGGTTTCTCATAAAGTCATTAGCTTGCATCTGCTCCATTCTAATTTTTAAAGAACTATTTTCTCCAGTGAGTTTTTTTTAATCTCCTTTTACATTTGGCTCATTCTGCTTTTTAAAGCATTCTTCTCCTCATTGACTTTTGCCATTTGGGTTAGTCTATTTTTAAAGGTATTATTTTCTTCAGCCTTTTTTTGGGTCTTCAAGCTGTTAACTTGCTTTTCATGATTTTCTTGCATTGTTCTCATTTCTCTTCCCAATTTTCCTCCAGCTTTCTCACTTGATTTTCAAAATCCTTTTCGAGCTCTTCCATGACCATACTTTATTTTTGGAGGTTTTGGATGTAGAAGCCTTGACTTTGATATCTTTCTCTCATGGCATGCCTTGTTCTTTCTCATCCGAAAGGATGGAAGAAAATACTTGTTCATCATGAAAATTACCTTCTATAGTCTTATTTTTTTCCCTTTTTTGAGCATTTTCTCAGTCAGTTACTTGACTTTTGAGTCCTTTGTCAAGTGGAGGGTATACTCTAGGGACCAGTAAGTTCTCAGTTCCTCCAAGGTGGCACAATCAAGTAACAAGAGGAGTAAACTTCTCTCCTTGCCTGCACTCTGGTCTGTGAGCAACCACAAGCACTCTTTTCTTCTCTGGATCTGTGAATAGGATTCCCTCTCCACAGTCACCACCAGCTCCACAATGCCAGTGTTCCTCCTCACCCCAGGAGAGCCACTCAGAATTGAGACCCTGATCAACCACTGGATTCCCCAGGGTTTTTAGGCCAAGGCTCCAAAAGTGGATGCTGCTGCCACGGTGGGGCTGGGGCCAGACTGCATACCCCTCACACCCAGATGAAAGAGCTTTCTCACTGACCTTTGAAGCTGTCTTTGGCATTTGTGAATTGAGAAATCTGGAAACCACAGCTGCTACCCATGATTCTGCACCCTGAAGCTTGTTCCAGTCCTTTCTGTGCCACATGGCCCATGCTGGGCTGCACTCCACTCTGAGCCTGGTGTGATAGACTTTTCCTGTTGGCCTTCCAGGCTCTCATGAGCTGGAAATCTCTTTCACTCTATCATTTTATATCTTTTACTGCTCTAGAATTTGTTTAGAGTCATTTTTTATGTGTATTTTATGGGCTATGAGGGAAGGGCTACAGGAGGTATTCCCTTCTACTCCCCCATCTTCTGTCCCATCCTCCTATTAAGAAATGAAATAAAAAAACCTTGTAATAAATAGAAATAATCAAGTAATACAGTGTACCAAACTGGACTTGTCCAAAAATGTCTGTTCTATCTGGCCCCTTGCATGTATCACCTCTCTGTCAGGAGATGTGAGCCATGTTTTATTATTGACCATTTTAGCTTAGTCTTGAGAAAGGGGAACTAAAAGGTGGAGCAGAAATGGCAGCATTCCTGGCATGGGAGATATCTTATTTAAAGGCACAGAAACAGGAGTTGGAATGTGGTGGACATAGAAGAGCAAGCAGGACAGTTAGCTAACTCATAGAGTCTGTAGATAGGAGTGAAGTATAAGAAAAATGGAATTTTAGGATGGGCAAAATTGTGAGGGATTTCTGTTTAAATGCCAAATGGGAGACTAACATTTGGTCCTTCAGGTATCAGAAAGCCACTGGAATTTGTTGAGTACACATGTGGGAGGTTCTAATGTGGTTAGACCTATGCTTTAGGGAAATCTCTTTAACAGCTGAGTGATAGATTGAAATGGGAAGAGATTTGAAACTATTAGAAGGTTTTTACAATAGTCCATGCAAGACCTATGATGAGGGCCCTTTAGGATAGTTGTGTGAGTGGAGAGAAGGGATATATATGTGAGATATGAAAATAGAAATGACAAGATTTGATAATGGGTTATATTTGAGATATCAAAGAGAGAAAGGAAATGAAGATGACACCAAGGTTGTAAGCCTGGGTAATTGGGAGGATAATAACAGTGAAGTTGGGAAGAAGGAAGGTTTTGGGGAAAACTAATGGGGGGAAAGGTAATGAATTTGTTTTGGACATATCTGTTTGAAGATGCCTATGCTTCACTTGTTTGTCCAACACGCACATAGTGATGTGAGACTGGAGCTCAGGAAAGAGACTAGGCATACACACACACATATGTATATATATTTTATATATATACATACACACATGTATGCACATATACACAAGGACACATGCACACATATGTATACATATATGTATATATACATATAAAATGTATACATCCATACACACATTTATATATATACATACATGCATGTATATATATGTGTGTGTGTGTGTGTATGTGTATACACACACACACTCATATGGGAATGATGAGATCACTGAAGGAGAAAGTATAGAAAGAAAAGAGGAGTCTTGGAGTACACTTATAGGTAGTGAAAGTTAAATAGATGAAGATCCAGTAAAGGAGATTGGGAAAGAGTGGTCAGATAAGAGGAGTACCAGGAGAAAGCAGGGACATAAAAAAACCTAGAGAAGAGTGCATATACTGGGAGGAGAAGGTGATCAACCATGGTAAATTCAACTGGGAGATCAAGAAGAATGAAGGATGAGAAGAAGTCATTCAATTTCATAGCCAAGAGATCATTGGTAATTTTGGAGAAAGAAATTTCAGTTGCATGACATTAGTAGCCAAGAAGAGTATTAGAAGACAGGAAGCAGCGGCAATTAGTATGAATGGCTTATCTCAAGAGTTTTAGTCAAGACGAGAAGGAATATAGGATGATAGGTAGCAGAGATTGTTGGACCAAATAAAGGTTTTTTTAAGGTTTGGGATAAATGAGTGTGTTTGTAGGCAGCAGAGAAAAAGCAAGTAGATCAGAAGGATTTGCTTGGGTTTTCGTTTTTCATTTTTAGATTTTTCTGAATGTTCCAATTGGGCTTGACTGTCTAAATACAGAATTGTAAAGGCTATTCTAGGGAGAAGCAAATCATTGTAGGAGGGGAAAATGACCACTTGGTTCTACAGTTTCTGTATATACAGAAGGAAAAGATGCAAAGGAAAAGAATTGATATAACTCCAATTTGCATGAGTATTCTTAGATCAATCCCTATAAAATGGAAAATCAAGGCAATTGGCCCAAATTATTTTCCTTTGGTGGGATGGGAGTAGGGGTAGGGAGCTGTGATGCTGGTTCTGGGGCAGTGATTCAGGGAGGCACATAGGAGATGGAGAAGGGAGAAGGAGGTGACTCAACTACTAGGTGCTTTAAAAGAAAGGGCTCATATTAATACATAAACCAGACTATGAAACAGCCCCACGCCCACCTCCAACTAGGAATCTGACTTAGGAATACTCAGTCTTTTCTTTCCATTTTACTTCTGTAGCCAACCAATTCCCAGGTCCCATTGATTGTACCCACAGTATTCTTTGTGTTCATCCTTTCCTCCCTATTTACTGCCAATGTCAACTCTCACTACTACCTGTTTGAACTGTTGAAATAACCTTCTGATAGGTCTTCTTGACTTTTCTCTCTCTTCTTCTGGAGTATTTTTCATATGGATTCCTAACTAATCTTCCTTATGCTTAGATCTGCCTTCAGGATCCTTGAAGACAGTATTTGTTTGAAGTTTGTTTTTTGACTTCGTTTTTCCACTGGCTAATGTGATATTTTGCTCACATATTAAACATTTATTGAATTAAGTTGAATCTGATTGTGGCAATCCTCTGTTAACAATCCTACAAAGGCATCTGATTACCTAATTAAGCAAAGTTCAAACTCTTTGACTTGGCCTTCAAGGCCCTGCATGATCTGAAGTCAGCTAGTTATTCCACACTACACTATATCTCTCTAGTAGTTTATATATATATATATATATATATATATATATATATATATATATTGGGCTATTTTACTATTCCCATTCTTTACTTTTTGTAAAGTGTCTTTGATTGCCATATTTTCTATGCTCTCTCCAACTCTTCCAATTGGGAAATAGTCATCTTTTAAATCCTAACTGAAATATCATCTCTTTCAAGAAGCTTTGACTCTTTTCCCTTTTGGACATCCCATAGCACTTAGTTTGGATCTCTCTTAGGAATTTATGATGTATTATTTTATGTTAGAGTGATTTTGGGTTTATGTCATATTTTTTTGCCTACTAAATGGCAAATATCACAAAGTTAGAGATTGCTTCTCATCTAAAAAACTGTGTATCTCTTCTTGTTCCTAGCACAGTATTCCATGCAAAGTTAGTGCTTAATAAGTACTTGTTAAATCAGATTATTCAGACATTTAATTAGTATTTGCTAAATAAAAGGTACTATACTAATTAATAAAGCAATAAAATGAATCATAAGGATCAGTTTCTGTCTTTTAGGGGTTTGCAATTTACTAGAGGAGGAGGGATGAGTGCCTCTTCCCATTTCACACATACTTTTCTAGCTAATTTGAAATTTTCTGATGTTTTTTCCCCTTTCCAGCTACTAGTGAGAGTCATTTTGACCTTATTGCAATTGTATTTTTTTTTTTGGTTGAAGTTTGTTGGTGAATGCTAAAAGTGATTTGCACCAGGCTTCTTCCTCATCTAGAGATGACCCTGGATATTCACAGGGTTGGATTACTCCAGGAAGTAAAAGGAATTATGCATCAATTATGCCGAGTACCTTGTTCTCTTCTTTCAATATTTCAAGGTACAGAAGGGAACGTCAAAGCACCATTGTCTTTGGGAACTCTGAGTAATAGCTAGCATAATGGGAATTTTCTCAGTCTTTCTCCTTCCAATAACTGCTACAACTTTCTAGTTGTCCTGACTTTATGTTCTTTGGTGTCATAGTCTATTTTTTGAGTTCATATATTCAGTTTGCTTTCTTTTGTGTTTTCTGTGATTGAGAAGGGTATATCAGTAATTGTAGAGCATTATGTAATATGAAGGGAGTACCATTACCACCAAGAAGGAGAGGAGTTTGTAATTGAATGTTTAAAAATAGATAGGAGCAAGATGATGGATAAGTGGCTCTCTGAAAATCCTTTTCAACATCCAAAGAATTTATGCACAAGATATAAAGTAATTGGAATGATATCCTAAAGAAAAGAAGATGAAAGGCTAGAGTAGGGAAGGAATTTTATGTATAAACACAGGAGAACATTAATAATTAGAGTCACCACGTAACCCTCTATGTGGAGATAATCACAGAGGAAAGGAACTAGCATTAAGGAGAACCTGGAAAAGCTTAATCTAGAAGGTAGGGTTTTAGCTTGGCCTTGAAGAAAACCAGGGAAGCCAGGAAATGGAAATGAGAAGAGAGAGAATTCCAGACATTGGGAATGACTGGTGGAAAATGCAAGGAGTAAGAGGGGTAGAGTGTCTTCTGTGAGGAAATACTTAGGAGGCTGGTGGCAGTGGAACATAGAGTTCATGGAAGGCAGTAACGTATAGGAGACTAGAAAGGTAAGAGAGAAATAGGTTATGAAGACCTTCAAAAGACAAGTAGGAATTTTATATATGATTCTGGAGGAACCAGACTGCCACTAGAATTCACTCAGAAAATCAATCTGATAACTGACTGGAGGATGAGGAGAGACTTGAGGCAAGAAAACTGACATACAAATATTGCAGCAGTCCAGGAATAAGGTGATGAGGGCTTCCAGTAGGATGTGGCAGTATCAGAGGAGAGAAGTGAGGTTATGAAGGTGGAATTGATAAGATTTAGCAGCCAGTTGAATATGGTAGTGAGAAAAATGAGGAGTTGAGTATGACATCTAGGTTGCAAGCCTGGGAACCTGGGAGGATAATGGAGTCCTTGTTAGTAATAGTGAAGTTTGGAAAAGAGGAGAGCTTGTTGGGGATCTGAGAATCTCCAGCCCAGATATGATAATTAACTCTATAAGCATTAATGAGATCTACAAGTAAAACAGTTTAGAGGGCGAGGGCCTACGGCAGAGTCATGGGGGACACTCATGTGTGGACATGACTTGGATGAAGTTTCAGAGAAAAACAAATAAGTAGAAACAAAAACATGAGGCTGAATCATCCAAACTGGTAGCAGGAGAACCAGGAGAGAGTAGTGGAAGGAAAAGCTAGAGAAAAGAAAGGATCAAAGGGAAAGAAGATGATTAACAGTGTCAAAGCCTGCACAGAGGTCTAGAAGGATGAGGATTTAGAAAAGGCCATTAGATTTTGCAATTAAGTTAGCCTTGCTAACTTTTATAGAGAATAGTTTCAGTTGAACGATGAAGTTAAAAGCCAGACTAAAGAGAGTTAAGAAAAAAGAAAGAAGAAAGTAGAGGCATCTACTGTGCACGCCTCAAGTTTAGATTTAAAGGTGAGGAAATACAGATAGATAGATAGATAGGAAGATAGATAGATACATACATACATACATTGATAGATATATAGTTAGGGAGGATGGTTGCATCAAGCAAGGCTTTCTTGAGGGTGGGGAAGACGGGTGTATTTGAAGGCAGTAGAGAAACAGTCAGTGGATAGAAAAGGTTGGAAGATATGGAATTTAAAAACGTTCAAGAGAAATTTTTTCTGGGTTATTTCATAATTTTATTAATAATGCCAGCATTTTAATAAAAGGATGGTCATTTGACTGGCTCTCTTAGACCAAAGACAATCATGGCAGGATGACTCACAGCTTTTGGAAAAGGAGGTTCCTCCTTTAAAAGGAGGATGGCAATCAACTTTGATTGGCTAACAATGAAGAGAATGAATATTACAATGAGGGGCTGGACCTAAACTTTGATTATTAACTTTTAAGTTAGCTACAGCATTGGGCAATCTATTTAAAGAATCCTGAGTAGAACACAATAGTTGCCCCATCTGGTTGGGGTCTGGATAAAGAAGGGAGAAGACTAGCTCAACCTACAGAGAATGAGGTCTTGAAATGTGGATAAAAGAAAAAGGGGGAAATCTGAATCTCCCCCAATCATTGGTTGTTAATAATAATTTCTTTCAGGATAAGGGGAGAGATGATGAAAGAGAGGGCAATCTGTTGAAGAAGAGGGAATGCAATGAAACCACCCATTTTTTGGGAGAGCTTTTCCTTGGCAAGGAGAAGGGCCACCGCTTCATGTGATACAGACGTGAAAAAGGAGATAAAGGCAGAAGGCATCTGAGGAGAGTAGAACCGGGAGCTCTCTGCATGTTATCATTTTTTTCAGTTAAATATGAAGCAAAGTTATCAGCTAAGAAGGTAGGGGAGGGGGAAGAATGGGAAGTTTGGAGAGGGATGGATGAGCTGCTGTGGGGAATGGGATAGTGAACTCTGCAACAATCAGTCAAATGTAATATACGTTTGTAGAGGACCTGGTAAGCATGGTTTGGGGATTTTTTTCCAGCTTCATTCAGTAGCACAGGAGTCAGAGTAAAGTTGTTAGATGATAGGAGAAATCCAAGGCTCAGGTTTCGCAGTGCAAGATCATCAATAGGAAACAAGTGACTCAGGGGAAAGGGCAGTGCAGTTTAATTGGTTTATTCAAGTTAGAAAAGAGAGGAGAATATATTCAATGCAAGGGTAATGCCCTGGGTTAGCTGAGAAGTAGAGGGATCGGAAGTCACTGTGAGGATAAAGAACAGGGTTAGGGATTTCAAGGCAGAGGAGTTGGTGGAATTACAAGGGATAATGATTAAATGAATTTTAGAGTCCACGAACATGAAAGGGGGTCACTTGGGAGTGATGACAAGACCATCGTTGTGTGTCATAGGTGGGGTGAAGGAAGAGGTCATGGGAAATAAGCAAGTTTAGGAACTGAAAGGTAAAGGCATTTAAAGGGAGTATCAATATGTACATAAATGTCTGCAAGTATCAGGGCAGTAGTTGATGAAGAGAGAAAAATTGTGATCCAAGCACTGAACTCATTGAGGAAAGGGAAATGTCCTGAAGTCTGGTGGGTAACAACTGCCAGAATCTTGATGGGGGCAATAAATGTGGATTGAATGAATCTCAAAGAATGAGATTACTGAGTGATAGCAGTAGAAGTCATCATGAGGGAGCCAGGTTTCAGTAATAATCAGAAGATGGAAGAGTGAGAAAGGAGAAGGTTTGAGATGAAAATAGTTTGTAACCTATGAAGAGTGGGCATTCCAGAGAGCACAATCTAAAGTGGGTGGCTTTAGAATGGGATTTGGGGGAGTTTGGCTGAGGTAGATCTGAATAAGGGATTGCTTGGGTAAACAAAATCGAGTAGATGTTCTGTTCAAAGGTTGCTCAGGACAGGGACCTAGGCTGGAGTACCTAATGTCCAATAAGGCAAAGAGATTGAAATGGTCTGGCAGCTTAGTCCTAGCTCTGAAGCAACACTATTAATGAGGAAAAGGCCAGAGAGTGAATGATTAGGAATATGAGAAAAAATTCTAAGACATCAAACTACAAAAATGTAGGAAAAAACTTAATAAAAGACCAAGATGCAAACAGGCAAGCCAACTGAGAGGATGCTAACAATCACAAAGAAAATGAACACAAACATAGAGATGGCATCACCTTGGGAGGCGATATTGGCCATATGAGTAGGGATAGTAAAGATCCAACTTGCAAGTTTTTGAGCACAGAGTAATTCCTTCTCTTCCATACTATTTCCCTTCTTTTTTTAAACAAGTTTTTTTTATTTCTGCCTTCTGTTTTTTTTTTATAGAACCATAGTTATCCCCAATATCCCTCCACCTACTCCTTCCAGAAAGTCATACCATATGACAGTTTCTTTTAAAGATAGAAAGAAAAAGAAGAGGGGAAAAAATTGTTACAAGTGATCAATATGTTGAAAAAGTCTGAAAATACAAGCAATGTGTAACACTTGTGGACCTCCTATATCCATGCAAATAATTGCATTCCATTGCATACAAATAATTGGATAATTGTATGAAGCAATGGATTGGGAGAGTATTCAAGTCAGGTTTGTTCTTTATAATTTTGTTTCATTTGTGTGCTCTTTCTATTTACATTGTAGTTATTTTGAATATTGTTTCTTGGCTCTGTGTACTTCATTCTGCATCAGTCTATGTAGGTATTTCCCTGCTTCTCTGTATTTATCACATACTCAATATTTTACAGAGCAATAATATTCCATTATGCTTGTGTACCACAATTTGTTTAGCAATTCCTCTATGGATGGCATCTACTTTGTTTCCAATTAGTTGCTCTCATAAAAAGTGCTGAGAGATACACACACACACACACACACATACACACATATATACACACACACACCTCAGACACTTGACACTCACTAGCTGTATGACCTTGAGCAAGTCACTTAACCCCCATTGCTTCATCCTGGGCCATCTCCAGTCTTCCTGATGAATATCTGGTCACTGGATTCAGATGGCTCTGGAGGAGAAGTGAGGCTGGTGACCTGCACAGCCCTCCCTCCCTCAAAACAAAGTCAAATGCAAGTCATGACATGTCATTATTTCTGATGACCTGGTCTTCTATGGCAATGAAGGATATATATATATATATATTCATCTTATTGATGACTTATTTAGGGTATAGGCCCAATAATGAAGTTCCTAGTTCAAAAGGTATGGGCATTTTAGTCACTTTATTTGCATAATTCCAAATTGTTTTCTAAAGCGGTACCATTTTACAGATCCACCCGCAGTGTATTAATATACCTATTATTCTACAAGATCCCCAAAATTGATTATTGCTATATTTTTGATCATTTTTGAAGTGAAAAGGTTAACCTCAGGGTTTTGATTTGCATGTTTCTTATTATTAATGATTTAGAGCACCCTTTCATATGGTTGTGAAAACTCTATGATTCTTTCAAGAGTATTTGCTCACATGCATTGACCACTTATCTATTGATTAATGACTATTATCTACAAACACACACTATACATATATATGTATATGTGTATATGAATATATAAACACATATAGTTATTAATATTTATATGAGCTGGATACTAAAGATTCCCCCTTCCCTTTTTTTTGACTATTACCCTTCTTATCCTAGGTTCATTAATTCTGTCTGGGCAAAAGTTTTCAGTTTTCTTTAATGAAAGTTATCTATTCTATATTTTGTAACTGCATCTATTTTATGTTTGGTTAAGAATATATTCTCATACCTATTAAAAGTTTGTGATCTGCTAGTTTACTTTTTAAAAATAGTGTGATATTTAATATTAAGGTTATATATTCATTTAGAAAGCATTTTGGAATAGGGTGGAAGGTATTGATCTAAGCCAAATTTCTGACAGATTGCTTTACAATTTTCCAAGAAGATTTTTTTAATTGGATAAGAAGTTTTTTCCTAGGTAATTTATATTTTCCATTTTGTTTTCCAACATTGTTATAATGAATTCCACTTTTTTTGGATTCTTCCTTGTCTAGTCTGTTCCACTGATCTGTCATCATCAAACAGTTCTAATGACTGCTGCTTCATAACATATCTTGAATGTGCTATTCCTCTTTTATCCTATGTCATTTTTCATTTCTCTTGATATTATAGATCTTTTATTTTTTTCAAATGAATTTTGTTATTTTATCAAGTTCTAAAGTAGTCCCTAGGTAATTTTATTGGTATAGCATTAGAAGTATAAATTCACTTAATTGTCATTTTTATTATACTGGCCCTCTACTTAATTAAGCTGTTCTTAATTTCTTCAAGGAGCACTTTGACTTTATATGAGTTCTTTGTGTACTTTGGTAGGTTGATTCCTGGATATCTTATTTATCTTGTATTTATTTCAAATGGTATTTCTCTTTCTACTTTTGGTTCTTGGATTTTGTTATTATTTTATAGAAATGTTTTTGGTTTTTGAGGGATTATTTTATAACCTAAATCTTTGCTGAAACTATTAATTGTCTCAATTAGTATCCTTTCTTATTCTCCTAGATTTTATGAATATATCATCAAACCATGAGCAAATAAGAACAGCTTCATCTCTTCTTTATGTATTTTTTAGCCTTAATTTTTTTCTCTTGGCTTTTAAGTCTTGCTAGCATTTCCAGAACTATATCAAGTAACAGTAGGCAGAGAGGGCATCCTTGCTTTGCTCCCATATTTATTAGAAAAGGTTCTACTGTTTCTCCACTGCACATCATACTTGCTTTTGGTTTTAGATTACTGCTTTTTATGTTACTAAAAAAATTTCCCTCTATACCTATTCTTTGCAGGGCTTTTTTTTTCTTAGTATAAATGAATTCTATACTTTATCAAAGCTTTTTCTCTGTTTATTGAAACAATTATGTAGTTTTGAATGTTTTAGTTTTTAATGTGATTAATCCACACTGCTTTCATCTAACACAATTTCCCCCATGAATTAATATTTCTAAGGTAAGGCATTACATGAAAAGGAGGATGAGACAGGATCTACAAAGCAAATAATATATAAATTAGATAATATTTTGGCTTCAAGGCTTGCACTGCTGGAGCAGTAGCTTGAGGGATTTTGGAAGAATAAAGAAGAAACAATGGCATACCCCATGAATCATAAAATAAATTACAGCATAATTTCTAAAAGAGTAAATTTAATGAGGAATACAGAGCAGAGGGAATATCTTACAGTAAAAGAAAATTACTAAAAATAAGAGGACTGGATAGAAGTGATGATTCTGAATTACTCATCTGGGTGGGAGAAAGAACAAGAACATATGAGGGCCAGAAATAAATAACTAAAGAAAAGGAAAGAGACATTCACAACAAAGAATTTAGATTTGGGTAATCAGGGGAGGTGAAGGCATATGGTTATAAGTAGTAAAGGCAGAATTACTAATTTTAGGCACAAAGTAATGATTGAAAAAGAAGGGGATAAAAAATAAAAGCAATACAAAACAAGTAAATTGAAGAAAACATTAGCCTAACAACCATTTTTTAAAATGTGAATGAATTAAATGACTCAATTTAAAAAAAAATCCTCAAATAATAGAAAATACAAGAAACACATCTAAAAAGTAGAAGTAAAGAGTAGACTCCTATTGAATGAGTCTAAATTAAAATTTACTATGTACTGGATGAATTTTTAAAAAGGAAAGACTTGCAATCATGCTATCAGATAAAATAAAAAAATATTTACTATGAGCAAGTTGGATTTATATAAGATATTAGAGAATGGTGCAATATTAGGAAAACAATGAGCAAAACTAATCATATAAAGGACAAAACCATTGAAGACCATATGATATCAATGGATATAGAATTAACCTTAAAGTATAGCACATGTTTATGCTAAACATCTTAGAAAGTATAGGTAGAAAATGATCTTTTAAAATATAAGTGTATGTATCTTAAACCAAAACTACACATTTTATGTAATACAGAAACGTGGGAACCTTTCCCGTTAAGTAGAATAATACAAGGATGTTCCATTTTGTTGATGTTTTATGACATAGTTCTAGAATTATAGACAATTACAGATAGAAATTAAAGGCTTAAATAGAATATCCCAACTATTTAATCACTAGACCACAATTATGCTAATGATATTGAAACTACTTGAAGGTCTCCTATCTGATCATAGGGGTATTGGTATTATTCTCTATACTTTTATTGCATCTAATATGCAATGTTCTACTCATTTCACCTTGTGTAAATTTATACAGGTCCACATAAACCAAAATATTTATAGTGGCACTTTTTGTTGTACCAAAGAATTGCAAACAATGTAGATACCCATTGATTGACTGGCGAATGGAAAAATAAATTGTGGTATATTAAGAAAGAAGACTATGAAAAACACAGGAGGACTTGGAAAGACCACACAGATTGATGGAATGTGAAGTAAGCAAAAAAAGGAAAATAATATACAAAATGACTACAACAATCTAAATATAAACAAGGACGACAAAAATTGAAACTGAGGTGGTGGTTTTAATGAGCAAGTCTAGCTTGGAAAAGAGTTATGACAATGCCCTTACCTCTCTTCTTTGTAAAGCTGAGAAACTATGGTGATAGAACATAGAATATGCTATTGAAATTGATTGATGTGTGGGTGAGTTTTGCTGAACTGATTCTTTTTTTGTCTTCCTTTTTTTATTCTACATTATAAGGGGTAACTCTCTGGGTGGAGGGGAGGAGGGCATATTGTGATATGACAATGAGGTAAAAGCAACAACAAGGCAACTGGGGTTAAGTGATTTGCCCAAACTCACATTGCTAGCAAGTGTCAAGTGTCTGAGGTCAATTTTGAATTCAGGTCCTCCTGACTCCAAGACTGGTGCCCTATTCACAGTGCCACCTTATTGCTCTTTAATGTGAAAAGATGAGTAGGAATTCAACGGGCCAAGAAAGAGAGGGAATTCCAGTTAAAGCAAATAGTAAAGGCTAACTCCAAATAAACTTAAATCATCTAGGAAGCCCTCATTACTTAACTTTGCTGCTGGTCAAAATTGTATATTGCATCTCTGAACTTTTAAATTATATAACTTCCTCAATTTAAAATATATTATTTTATGTCCCCCTCTTTTGCTCTGTAACTCTTCTGTCTTATCATATCTGTCTGTGTTCATCCTTCATTTTAGAAGTATTCCAGGACATCAGAGAAATGATGACATGACGCATTTAACTTTGTTTTTAAGTGAGGGATCTTATCATGTATATATGGTTGGATTGCCAACTGGATGGAAATCTCCTGAGGGACAGGGATTTATTCTATGACCTGTCCCTATTCATACTGTGCTCTGTGGGTGCTTTCTACATTCTGGACTCCTAATCTGATATTTAAGACCCCCAAGTCAAGACTTGAATCTTCAGGTTTGACTGTGTTTAGGAGTCATTTTCAAGCCTTCGCTTTGCTCTGAGCTGTGCACAGAGATCGAGCCTATGTTTCTGACAGTTTAGTTATTAGTGAAGTCTTGTGGCAGTCAATATTCTTGATCCTCCTAATTTGGTATCAGACCTTTCAGAGGAAACTTTGCTTATGGATGGGAAGCCATTTTGAAGTGGGCTAAGAGGAGAATCTATTTCCCTGAGAGCCATGGTGGCACTTTTCTGTTAGTTTTTGAATTATCTTTCCAATGAAATAGCCAGTTGTTCTGCCTTTCCAGTGTCATTATTCTAAGGTTATTGTGTTTACCACCTGATGTTCTTAGGCTTTCTCAATATCCTCCTTGTAAGAAAGTGGCCAGATGATGCCAGAATCATTTATTTCTTGCTATTCGTAAGCCTAATGCTTAATTGTGGAGATTTTTGCCATTTCACTCTTTCTCCTTCTCAATCTGTACACAATCATTTTTCCATTTCCCTCCATTAGCTTCTTTGGGGTTTATCAGCATTCCCTTAAGAGAAGCAGTAATAATGACAGAGAAAATAATAGCATCCTCTAACCTGTCTTTCATGTATTTTTGGAATTGTAGAATTAGTTAGAAGGGACCTCAGAGGTTATAGGTTCCAGCTCATATTTAAGGAACAAAGCCTCAGCACAGCAATCATGCCCAACAAATAATCCAAGAGAAGCGTATCTGTGTTTTCAAATCCACTCCTCTTCCTAACTGTGCTAATGGTATTGCTGGTACAACCATCTTTCCATATCCACGTTATTCCATATGTGATCATCCATAATTACAATCATAGTTATCCTCAATTCTTTCCTCTCTCTTACTCACATCCGCTCTTTTGTTCACTTTTATACATTCGACTTTTGTAATAGCTCAGATCCATCCTACTCTCCACTCACAGTGGTAGTAATAATGCTGTTGTTATCATTCAGTAGTGCCCTGCTCTTTGTGACCCCATTTTTTTGGGGTTTTCTTGACAACGATACTGAAGTGATTTGCCATTTCCTTCTCCAGCTCATTTTATAGATGAGGAACTGAGGTAAATAAGGTTAAATGACAAGCCCAATGCTCTAGCTACTGTGCCACTTAGCTGCCCAATAACAATAATAGATAGAATTAAAGTTTCCAAAGTGCTTTAGGAATATTATCATATTTTATCCTCATAACAATAGTACTAGGATGTGGATGCTATCATTAACTCTATTATACAGATGAGGAACCTGAGGCAGTTCAATGACTTGCCCACATTCACAAATCTAGTAAGTGTCCAAGGCCAAATTTGAGCTTGGGTCTTTCTGACTTTATTTCCAGTGCTCTATCAGTTGTGACACTTAGGTGCCACCCTACTTAAAAGCCTTTACCATCTTTTGTTTAGCCTTGGACAATAACCTCCTTTTCATCCCAGCCTCAGCCCACTGCCTAACAAATAAATGCTTATTTACTTCACTTAGCCTTTCTGCACTGTCTCTTCCCTCTGCAATCCATCTTTCACAAGGCTTCCAAGCTGACCTTCCTTAGGCATACACATCTCACCATGCCTGGCCTATGCTTCCAAAATTCCCTCTTTGATAAAATCCAAACTCCTTTGTTGGACCTTTAAGTCCCTTAATTATCTGGGTTGGGTTGATCCCACCTTTCCAGAATTATTTCCCCTTACTTTTCTTCACTTGCACCAAACAAGCTTTCTTGCTATTCTTTTCACACGACATTAACTCTGCTGTCTCCTGTATCTTGAAAGCATTCTCTTCCTATTTCCACTCTACTATCTCTAGCTTCCTTTAAAGTTCAGCTTCAAGGGTCACCTCCCACAGGAGGCCTGTCCTGATACTTCCAATTGATAGTTGCCTCCAACTGGCAATTACTTTGCATATATTTTGAATTTACTATTCTGTATTCAAGGTTCACCTTATCTATCCTTCCTCCTTCCCCATTATAAACCCGCCCCCCAAAAAAGACTGTCTAGGCAGGGACTGTTTCACTTATTAGCTTGGTATCCTGTGGTCCTAAGCAGTGGGCCCAGCACATGGGGCACCTAAGAAATGCTTATTGAATGAAAGAATGAAGAAATGAATGAATGAATGAACAAATGAACAACCTTGATGAGCCTTGCCTGATGATTTCCAGTGATGTGGAACTTACCACATAATGAGGCTACCCATTCCATTTCTGGACAACTATGATTGTTAGGAAATTTTTCCTTTTATTGAGTAGAAATCAACCTCCCTGTAATTTCCACCCATTGATCCAAGTTCTGTCCTCTGGGGCCAACGGGAAAAAAAAAAACCTGCTGTCTAATTATCTTATTTGAGCTTAAAAATGGTCAAAGAAAGTAGTCTGTGTCAATAACCCCATGTCACAGATATGGAAAATGATGCTCAAGGAGGCTAAGGGACATCCTAGAGGTAAGCCTCAAGGTAAAAATAGGTTTTCTGTCTCCAAAGCCAGGATTCTTTTCATGATATTAGAAGAAAGCAGCTACAAAACCTCTGTCTTATTTTTTCAGGATTCCCTTTTCACATTTATCCTTTTCTTAGAAAAGAAATGAGACTCTTTAAATGTGATTTTAAAAGTTGCCCCATTTGCAGTTTTTTCTCCACAATACATTGCTTTAATAAGGATGACAGCGATCCCATTTGCAAATGGTTTTTCACTGTTTCTCTGGTTAACTTTTTCATTCTGGGAATGCTTTTATCTATAAACTCAAGTCTTGATGTCTTGGGGGAAAAACAAAGAACTATGAATCCTTGCTATTCTGAATATTCATTCCTAGGTTATGTGTTCAGTCAAAGTCCTACTATAGTCCAATGGGAGAGAGACTATTTGGATGTGCCTAAGAAGGTCTTTAATATTAATAGGGCACTTGAGTCTCTAAGATCGGGTAAGACCCTGGAAGTGTTCACTGGAATGAGTGAATGAATGAAACAACATACATTAAGAATGTGCTGTGTACCAAACACTGGTACTGGGAGGTGGAGGGCAGGAGAGGGGGAGATATAAAGAAAGGGTCTCCATCCTCAAAGATTTTATATTTTAATGGGAGAAACAACACATTCAGTTAGTCAGTCATTAAAGCATTTATTAAGCTTGTATTATGTGCCAGGCTCTGTGCCTAGAGGAAGTGTTGGGGATAAAGAAGAGCCAAAAAGACAGTCCCTGACCTCAAGAAGCTCCCAATCTATTAGAGGAGAATATAAGCAAGCAATTATATAAAAACAAGCTATATATGTATTATAAATAGGAAATGATTAACAGAGAGAAGGAATTAGAATTGAGGGGGGTTGGGAAAGGCTTCCTGTAGGTGAGATTTTAGTTGGATTTGAAGGCAGGCAGGCATGCCAGAAGGCAGAATTGAGGAAGGAGAGTGTTCCAGCCAGGGAAAACATCTAGATCCAGGAGATGGAGTGTCTTGTTTGTACATGAGCCAGGAGGCCGGTGTCACTGTAGCAAAGAATACATGGAACAGACCAAGTGATGACAAGAATGGAAAGGAGTTGAGAAGAGTAGGTCACGAAGGGCTTTGAATGTCAAGTAGAGAACTTTATATTTGATTTTTAAGGTGATGGAATTTATTGAGGAGGAGGGTAACAGAACTGGACCTGCATAAATACCAGGAAGTGGTGGCCCTAGATTGCCATTTTGTTCAGTGAAGTTATAGGGATGACAAGAGGGGACACATGGAAGTAAACTGACATACCCTTTCCAGGAATAGCGGCAGAACTGATTTGATCATGTTAATGATTTTGTATTTGGAGGGGGGAAGGGAAGGGAAGGGAAGGAAGCATGACTGGGGTTTTCTTGAAATAGTGATCCAAGTAGGTTGTTACTCATCAGGGGAGTGGGATCTTGGGATGGAAGTTACTCCAGGACATGGTATCTGGTGTGGGTAGTTAGGATTTTGTTAATGAGAATGTGAAGGAGGTATCTAGAAAAGGAAGGATCCTGTTTGTATCAGATTAAGTTCAGCAAACATTTATTAGGTATCTACTATGTATAAGATTGAGCAGCTAGCTGGTATAGTGGATAGGGCAGCAGGCCTGGAAACAGGAAGACCTGAGTTCAAATCCAGCCTCAGACACTAAATTTGTGACCCTGGGTGAGTTACTTAACCGTGCCTCAGTTTTCTCATCTGCCAAATGAGCTAGAGAAGGAAATGGCAAACTCCTCTAGTACCTTGGCTAAGCAAACCTGCACTGGGGTCATGAAGTGTCAGACATGACTGAAACAACTGAACAGCAGTATGTATAAGACATTATGCCTTGCACCTGCCTCTCAAGTTGCTCTCAGGACTGCACTCTATACTTTCTCTATCTTGTACCAGAAACCTCTTTGTCCTGGAAGTTCCTTCCCCTGCCCCCTCCCTTGTATTCACACATTGAAAGCACACTCCACCTAGAACCTTAATTTAATGAGGCACCCAAACCATTCATTTCTTCACTCCTCTCCAGGCTACTGCAATGGTAATTTAAATGGGAAGATCTTTCCCTTCCATTAATGGACCCATGTGACTTGCCTGGGTCACATGGAAGTCTGCATCACATAAAGCTTGCAGTGGGAGGAGTTTGCTGAACATTTGGAGCAGGAAGTGAGTCAGAGCTGAGAAAGAGAGAGCCAGAAGCAACTAGAGTATTGAGAGAGCTTGTTTGTGTGAAGCCTAACAGAGGGAAGGCTTGGGGATGGTAGTGCCCCCTGCATTGTTATTGTGTATAGATGTCTTTGTTGCTATGATGAATTTGTTTTTTTGGTGTTGGGATTCAACTTTCTAGTGTTTGAACACATATTTTAGTTCTGTCTTCCTTATGGAGAGTCTATTATATTTTGCAATTCAGAACTGTGCTGGCATATTCATAGCCACAATAAGTGCTGTGAATATCACATTAGCACTGCAGCTACACAATGGATTTTCTCTCCTATCACCTTTATCATTATCCAAGTCACCCTCAAGAGGTGAAAGAAGAGGTGAAAACTGAGCTGGCCTTTGAAGGAGAAGCATCATCAATAGGTAGTAATGGAGGGAAAGCTTGTGGGAAGTTTGTTCTCATTATGAGGGATGGGCCATGCAACAGTCAGAGAGACAGGAGAGAGAGCTAGGTTTGATGGGGGGAAAGAGTGCAATCTACTTTGGCTGGGAAATGAGAGATGAATGGATTTTCAGGCAGAACTGGCATCTCTGGTGTGAGGGCTTCCACCTTTAGTGTCCACTTATCACTCAACTTTCACCTGTGACTCCAAGAAGCTGTAGCACATGCAGGGACCACACTCTGGCAAACCATCTTGGCAGATAGGCTAAACCAGGTTGAAGGCCACATATCTGTCTATGAGTTAGGGAGGTATCTACTTTAAGCATGTGAAGACTCACCCCTCTCCCTTCCTGTAGAATGGGCAGATGAGAACTATTTGTTCCAATGGCCATGAAAGTGGCTGAAACAGGCTGTGGAGAGCTTAAAGCTTGGTCAGACATCAAAGATGCCAAGGTTATCCTTGCCATCCTGTGCCATTGCCAGTTATCTTGACTTTTGTCCTGCTCCTGAGAAGAGAAGAGAAAGTGAGGGAGACAACTTTGTTCACCTCTGCCTCACTTAAATTCAATTCACTCATGAGCCAAGGCATCACCCTGCGATATCCTTGGTTCTCTTTGAAAACAAAGGAAAACAACAACAGCGTATATAAAGGGCAGATCAATGTGAAATAGTCACAGTGAGTTGTGGTCAGATTGTGTAGTAATTTTGTATTTCCTTTTCAAATTCCTTTTGAGGTACGTATCTTTCTGTAAAAAAAAGTGCTGAGAAGGCAGAATGAAGCAGACTGTTTTCTCCTTTGTTATGTTTTATTTTGTTTTTTCTCATGATTTCTCCCATTTGTTTTAATTCTTCTATGCAACATGACTAATATGAAAATGTGCTTAATGGAAATGTAAAATCCATATAGGATTGCATGGCATCTTGGGGAGGGAGGGAAGAAGGAGGGGGAGAAAATTTAAAACTTATGGAAGTGATTGTTGAAAACTTAAAACAAATATATTAGTTATAAAAAATGCTGATACCTTTTGTTTTTAAGTAATTTACCCCATTAAGTAATTTCCCCCTTCTAACTCACCCCAACCTTCTTTACTACCAAAGAAAATCAGTTAAACAAAACTGATTGACCAATCTCATAATGTATGCATTGTTTACCTTAGGGTTCTCCCTCTTTCCAACCCCATACATTGAATTAGGGAAATATATTTCCTCATCTGTTCTTTAGGACCAAGATTGATCATACAAATTTTTTTTCTTTCTCCCATAAGTAACTCACATATTTAGAAATACTAAAGTACAGGACAGTGACCTGACTAAGGCCATTACAGTGAATGATTCCACTTACTGGACTCAAGATGAGTACCTGGTCCCTTAGCTCTAGATAAAAAGGAAAATCTTTGTCCAATCATTTTCTGTTGTTGGGGAGTTAATTGAAGTGTGCTTTGAAGCAGAGAGAGTCTCATCTGTTCTACAAAAGATCTTTTTGTGATTGAGCTCTGGGTAAAATTTAATTTTAACCAACTTGATGGGCCACCAACGCTGCCCTAGCATATTTAAATTAGGTTTGATAGAAAATATGTTGTTACAGGGTTAGTGGTTGGGTACAAAATTTTGTTCACTGCAACTCAATTTGACCAGTATTTATTGAGAGACTTCTCTGTGCCAGACACTGCTAGACCCTGGGGATACAATGCAAAACCCAAATAGTCCTGGATCTCAAGAAGCATATATTCTATTGGGGGGAAAACAACACATGCATGAATAAATATACATGTATATACATATATTCATATGCGTGTGTACATCTACTACATAAACATGTACATATATATGTATATCCATGTATATATACACTACACAAATATGCATGTATATGTGTATATATACTACAAATACTACATAAACATGCATATATACATTTATGCACATGGATATATACACCACAGAAATATGCATCTATATACATATATGTATATGCATCTGTACATATGCTACATAAATATGCATGTATATACATATGTGTATATGCATATGTACATATACTACATAAATATGCTTGCACATACATGTCCCTACTACCTGAAGACAAGGTATGCTACACTTTATCCCACCCAGGATTCTCTGGTATCATTAAGGGAACTTGGGAGTGCCTAGGTTCTTTGTAAATGCCTTCAGCCTCTACCAAAATTATCCATTCCCCCTGATTTCTTTCATTTAGTGGTTTTGCCACTAACAGTAGGATTAACTCAAAGGTATAATCACAAAAATACAAAATTGTTTCCCCACACATGGGAACATAATTCTCTCACCTCCTTACCTCGGTATCTGGGGAGAAAAGTACTAGAATTACTCAAAAGTCTCCAGGCCCATTTCTCAGCCCAGGTAAAAGAGGGCAAGCAGGGAAAAGACCTCCTTTTCTTCTCTCTGGTTTAATTCATGACTCCTGTACTGCCTCTGGTTGCAGCAGAAAAGAGAGCAAGCCAGAAAGAATGGCAGAAAAAGAGAGGTCATCTCCATCTTTCCAGCACTAAAGACAAAGCCTATTCTGGATGGTACAATCAATTAAAGGAGGCTCTTCCCACCTACATGATTGGGGTGGAAGTGTGCTTCCATTGTAAGAGATCTAGGAATGACCAAGCAAGTCCCTCAGGGTGCCGCCATGTGAAATAATCTGGCCATGCCCCAGTGGTTTCATTGCATACATAAAATAACGCAGAGTAAATGCAGAAGTACTCAAAGCTAGGGGCTGCTAGATAGTTCAGTGGATAGAGCACTGGGCCTGGAGTCAGGAACACTCAAGTTCAGATTTGGCATTAGATTCTTACTCTATATGACCCTGAATAAGTCATTTGATCTTAATTTGCTTCATTTTTCCCATCTGTACAATGAACTAGAGAAGGAAATGACAAACCACTCCAGTATCTTTACCAAGAAAACTCATTTGTGCAGATGGGAAAAATGAAAAGTCAAAAAAACTAAGCAACAGCAACTCTGGGTCAGGAGGTAGGGTAGAGGTGGTGAAAAGTGAGAAAAGGAGGAAAAGCATCTCGTAGGAGGTGACCCTTGAGCTCATTAATATGGGATGCTTTCCTTATTGGTGGTGATCAATGCCCTTCAGCTGTGTGAAAGGAAGGACAGAGCTCCTGTGTCCCTTCAATTCTTCAGAATTTCTTCTTGAAGCTTGATAGTCTCTTTGGGCTCTTCTGGCTTTGGGAGAAGTGTGTGTGTGTGTGTGTGTGTGTGTGTGTGTGTGTGTGTGTGTGTGTGTGTTTGTCCTTCATTGCCAAAGAAGACCATGCCATCAGAGAAATAATGACATGACAACACTTGACTTTGTTTTGAGTGAGGGAGGGCTGTGCAGGTCACCAGCCTCACTTCTCCTCCAGAGCCATCTGGAATCCAGTGACAGATATTCATCAGGATGATTGGAGATGACCCAGGATGAGGCAATTGAGGTTAAGGGATTTGCCCAAGGTCACATACCTAGTGAGTGTCAAGTATCTGAGGTGAGATTTGAACTCAGGTTCTCCTGACTCCTGCACTGGTGCTTTATCCACTGCACCACTTAGCTTCCCCTCTGGAGAAAATGGAAGACACCCACCCTATTTCATGTTGCTCAAGGAAATATTCTGCGAATAAGCCAACGTGATAGGACTTGGGGATCCTCCTCATGATCCTGTCCTCTGCTTGGCATGCTGGAGACTTTGGGGATTTTTTTTCTTGAGTGAGATCTAGGACTCTCTTGGTTGAGTTGTTACCTCACTCACAGAAAAAGAGTTTCTTCCCTCTGTATTATCTGGTACATAGTTTCCTATGCATACTTTATCTGATTTCTGTTTTGCTATGGACATGGATAAATGAGTTTCTTAGCTACCTACTAAATGTGTTCATTGTGAAACTGGTATTTGGTGGGAAAAGGGTCAAATGTTGGATATAAAGCTCCACCCCCCAATTAATGAATAGTAGTCACAAGTTTAACTTGAACCTAAAAATCACATCCTCTAGACTAATAATCTTTAAGGAAGATACACCCTGTCTCTGTGGCTAAGCTTGTGGCTCTAACCTCCTGCTTCCTCTCCTGGAATAAATTCTCCTTTGGAGAATGATGGAGGGGTAGAGAGCAGGAGTGTCTATTCTGCCTGCCTTTGAGTCATACAGGACATCTTCATGCTAATGTCGGGGACAACCCTCTTTACACTTAAATAAGAGAAGGAACTTGGTAATCTCTACCAATCTACTGTCAAGGAGAAGGATTAATGTGTGTAGTTATTACATTTCTGGAAACATATTTTGACCTCAAGTATATCCAGACCTGGTTAGTGACCAGTTGAATTAGAATACATTTGCAGACAAAAGACCTGTACATCATCTTATTTATCTACTAATTGTGTGACCTTGGGAAAATCAGTGATTCTCTCTGAGCCTCAGTTTCCTTATCTGCAAAATGGGGAGAGTAAAACTTGCATGGCCTTGCTTTGTAATCCTATAGAATGATGGAACTGTGGCTTATTAACTATTCCTATGTACTACACTTGCAGATAATAACCATTCTTGTGTAAGGATGGGTTGGAAGAGGTGTTTTGCATTACAAGTTCCTTGATATGGAGAACATGGAAATCTTTGGGATGTGGAGAATACGCAGTTGCTGAAATTTTTGTCTTCAGTAACTGTATTTGTACCTTCTATTATCCTTATTTTGGGAATTTCTTTGTTACCCATTATTTCCACTATTCTGTACCCTTCTGGAACTGAGTGTTGTTTTAACACCCCATCCCCATCTCTTAGTGTCCCTTCCAGGGTTTACTAACTGCCTGAGTCTCACCCCTCCTTTTATCTTCTCCACTTGGTGAATATTGATCTTGAGACTGGAAGGGAAGCATTTATCATTCTTAATTGCAATAAAATCATTACAATAGTGTTAAACATTCAAATAGAAATTAAGTTCCCCTGCATAATGCAAAGACAACTATTAATCTAGGCTGGCCACAAAATCAGCAAATAATATGAATAAAACAGATTTGATATATTAATAATATTGCTGTTAGGGGAGACACTTCATTCCTAGCAAAATGGCCATGCTTCAATAGGTCATTTTTTTAAGCTCAAAGTGGAAAAGCAGCAGATAAATTCCTAAAGCAAAATGGGAAGCAGAGACATTTTAAAATATAAAATGGAAAATGTTCTCTCTGCGAGTAATTATCAGCATTGCCTGTAGAAGAGATTTGGAAGACTGATGAAAAAACATTAGTGTCCTCATCCAAAGAGACATCATGAGAATTTATTGTTCCACATCAACTCAATCCAAATTCCTTTATCCTGGCATTCAACGTCTCTATATCTTGGGCTTAACCAATGTTATAGTTGAACATACTCCAATTTTGAATGGATAATTCAAAATTAACTTAATGTCCTACTCGTGCATTCCATGCTTCTATGTTTCTGTCTCAATCACTTCTTGCTTCTGCTGTTGCCTGACATAAACTCTGTCATCTAGTCATCCTTATCATATTCTAACAAGGGACAAAATATGAACATGCATATATGTATGTACGGAGTTCTGAGAACACCAAACAGATACAAGTTGACCTTCTGGGAGAAGGCTAATGCTCAAGTGTTTCCTGATCCCTCCAACTGCTCTAGGCTTCCCCTCTGAAATCTTCTCCCATTTACATAGTATGTATCTTGTATGCACATAGTGGTTTGCATGCTGTCTCTCCCCTTAGAATATAAGATGTATTGAGGATAGGGATCTTTGCTTTTGCCTTTCTTGTATCTCCGTTGTTTATTACAATGCCTGACATTTATTAAGTGCCTGATAAATGCAAGTTGACTGATTATTTAGTATTCCCTGAACAAACCTTAAACTTGACTTTGTGGCTTTGTGTATGATACCTCCTCTAACCAAACCAGCCTCCTCTTGACACCTATAAATAGTACCAACCTCTCAAGGTCCAGCTCCAATATTATCTGTCTATGAAGTCTTCCTTGATCTGCCATAGCTGGAGGTGATCGGCTACCAATGAATCTCTAAAGCAACCATATTGTGCGACACTCACATATCTTTTGCTGACAGGCATAGTAGCTGTTTGCATATGTGTCTTATCATTCTTACTAGATTGGAAGCCAGGTATTGGACTACTCTTGACTCATGGGTCCATGAGTCTAAGTGCTGTAGAATCTGACAGGCTCAGGTTTAAATTATGGGGACTTCAAAAGGTCTTTTACTTTTTTTTGTTCCTAAATAATTAGAAACCCACAAACTCCTAAAATTAATTCAGGTTTTCAGTTACTCACTGTGATAATAAACTTGGCAAGGAGTAACATTTCATTGAAACAGAAATAAATAATAAAGAAACCGAAAACACCATCATCCATGATGACATACCGAATGACGGTGTCCTTTCATTTCTTCTCCAGCGCGTGGGTAGCAAGGTCCTTTAAGACTCAAGGCTGTGCAAGAAAAGGATCTAAGTAGAAAGAACTACACATATGAAACAATTGAAAATGAAAGCTTCAGAATGACAAAGAATGTTGTTTACCCAAGAGGACAATGACGTCATGGGCTGAAGGTTTGGACTTGCTTGTGAGTCGGAGTTAAGTGAGGCAGAGTCCCACAAAGTCATCAGCCTCACCCTCTCTTCTAGAATTGAAGTTCAAGATAAAAGTCAGAATGAATGACAGTGGCCTGGGATGAAGTAGATGACCTTGTCTTCTTTGATGTCTGACCAAGCTTTTAGCTCCTCACTACACTTGCTTCAACTATCTTCATGGCCTTTGGAACAAAGTGTTTTCACCTACCCATTGCACCAGGGGAAGTCTTCACATGCTTGGGGTAGACACCCCCCTAACTCACCAATAGGTTTGAACCTATCGTTACCCTCAACCTAGTTTAACCCCATACAGGGGTATGTGGCTGCTTGCAGCCACGTCTGAGGCTTGAGTGCCAGGTAGACAGCAAAGATGGAGGAGCAGCCCTGAAAGGGGCTCGGCAAGTCCTCACATCAGAGGTACTCTTCCCTACAGACCCCATGTGCCCCCCACACATAAGCATGGCCCCAAGGAAGAGATATGGGAACACACCTCCTCCCACACCTAAGCAGAGGTGAGTGTGGGAGTTTCCATGGGTATGGAATATTGCATATTGTCTTTTTTTAAAATAAATTCATCATTTTTCCTAATTTTTTCTTTCTTTTTTAAATAAAAATTCTTTGTCATAAGGGATGGCACAGGGAGGAGGGGAGAGATTATAGGAGATATGTTTATATAAAACAAAAATATCAGTAACATTTTATTTTGTTTCATTTTATGAAGTGATGCAAAGCCTTAAGAGATGCAAGATCTTTTGTTGTGTGCCTGAATTATATTCCTGTGTGGATCTTGGGGCTGACAACTTGGGACTGATCTGAAGGGCTGAATGTGCGTCTCTAATGCCTACTTCCTCAATTCTTCCTCTGGAGTACACTTGGTCTACAACTGAGTCCCTCTCTGCATGATATCTCCTAAGTGCTGGTATCAAAAGATCAAGGGGAATATACTCACAAAAAGGGGGAGAGGTTACTTTGTGGATAAGGATAAAGTAGTTAACCAAAGACGAGGGAATAAAATGCAAGAATCAGTCCAATAACAGCTGCAGTCCATGGAAGAATTTCCTCTGCTTCTCTCTGTTTCCCTCACCTCAGATGGTGACATCTGCTTTCGATCTCCCAGTATCAGGGCAGCTTGAAGTTCCCACCAGGTCAAGTCAGGGGAGTCACGATCTCTACCTTCAATTGCTTTTATACCCAAATGCTGGATGTTGCATCAGGCTGAGGTTTTGAGCAGTAGTCAAGACAGGATCTATGTGACTTGAGGCAGGTCTATTTTACCTTTTACAATCTTATTTTTCTGTCTCCTTTCTCCCTCTTCTATTTTACAGCCTTTCTGCTCCTACCCCGTCTTCCCGTTTAATTAAATTCTTTCTCTGCCACTGCCCTTGGAGTCCACATTTCATTGGGAGTGGCGGCAGAGCCTGCCCAAGCCTATCACACTGAGTCATGCTGTTCTCATGTAGGCACTGGCTTAGTTTGTCTCCTTAACTTATTGACTACCTGACTGCTGCCATCTCTGTGCCACTTTAGCTTGTCTCTTCATTTCACATGGTTATAAGGTGCCAGAAACCATTCCTCTGCCATCTTCTTGGTGGGAAACATCAAATGAGATAATAAATATAAAGTGCTTTGTACACTTTAAAATTCTCTCTCTCTCTCTCTCTCTCTCTCTCTCTCTCTCTCTCTCTCTCTCTCTAATACATACATACATATATATACTAGATATTATAATATATACTAGATATTATTATTTCTTCATACTTTGCTTCCCTTTTCCCCTCTCCATTCATACACAGTGAGCTTCTCTTTCTCCTAGGTAAGGGTCACAGGGAAAGGTACTACTTACAAGAATATCTTTGTGATAAAGAGGCCCCAGCTATATTCTTCTTGATATCTCCCACTATCTATAACAGACATTCAATAGATACGTCTGGGAGACATGAGCTCAATGGATGATGTCTGCTTCCTTACTTCAATTGTATTGACTGAGAACATGTCTATACGGTTTTAACTGTTACTTACAGTCTGTATGATATGGGGCAAGTTACAGTACTCTCCAGGCCTCAGTTTCATGTCTACAATGAGGGATTTAGACAAGATGATCAACCTCTCTAGTCCCTATAGCCTCTAAATTCTCTAAATATGGCTATGTTTTCTCTAGTTTCAGATAATACTGTGAAAAGAGAAAGAGCACCGATGAAGCATGTTCAAGGATGTGCAGAAGGAAAGCAAGGGAAGGGAGGTACAAATGGGGGACACAAATGGAACAATTTTGTTACAATATTAATCATAATATATGTGCATATATCTTTCTTTTGTAAAGGGACATTGAACATAGCAGGGGTTCATAGTTTCTTGTATAGCCTTTCTTGTCCTTTGTCTTGAAGTATTTGTGATTATTATTGAATTTAAAATAAAGAAGAAAACAAAACACACATGTACACACTTGAAAGAATGTATCATGACCTCTGAGAGGGCCTAATAATACTGTACTTAAGTATAAACTCCATACCTATTAATTCCTTTTTATAAAAAATGGCATCATTCCACATATCCGTCAACTCTAGCCAATAGCTAATTACACAGAAAGGCAAACACAGGTAGCCTAGCTCAGAAATAAAAAAAACAAATGAATATCAATCTGCCTAGGATGACAACTAAACACTTCATTGTTTCCGAATATCCCAAAATGGTGGAGCTGAAGGATTTGTTTAATACTGAAACTGAGCATTTTGGACATCAATGCATCATTGATTAGTTGCTAGGGGCACTTGTATCTGTATAGTCTGACTGGTTTCCTGAAATGAGTTCTCTTCTCTCTGAATGTCTGTTTGAGGGCTTATATTATAAAGATGAGGAAAAAACCAGCATCTTCATAGCTAGAAGGGACCTTAAGACACCATAGGAATGAATCTAACCCCTTTCCCTCTGTATAATTATAGCTATCACTTGCACAATATTTTAAAGTTTGCAACTGTGTCACCCTGGGCAACTCACTTAACTTGTCAACATTCTAGGCAACTCTCTCAGACTACAAATTGCCAAGTACATGGAGTTTACTCAACTGAGAGAAATCTATTCCACTGAAACCCCAGATCAAGTCCCTATCCTTTTAAGGTTTACTAAACATTTATATTATCTCACACAGCAATTGCCATGTAGGTACTATTATTATCTCTCTTATGGAGAAACTGAGAATGAGAGAGGTTAAGTGATTTGTTCGGAGTCACATAGTTTGTAAGTGTTTGAAGTAGGTTTTGAACTTAGTACTTCCTGATGCCAAGTCCAACACTGTCCACTTTGCTACCTATCTGCCTTATGGGAAAGCTGTTGCCTAGTCTGATCTGAATGGAAGGACGCATCATTTTTAAGAAGCCTAGTGAATACGATGAAATTCTGTGGCAAGAGACTGAAAAGCATCTTCAGCAGAAACACCGCCTCATGAAATGAATTAACCATCCAGAGTCACCCATTCCACTGGGAAATATGTACTCAAGATGTGACAGAACCTGCCAATCCCAGAATAGTCTCATCAATTATCTCAGATCTTACAGACAAGATATTCATGGAAGGCATCGTTTTCAGCCCTGTGAGACATTGCTGAAGGGACTTATCCTTTTAACGTGTATTAATCACCCACAGCATGTTTTAGGTGCTGTGCAAAACATCTAGGAAGAAAGATAGGTTCATAGTGAAGCCCATGAACATGCATACATTTTCTTAAAAGAAGCAAAAAATCACACTTTGTCAGCTTAAAAATGTATTTTTTTTCTTTTTAAGTGGGGTAGGCTGCAGAAGATGTGACATGCTGAGAAAGTGACATGAGAGGGAGAGGAGGAGGAAAGGAGCTAACAAAGGCAGAGAGGTGTGGTCTAGTAGGGTGCAATTCTAAATTCCTTGTCAAAAGTGTCAGAAGCTATATTGGGTGTATTGGCTTAATTGTTTTTTCTTTGTTACAAAGGAGCATTCAATCTGGAGGAATAGAGAGGGTGCAGACTTCCAGAAAGGAATCCAATGTTAAGTCAAGAGGTATAAATTAATCTAATTTTTTTTTAAATGAGTCTATAAAAGGTACTTTGTTAAAAATCTAGGTTCTTCTAGACAACATGGATCCCCATTTATCTCCATCACTGCCAGGGCCCTTTAGCTGCTGCCCTCACATTGCTTGCTCCTTTGCATCATGACACCCTCACTGTCTCCACCCAGCTCTTTTCCATCCTCTCCCTTCCCTCTACTCTCCCGATTAGGAAGCACCTTTCTTTCAGTCTATGAACTCTGCCAATGTATTCAGGGATTCCCAATGAGTTTTCTTCTCCTCCATTCCCAAGTCATATACCTTTTCAAAATTAAATAACTTTTGACTGAAAGGTTTTAGCTTTAAAGAAATTATTCGCATGGTAGAATTTTCAGACAGACTTGTGAGGCTTTTAGGGGCAGGCACGTCCTTAATAAGAGTTAAAAGTCATTTTGGGTAGGTGGTTTTCTATTTCATCTATTCATATGGCTGGCTATGTTTGATTTAGTAGACAAAATCATATTAAATAATAGTTTTTCTGTTCACAGACTTAAGTCAATTTATACCAAAATTAATGTTAGATGAAGAAGGAGAAGTAGTGATGTTTTAGTTCAGCTTTTGATTATTTTTCAATGGATGAAGAATGATTCAGAATATTCTTGCTTTTCCTTTCTCAGTCTTCTCTCATATCTTCCTCTTCTATGCTTTCCTCAGCCATATACTTATCTGGATTTCCTGGATGAGTCTCACAGTGGTAAAATTTCTGATTCAATGAAGACTGAGTGGGGACTGACAGGTAGGTCCTGAAAGATAGAGTAGTAGTTTATGTTGAAACTGGTTGGGGAACAGATCAAGCATAAGGCAAAGACTAAGTTGCATTAGAAGAGTAGCTGAGCTGGCTCTGAGGTCCAGGGAAGAGGTAAAATGAGTACATAGCTAGGGTAGGAGGCTATTACTGGTTGTAGGAAAAGAGTTGAATTGGCTAACAATAAATGAATGATGGGAGGAGCCAAGATGGTGGAGTAGAAAGACTCATGTATGCTAGCTCTGGAACCCACAGCCCGTAAATTTCCTGTAAAAAAAACTCCCCATAAATTCTGGAGCAGTGGAACCCCTGCAGCAATGGTGGGGAGGAGATTCATGTTCCAGAGAGCCCTGAAAAACTGACTCCAAAGGTCCATCATGCACCGGACAGCAGAGCCCACCCCTGTGCTGCCCTGGCCACACTGCCCCTAGAGGAGCAGATCCAAGCAGGCTTCAGGGACAGAATCTCCGGTGGCCGTGAAGGTCTCTCCACCCACAGGCGATACAGGTCAGTGAGAGAGACGTCTGGGCTGGCCTAGAGGGGAGCCAGGTGTCTCCATAACTCAGGTCCCCTCAGGAGGCAACGGCAGAGGCAGTGGCAGCCCGGAACTCCGGGAGCAGACAGGAGCTCTACTCCATTAGTGAAGGTCTCTGCATAAACCCCCTGAGGGAACTGAGCCTGGGAGGCAGCCCTGACCCCACCCCAGCACCAGAACGTAAGCTCACATTGAATAGCAGCCGTGCCTGCCACTGAAATCCCTGAGGCTGGGGAGCAGCATTTGAATCTCAGACCCCAAGCACTAGCTGGGCAGATCTAGGCAGGGGTGGAGAGGAATCTCAGAAGTCAAGTAACTGGCTGGGAAAATTCCCAGAAAAGGGAAAAAAAATAAAACCATAGAAGGGTACTTTCTTGGGGAACAGATGTTTCCGCCTTTCATTTCTGATGAGGAGGAACAATGCTTACCATCAGGGAAAGACATAGAAGTCAAGGCCTCTGTACCCCAAACATCTGAAATAGATACCCAATGGGCTCAGGCCACGGAAGAGCTCAAAAAGGATTTTGAAAATCAAGTTAGACAGGTGGAGGAAAAACTGGGAAGACAAATGAGAGAGATGCAAGAAAAGCATGAAAAGCGGGTCAATACCCTGCTAAAGGAGACCCAAAAAATTGTGGAAGAAAATAACACTTGAAAAATAGGCTCACTCAATTGGCAAAAGAGGTTCAAAAAGCCAATGAGGAGAAGAATGCTTTCAAAAGCAGAATTAGCCAAATGGAGGTTGAAAAGCTCACTGAAGAAAATAGTTGTCTCAAAATTAGAATGGAACAGATGGAGTCTAATGACTTTCTGAGAAACCAAGAAATCACAAAACAAAACCAAAAGAATGAAAAAATGGAAGAGAATGTGAAATATATCATGGGAAAAACAACTGACCTGGAAAATAGATCCAGGAGAGACAATTTAAAAATTATGGGACTACCTGAAAGCCATGATCAAAAAAAAAAAAGAGCCTAGACATCATCTTTCATGAAATTATCATGGAAAACTGCCCTGAGATTCTAGAAACAGAGGGCAAAATAAGTATTAAAGGAATCCATCAATCACCACCTGAAAGAGATCCAAAAAGAGAAACTCCTAGGAACATTGTGGCCAAATTCCAGAATTCCCAGGTCAAGGAGAAAATCTTGCAAGCAGCTAGAAAGAAACAATTCCAGTATTGTGGAAATACAATCAGGATAACCCAAGATCTAGCAGCTTCTACATTAAGGGATTGAAGGGCGTGGAATAGGCTATTCCAGAAGTCAAAGGAACTAGGACTCAAACCAAGAATCACCTACCCAGCAAAACTGAGTACAATACTTCAGGGGAAAATACACTCTTTCAATGAAATAGAGGACTTTCAAGCATTCTTGATGAAAAGACCAAAGCTGAAAAGAAAATTTGACTTTCAAACACAAGAATGAGAAGAAGCATGAAAAAGTAAACAGCAAAAAGAAGTCATAAGAGACTTACCAAAGGTGAACTGTTTACATTCCTACATGGAAAGACAATATTTGTAACTCTTAAAGCTTTTCAGTATCTGGGTAGTTGGTGGGACCACACACACACACGCGCACACACACACATGTACACACATGTGCACAAATACACACATGCATGCACATACAGAGAGAGAGAGCACAGAGTGAATTGAATAGGCTGGGACTATATCTTAAAAAAAATTAAAGTAAAGGGTGAGAGAGAAATGTGATGGAAGGAGAGAGGATGAAATGGAATGGGGTAAATTATCTCTCATTCAAGAGGCAAGCAGGAGAATTTTTAGTGGAGGGAAAAAGAGGAGAGCTGAGGAAAAAACATGAAGTTTACCCTCATCACATTCAACTAAAGGAAGGAATAAAATGCACACTCATTTTGGTATGAAAACCTATCTCACAATACAGGAAAGTGGGGGAGAAGGAGATAAGCAGGGTGGGGGGGATAATGGAAGGGAGGGCAATGGGAGGAGGGTGCAATTTGAAGGCAACACTCTTGGGGAGGGACAGGATCAAAAGACAGAATAGAAACAATGGGGGGCAGGATAGGATGGAGGGAAATACAGTTAGTCTTATACAACACGACTGTTATCGAAGTCATTTGCAAAACCACACAGATATGGCCTATATTGAATTGCCTGCCTTCCCAAAGGGAATGGGTGGGGAGGGAGAGATGGGGAGAATTTGGAACTCAAAGTTTTAGGTATTGTTCTTGCTACTAGGAAACAAGAAATACAGGCAATGGGGAATAGAAAGTTATCTGGCCCTACAGGACAAAAGAGAAGATGGGGACAAGAGAAGGGAGGGATGATAGAAGAGAGGGCAGATTGATGATAGGGGAAATTAGAATGCTCGGTGTATTGGGGTGGGGGAGGGGATAAAAGGGGAGAAAATTTGGAACCCAAAATTTTGTGAAAATGAATGTACAAAATTAAATAAATAAATTTATATTAAAAAAAAAAACAATAAATGAATGAAAAAGCTTTTATTAGGTACTTATTTTGTGCCAACCACTGTACTAAGTTCAGTGGATACAAATGCAAAAACAAAGGTAGTACCAATGACAGTGGTGAGTTGACTGGCAAAGAGAGGAAGTGATGAAATCAAGTATGAGTGGCACTTTGCTGGAAGGGGCAGTGGCCAGTCAGGAGAGTGAGCTCTGTTTCCCTTTTTTTCCCAATTTATTTATTTTTAGTTTTCACCATTTACTTCCATAAGTTTTAAATTTTCTCCCACCTTCACCCTCCCCTCCCTCCTCAAGATGGCATGCAATCTTATATGGGCTCTGCACATACATTCCTATTAAACACATTTCCCCACTAGTCATATTGTATAAAAGAATTATAATGAATGGGAGAAACCATAAGAAAGAATCTATTTGAAATGTTCCTCTAGGGCACGGTCTGCAGGCTGGGCATTGAGGCAGTTGGTGAGGACATTGTGGCAAAGGTAAATGGAGATGAGGATGACCACAAAGGACAGAAATGGGTTGGTAAATGGCTGGCTAAATCTAAATTAGGTGGGTAGAATGGGTAGAGCTAAAGGGCAAACCCGTGAGCGATAGGAGAAGGGAGGGAGATTAAGGAAGAAGATGGTCAGTTTCCCTTCCATCTCAAAGCTTGATTCTAGGAAAGATTTTGTAAAAATGTTTTTTCTGATCATTCCCTTCAGTAAACTTTTACTTTCCTTTATCAAAGATCTATACAATAGAACAGAACATGTGTACAGGATCATAGAATCCGAGGACTTAAGGCAGAAAGACACTTAGATTATTTAGCCCAAGTCCCTCATGTTAGAGGTCATGTAACTGAGGCTGGAGAGAAGTGCTCAAGGTCACTTACATAGCAAATAACAGCACAGACCCTTAATCCCAAGCAGTCCAACTCCGAATCTGCATATTTTTGCGCCATATCAATTTGCCATTCATGCTTAATATGTTCTGAGAACCCATAATGTAGGAAATATATTCCTAAGCCAACTAGACGGTGAAGAATAGTGGTGCTAAGTTAAAAAAGAGAACAGATACCTGCGGGGTTCATGTTGACTTAGAAAACCACACATTCACATTATCTATGTAATACTGCATTTTTATTCATGCTGTTAAGCATTTCTCAATTACATTTTATTCTAATTCCAGTAGGGTTGGACATGTTTGACATCTTTGGGTAGAGGATACAGTGTTGAAGTTGGGACTAGGAAGATCGGAGATCAAATCCAACCTCAGATATTTAGCTAACTGTATGACCCTGGGTAAGTCACTTAATTCTGTTTGCCTCAGTTTCCCCTGCTGTAAAATGTAGTAAATAATAGCTTTTATGTTTAAGAATTCTCATGAAGATCAGATGATATAGCCTCTGTGAAGCACTCTGAAAACCTCAAAGTGCTAAATAAATGGTGGTGTTGTTCAATCGTTTCTGCATCTTTGTGACCTCATTTGGAGTTTTTTTGCAAAGATGCTGGAGTGCTTTGCCATTTCCTTCTCTAGCTCATTTTACAGATGAGGAAATGGAGGCAAACAGAGTTAAATGATCTGCCTGTGTCTAAGGTGGAATTTGAACTCAGATCTTCCTGACTCCAGGTCCAGTGCTCTATCCACTGTGCCATATACTTTCCCCACTAGATAAATGGTAGCTATTGTTATTTCTATTTGTTGCTTATAAGAGGCAGGGTTCAGATATATGTACCTGATGCATGTAATGTAACCCTGACACATGAAAATTCATATTGCGAATGTACCATTATCAACTCCACTGTAACACCAGTTGACTAAGACCCACTTTATGGATTGGGTCTCATACAATAAGACAGATTGCTTAAACTCATTGCTATTCAACAAATTGAGGGGAGATGAATTTTCAACTCCTGAAACTCTCTAAGACAAGTTAAGTTATAAAGGGGTTGCAACCTCCATTAGTGGAGAGAGCTTCCACAGTCATGGAATTATAGATCTTTCAAATTATGTAAGTGTTCTGTGGGACAAATTCCCTATGCGTGGTGTGTATACATGAGTACATGTGTGCGTGTGTGTGTGAATGTGTGTGTGTGTGTGTGTGTGTGTGTGTGTGTGTATCTTTGATCTGCCCTGTTTCCAAACTTGACTGGTTATCCTTCCTTAAACAACCTAGTGACCCCCTCCCACTGGGAGGAAAGGGGCCTCATTTTATTGCTTCTAGACTTGGTATGGACGCCTAATTGACCTTAGCCTACTGTACCTTAGAATATCCAGGCTCAAGCAATCCACCAGCTTTAGCTTCCTTAGGAGTAGGGATTCCAAGCATGCACCTACATACCTTTACTTTAAAATTTTTTGTCTTTAGAGGGACTAATTAATGAATTTAGACAGGATTTGTTTATCCAAGAGTCCACAGGAGCCAGTGTCATGGTGGTTGTAGCTTCCACCTTAAATTTTCAAGAGATTCCTTAGCTATGGTAGGGAAAGTTAGTTTTATTTGGGAAGTCAATCTTAGGGATGACTTTTTAAAGTTCACTTTCCTCCTTCCAAATAGTACCACTCTGATACCATCATTTTTATACTGAAAAACTTAAAAGTTACAGAAAAAACCCCACTTGTGAGTCTCCAGTATCTTTTTCTGCCTTCTCCTAAGAGTAGGTATTGAGCAACAAAGGGACAAACTCTAGGTTTTCTAGCAGGGCCTATGACAGCACCAAGCCATCAGAGGAAAGCTGGGTCTCTGCACCTGAATCTCTGGACTTCTTTCTCTATCATGTCCAGGTAATTTGTCACCCTTGAAGGTCTCTTTATCCTGCGGGTCCCTTCCTCCGACCGGACAGCTCCCCCAGGAACCTCCATTCTGAGGAAGCACTGAGGACATCTATGTTCATTCCTTTACTCCTCTCCCAGCTCTGCTAGTGACTCTATACTTCTTTCTCCGTCATGACCTCTTCACTTGCTTCCACTTTTCTGTCTTCTTTTATATCTTATTACATTAAAATGTAAGCTCCTTGAGGGCAGGGACCTTTCTTTTTTGCTTGTATTTATATTCTCAACATTTAGCACAGTGCCTGGTATATAGTAAGTGCTTGACCAATGCTTTTTGACTTGACTTTTTGACTTTGGATAGACTCAGATTAGCAGTGACAGAGCAACTGATCCAAGTAAGTTTTCAGTACATATGTCAGAGAATGACATGGCTATAACTTTGTGTGTGACCCAGGGCTTTCCCACTCGTAGATGCTGTAAGCTACAATGGTGTACCAATCTGTGAGATGCAATGGTGATGGGTGGGGGATGATTAGAGTTGGGCATGAAACTGATGTGTATTGTGTCTATGTCTCTTGAGGTTTCTTTCACTTACCTGTGCATTGTAGCTGTCCTTGGTACCTAAGTTAGAGTCAGAGGGAGATCTGCTCACCAGAAGTGCAAGTCTGAGGATCACATGGATTAGCGGAGGCTGCATATCTGACTAAGTTTGCTATAATAATAATGACGACAACAAATTGCATCTGTATAGCACTTTAAGTTTTGCAGAAGTTTATATATGTTTGTATCTATCCAATTCGAGTTTCACAATAACCCTGTGAGATATATATAGATATATATATATATATATATATATATATATATATATATATTTTTTTTTTCCCTCTTGTTATGGTTGAAAAAACTGAGGCTGAGAGAGATTAAGTGACTTGCCCAGGGTTACATTGCTAATAAATGTAGTCTAGAACTGCATCTACTATATGACACCTAGATGTCTAGGAAAGGGGTTCTTAAATTTTTTAGTCTGTGCCATAGACTCTTTGGATGTCTGGTGAAACCTATAGACTCCTTCTTAGAGTAATATTCTAAATACATAAAAAATACATAACGTTACAACAGAAATAAATTACATTGAAACCCAGTAAATCTGTCTCTCCCCTCTCTTTCTCCCTCTCTGCCTCCCTCTCTCCTTTCCTTCCTCTCCTTTTCCGCCCTTCTCTTCCTCCTCTTCCTTCTCCTTTTCCCACCCCTCTTCCTCTAATTTATCTCTCTATATTGAGGCAGCTTGTGGTACAGTAGCTAGAGTGCTAGGCCTGGAGTTAGGAAGACCTTGTTTCAACTCTGACCTTATATACTTACTAGCTGTGTGACCTTGGGCAAGGTTATTTATTGTGAAGATCAAAGGAGATAGTATTTCTAAAAGTGATGAGCACTATGCCTAGCACATAGTGTACACTGCTTAAATGCTTATTCTCATCTATTTATACAAGTTCATGGACCTGAGGTTAAGAACTTCTGCTCTAGGAACATGTTTCAGAGAATCCAGGACTTTATAACTTTTTAACAGTATCATTATAATCATTATATTACAACTACTAATGATAATAATAATTGATAGGTATGTATATGGGAACTGGAGTCAGGAAGACCATAGTTTGAATACTACTTCAGATGTTTACTAGTGGTGTGACTCTGGTCAAATCATTTAGTTTTTTTATTCTTGGTTTCTCAACTGTAAAACAGGAATCTTAATAGCCCACAGGGTGGTTGTTAGGATCAAATGAATAAACATGGTATATAAAAACTACCTATTACAATTATTAATATAGTACTTAAAGGTTTGCAGAGCACTTTGCATATACAACACAACTGTGAGATAGATTTCTAGAACTTTCTTTGCACCTCTGTCAATATATTTGGCATACAATACTTTGTATCATGGCTCTCTGTGTGCATATTATGAGCTCTAGGACTAAGGATTTATCTTGAACGCCTGAACCTGCATCTCATTCTTTTTATTCTTTTGTGTAGCTTCTTGCATACTGTGAACATTGAGTTGGCACAGCCTAGCTTCCTGGTGTCTCATGAACTCTACCCCTGTGTAGGAACCACTGGGTCTCTGTGGGTCCCTCCTGAGATGAAATGAAACACTCTGCAAATATGAGAATGATACATAATATTAACTGTGATTATCACTGTTACTACTATGACCGCTATTATTAACACTTGTGTCAAGAGATTGAAGCTCTTAAGAGGCTGTTGGCAGATAATCCTTCCTCCCCAGCAAACAATCAATGGTAAATCACAAGATTAATAAATATGTTGATTATTTCTCCCTTCTAGAGCCCTTAATTCTTAGACTTAATGCTTACAGAACTAATAGTTAATACCACTTTATTTCCCAGCTTTTTGAGATGTGTCTCTTGTAGAGAAAGGTAATGGAATATAATGGAACTTGGGGAGGTCAGAAGAATCATTTGTAAAACTGATTTTGTGAAGGAAAAGCTCAAAGAAAACACATTCATTGAAAAAATAGACCAAGTATTACCTGTTAGATCTTTTTCTTTCCAACAATCATTATTCTTTAAATTTTATTGTTTCATGGTTGAGATATTTTTTTAATTAGTGTATCCTTTCAGAGGCAGTATGGTACAAGGGAAAGAGTAGTAGACTTGGAGTCAGAGAGCCTGAGTTCTGATCTTGGATTTAATATTTATTAACTCTCTGATATTGATTGAGTCATGGAATATCTCTGAGCCTTAGTTTCCTCATCTGTAAAATAGAAACTATAATACTTGGATTATATGTTATATATGTATACAACTCACAGGGCTGTTTATAAGGAAGTTGCAATGCAATTGTAAGCAGTTATTATTTCTCCTAAATACCTGCTAAAGGGAGCAGATTTTGTGAAATACATCATTGGTAATGTATGTTTCTATCTCTTTCACTCCATTTAACAGTCCAGACTGGGGCCAGAGCACGGAGGGTGATGGCAAAAGGCTGTGGTGCCTTTTGATTAAGTGTTGAATGGTGCTGAGGCGAGAATATTATTATTCACCCAAAAGCATCCTAGAAGACATCAAAGCCAGGAGTAAAAACTTCAAGTTTTAATACTAATTAGAGGAGCCTGTTTTGTAGGTATGCTGTGTTTATCTGAAAAAAAAAAAAAGGGAAGATAGTGTCGGCAGAGTAGAAACACACACTGGAGCACTGGAGATCCAATAAATGATTGAGTGGGCTTGGAAAAGAACAAAAATATAGGAGATAAATAAGATGTTGTGTTGAATGTGAAGAACCCAGAGAACAACCCTGGCTGATTTCCATGCTGTAGGAGCTGAAAATCATACAGATGTGCAACACTACCTGATTTTCTATCTTAATTCCCCCCCTCCAACCCCAACCCGCCCCTCAGGGCCACATAACGATCTTTCATTTGAAGAATGTACCTTTCTTGGCAACTTATGAGTCCCAATGGGGCTGATGAATCTATGCATTTATCTGTGCATTGCTAAGGATATCTTCTCATTACTCATATTCAGCACAGTTTGTTACAATGAACTTAGAAAGTCAAGAAGTACAGAATTTACTGTCTCTCCTCCTTCCCCCCTGTCCCCCAGGTTTAGAGACAAGGAAAAGGTAAGCAGCTTATCCTATGAAAGGGTGGATTCTGATTTGAGAATGAATTACAAATTTCCCCAGCTTGTTTCTGAGCCTTTCTGAAATGTGTCTTTCACATTGAGCAGAAATGGAGTGTATCGGGGTAAGGAAGCCAGGTCTCAAGTACATTTCTTTTACTAGCTTGTTGGACATCCTGGGGGCCAGTTGTTTCATTTCTATGGGTCGTAGTTTTCTCATCTGGGACAAGAGGTTATTGGACTAATTGATCTCTAAAATATTTTCTAGATCAATGATTCTATTTATTCCTTCATTCCTTTAACAAACATGTGCTGAGTGCCTGATAAAAATAACTAGCATTTATGTAGCTCTTTACATATATTATCTCATTTGATATTCACAACAACCCTGTGAGATAGGTGTTATTACTATCATCCCCATTTTACAGATTAGAAAATTGAGAGGTTATAAGTGACTCACCTGATCAGGGTCACATAACTAGTGTTTGAAACAGGATTCAAATTCAGGTCCTTTTAACTTTAAGTGCAGTGTTTTTTCCACTATACCACCTAGCTGCCTTCTAGATATAACCTTTAATCACACATTTTAATATAAGTAAAATCAGAAGAGTTTTTAAGGCCCTGAATACTATTTGATTCTGAAAAGCCTGGATGGAGGAGAAATCTACTTTTAAAATTATCTTATATCCTTTGATCTGTGATAGCCTTTTCCTATTTGTTTAGTCATTTGGACATGATTGTTTCCATTCACCTACAGTTTCTATATATTCTTTGGAAAATATAGATGTCCAAACACAATCCTGTAATAAGAGCCCAACCCATTCCTTAGTTTCAATGTAATCATTTGCCAAGATATAAATCCTTTTGGTTGGGATCACTGGGATTGGAGGCCCTTTCTATTTTTATTTTGTCTTTCAAAGGACTTGAACAGAGCTCCCCACATCTGTCATTTAGTCATTCTATTTATGCCTTTTCTCCTGTTGTGGTGGTTTTGTGTTGCATGACTTTAATAAGCTGTTCTTTAAAGTCTCTCTCATCTGTTTCTTTGGGATTTAATTTAGTCTCATAACTTCTCCCTTCTAGCTCTTTCTAATGAGAATGTTAAATTTGAAGAAGAGTTCAACAGTAAAAAGGGTAGCAGAACTGTATCATAAGGACTTTTTCTGGGAGGCCTGCTAGATAGACTTGGAGTCTGCCACTAGCAGTTATTCAAGCATTTGGAAGGTTTTTATCAAGCACTTACCATGCCGAGCACTTAGCTAGGCACACTGAGGGATGCAAAGAACCTTAAGACACGGATTCCTGCCCAAATATAATGTAATCTGTGCATTTATCAATCCTTTGCTCAATTCTCATTATTTTATAGCATATGTTTATTTTCAACAAATTAGAGTCCCCGAGACTATCTTTTATAATCAAATCTGCTAATTTATTTTCATTTTTAATATTCCTTGCTTTTAAAATACATTCAGGATTAATAAAATGAATTGCAAAACCCAATGACTTGAATCTTAGGCTGCTTAAGGAATTAGCTGAAACAAAACCTTCTGAAACTATCAGAGGCGTGGTAATGAGACCTTCATAACACCTAGAGCTATCATCTATTCAATACTACTTTTGTTACAAGAAAAATATGAGAATAATAATTGTGGGATAAATTCTTGAGCTCTGAGAGGATTGCAAAGTAGTAGGTAAACAAATAAATGGCTTTCAAAAAAGAACACGTCATCTAACCTAACTTTTTCCTACAGTGGCACAAGAGTTCTAACCTAAGTTGGTGATTCAGAGACTGCTGATTAGGCACTGAATGGCATGCTCTTGAAAACCTGGACCAGTGAAATTGGGGTCATTAAATGGTCTCGGAAAGAGAGGAAATATCCTCAAAGAATGAATTCATACAGAAAGAATGACAGTGCTATAGCTTACAAGATGCCCCAAGTAGGTGTAGAAATGAAGATGAATGTGGATGTAGACCATCCAAAATGGACCACCAAATCCAAAGTCAATTTCTGTTTTAGGCTCATCAATCTAGATGAGGGAAGTCCTTAGGATCATGGATTGAGAATTGGGAGAGACCTCAGAGGCTGTCTAGTTAAGTCCTCTCATTTTATATGTGAGACAACTGAGACTCAGAGAAGGGGAAATGACTTCTCCAAGGTCACATAGTTATCAACAGAAGCAGGATTTTAAACCAGATATTCTGACTCTAGAAGCAGTGCTTTTATGATTGCACTCTACAGTCACAGTGAATCTCCACTAATTTGAACTCTTAGAGTCAGGGAAGCCGGTCTAAATTTTTGAATTTTTTTAAAAAAGCCATATAATTGCATTAGTTTTCAGTGTGTGCCATTTTTTCACTCAATTACTAGAAAAAGGTTCTGAATAGAATCCTACAAGTCTTGTGAGGAAGCCAGGAGCTCTGAGGCCTCTGTTATATTGCAAAAATTAAGAATGACTCTTTTAACAGTGTCCTTGGTCTGATGTCCTTGGTTTCTCATGTATGCTTTGAATCTCTGACCAGATTAAAATTTGGGAGTGTTTTAATCTTCAGAGAAGTCAGAACCACTGACTAGACAAGGAAGGGGAGTGTCCTTAGTTTTTAGACAAATCAGATCTTTCCCAGCTGGTTTACTCCCCTGACCACTGTACCCTCTGGCAAATATTTTAAAATTAAAACTGATAACTGTGTACTTTTGTTCTTTCCTTGCTGTGTAATTTCTTCATCTTTTGTTTCATAGTTACTATAAAATGTAAGCTGAAAATTGCTTGAGTCAGAGTTTTCTGTTTAGCAGGGGGAATGTTGTTGGCCAGAACCTCTCTCCAAGCAAACTGCTCATAAAATAATAAATGCATCTCTGACAGACTTTTTAGCTAAGATGCATAGTGTGAATTGTTTTCTTCAACACCTACTCATTAAAGTAAGCCATGTAGAAACTACTCAGAAACACTCTGCTAGTAGATGTTAAAAATAATACAGTTGTACTTACTTTAAAAATATAAAAAAATATGCAGGAGAATTACAATTATGTGTAATTAATACACTAATGAGCTTTTAAAATGATTCTTCTTTTTCAAAGGGAGTAAACATTCTCCCCCAAACCCTATCTATAACAATAAAGCTGTAGTTGCTAAAATTCAACATAGCAGATTTTTAGTAACAAAATTTAAAAACATAGGATCAATAGAACCAGAAATTTAGAGTTTGAAGGGGCCTCAATGGTCATTTAGTTCAACTCCATTTTACAAATGAGAAACCTGAGGTTCTAGATGATTGACTTTCCCAGGCTCACACCATAACTGTCAAAGCTGAAATCTGAACCAAAATCCCTACTGTACCCCCTGCCCCACCCCATCCCTCTATGGTGGTATTTCTTCATGGAACTATATATCCCGAGTAATAAAACAAGATGGAACAATTAATTAAGATTCTTCATCATTGAAAATTAGAAAAAAAAACAAACCCACCCAGGATTCCATCAAAGCCTATACTTGGAAAAAAACTCAAATTACTTTTTCCACATATGAGCCTTTACCTTGGCTATCTTGCATCCCTGGAATGTTGTTTCCTCCTCACCTCTGCCTCCTAGAACATCTTGCTTCCTTCATGACTCAGTTCAGCCTCCACCTTCTATAGGAACCTTTCCCAGTCCACTCAGCTACTACTACCTTCCCTGTTAGGATTATTTTACATATATTTTGTATGTATCTTACACATACTATCTATGCATATACTATTTCCTCATGTTAGAATATAAGATCCTTGAGGGCAGGGACTGTTTCTAGACTTAAATTTTTTTTCCATATTTCTCTTGCTAAATACAATGTCTGACACACAGTGCCTTAATAAATATTCTATTTAAGTATTAGGAAGGATAATAATAATAAGAAAAAAGTCTATTTGGGGTAGAAGTTCTTAACCTGACATGGATTTTTTAAAAATGGTCCCATTTTTATCCTACCTATTTTATTTGTTGCTTTTAAAAACATTTTGAGCTGAGGTTCATAGACTTTGTTAGATTGTCAAAGGAGACCACTATACACACAAAAGGTAAGAACTTGATTTAGGGAGTGTCTATTTTTAAATTTGAAAGATGATTACTTTGCTTCCTCCCCACTTCCCACTCCCATTGTGATTTCATTGGTTTATGAAATTTCCCAGAGAGATTTACTCTGCCAATAAAGACCAGCAACTGTTCTGTAACTTTTTTTTTTTTTTTGAGAGTAACCTGGGATCTTGAGAAAATAAGTAACTTGCTCAGGGACACAGAGTCAGTATATGTCAGAGGTGGGGTTTGAACCAGTTCTTTCTGAGTCCAAGGCTGACTTTTTATCCACTGCATCCTATTGCCTCCCAAAACAAAAACCAAACAAAAACAAAAGATATGGAGCCATAAAATTCTCTTTCTTATTAGCTCTGTCAATGGGCAAGAAATAGGATCACAAAATCACAGTCCAACCTATACCAGAAAAAAATCACCACTATAAAATGCCCCAAATTGAAAACCTCAAGTGAAAGGAAACTCATCAACTCCTGAGGCAGCTCATTCTCCTTTTGGATAGGGAAGAGTTAGGAAGTTTCATCCTAATATCAAACTTAAGTCTGTACCTTTTCAAAACTCAGTACACCTAGTTCTGCCACAAGGGACAAAGCAAAACAAATAATAAAACAAGCAATGAAGCAAAACACTCCTCCATAACAAGGACTTGAAGAGAAATGAACGGAACTTGCTCTCTTCTAGGTTAAACATCCTTATTTCCTTCTACCAAAGCTCAGTCTCAAGAACTTGCACCATTCTAATTACTCCCCTTGTGATCTCTCATCAATGTCCTTTCCAAAATGGAGTGTCAGAGCAGAACAGTACAGAACAGAATATATCCAAGATGACCTAACTAGATCACAATGCAATTTGATTAGCACCTTCTTATTTCTGAAAACTATGCCTCTTTTAATGCAGCATAAGATTTATTTATCTATACATATATAAAATATATACACACATATCAAACACATATAATACACATACATGCAAACACATATTCATGTATCTATACACATGTGTGTATGTACATAAATGTATATATGTATGTATATGGGCTCATGAATCACACTGTGACTCTTATTAAGTTTATGGTTTACTAAGACCTCTGGATTTTTTTTCCCCAGACAAACTGTTGTCAAGTCATAGCCCTATTACCTCCAGCACTTACCAGTGTGCCTGGCACATAGTAGGCACTTAATAAATGTTTATTGATTGATCCCATACTTATGAATTTAACTGAACTCACATGTAAGACTTAGCATTTATCCCTATTAAATTTGATCTTACTAGATTCATTTCTTTTTCTAGGTTGTCAAGATATTTTTGAATCCTTATTCTGTGATCCAGTGTATTAAGTGTTTCTAACTTTGTGCCATCTGTAAATTTGATAAAGACGGTAGTTATACTTTTATAGTTTTTTCATTAAAAAAAGCACAGGACCATGGACAGATACCTGTGGCATTAAGATGGTGACCTCCTTCCGAGTAGACATGGGACTATTAAAGACTACTCTTTTAAGTTTGGCTATTTAACCAGTTTTGAATGCATCTATCTATCCTCCCCACACCCCTCCAGAAGAGTAATATGAGTTGCTAAATTTATCAAGTGTTCTGTTAAAATCCAGGTAAATGAAATAGATAATATTCCCTTGATTTACCAATTTAGTAAACCTAAATGCCATGACACTTGTTCTTGATGAAGCTATGTTCACTAACCATCTCTTTAATCATAAGCTCTGAGATCTCTTAATCTTACTGAGCCTCTGTTTTCTCATTTATAGATAAAATGGAGATAATACTTGTATGTCTGTTGTGAGACTCAAATGAAATAGTGTATTCAAAGCACTTTAGAAACATTAAAGTGCTATTTAAGTGATCTATGATGATGATGATGGTGATAAAAATGATGATGACTATACTCAGTCCAACTCTCATCACAAACACACAATAAACACAACAGAAATTAGCTCAACTCAATCACCAAACATCTATTAAGCTCCTGCTATGTTCTAGTCAGGGCTTGGGAACCTGGGGCCTTCTAGGTCCTTGGTGATCTTTTAACTGAGTGGGATCATGTTATGAAGGATTTTGAATGCCAAATAGGAGTTTTAAAATTTATCGAATAGTTAACAGGATTTAATAAAATTGACTCAAGTGGTCTGATAGTACTATAAATAAGATCTTGCCAACTATATTCATACCTTCCATAAAATATAGGAGGCATTGTGTTCATCCTTCATTTTCAAAGACCATGACAGCAGAGAAATGATGATATGACTTGCGCTTGACTTTGTTTTGAGTGAAAGTGGACTGTGGAAGGTCACCAGCATCACTTTCTCCTCCTGAGCCATCTGGATCCTGTGACCAGATATTCATCAGGATGGCTGGAGATGGCCCAGGATACAATGGGAGACCTTAGCTGTTTTAGACTAGGCTTTTTCAGGTACTCACTTACAGGGAGGTAACACCCATTGAGTGAGTAGACCACTTTAAGAAGTCATGGAATGGCCCTTTTAATGAGCAAAAGAAAAAAACAAGTCAAACCAAGGAGAGAGAAACTATTACTATTGATGTTTACTCTAAGCCAGATATTAAGTGGAGCTTGGGCAGGGACCTATGGGCTTTAGAGTGTACCGGGTTTAAGGTTTTGGGAATGAGAAGGACTGAAAGACAGAAGGATGGAGGGACGGAAGGAAGGAAGTACATTTAGCTAGTAAGCCCCAAAGGAAGGGGAGAGGGAGACGGAAGGGAGAGGATGACCTGGGTCCCCACCCAGGCAGCTCGGTCTACTCACAGGTCGTGTTTGTCCTTCATTTTCAAAGAAAACCGTGACATCAGAGAAATGATCATATGATTTGCACTTGACTTTGTTTTAAGTGAGGGAGGGCTTTTCAGGTATGAACTTAGAGGGAGGTAACATCCATCGCGTGAATCAGAGGCTTTATGGAAAGCATGAAAGGATGAGGAATTAGGAGAGCTACTTCTCATCCTGACTTGTTAATAACACTGCACCTTCTTGGTGGAAGTGTTTTCTTTTTCTGGGCATCAGTTTCCTCATCTGTAAAATAAAGGGATTGCCCTGGATGATATCTAGGGTCCTTTTCTAGTTCAAGATTTTCTCATTCTGTGGCTGACCAGAAACAACCAAGCCCTTTCTTTCCTTAATCACACACTCCAGTCACAGTTACAGCACTGAATGCCCCAGCTCACAACTTTATCCACCTATCTACAGTATGCTCCTGAGCTACTTAAATTAACTTAGCTATCAAAATGCTAAGCTTGATAGCTCATTTATCTTTCTGTCTTGCAACTCTACATTACAATACAGCTGTGATTGATCTTGCATCTTCCAGGTACCATATAGTATAAAAACTAAGGGAAGATTAATTAAAAGCTGTCGCATCTAGACAGGTTTTTAAATAAGTTTTAGATTTACACTATATATCAGCTGAAGCAGAAAGAGATTCTAAGGCCAGGAGCTTTGTAACTCCAATTGGATTTTTCTTCTATATAGAATATGTATGTAGCAGTCCAGATGGCTCATTATTGTTCTTTAACATGGATTGAAAATCTATACTCTGCTGGGTTCTTTACAGGACAAAGATAGGACTTGGTTCTTGCCTTTTTAACAGCTTTCGTTCTATGGTGGTCTGATATACAACATATGTACAGAACAAATTAATCACTAACCATTTACTTAGTACCTCTACATTGGCTGCCTTACCCCAACTCCTTCCATTTTGCCCTTCCTATATTGCCTTTTTTCATTAGAATTAGTTCTTTGAGATTAGAGGACATCTTTTTGTTTTTTTATTTTGTTCTTGTATCCCCAGTGCTGAGATCAGTGCCTATCACTTAAGGCAAGAATTTAATAAATTATGTATCTATTTTCTTTTCTCTTCCCTTGTTTTTCCTTCCTTCCTTCCTTCCTTCCTTCCTTCCTTCCTTCCTTCCTTCCTTCCTTCCTTCCTTCCTTCCTTCCTTCCTTCCTTCCTTCCTTCCTCCCTTCCTTCCTTCCTGTCTCTATATCAATTCATGTTTTATTTATGTCCATCCATCTATCTATCAGATACTCTTAGGCATTTTTCAAATAAATAAGCATTCATTAAATGCCTACTATGTGCAAGGCTGTATACAAGATGTTGAGGATACAATCTTAAAAGTGATACTTGTACAAAGACAAACATAATACTTTGCAGGTTGTTATTGGGACAAAGGAGATGTTCAGTAGTGCTCTTTAGCAAAACATGAGGAAGAAAATAGAATCTTTGATTGGGGAGAATAAGGAAGACTTCATAAAGGAGATATTTTCTGAACTGGGTCTGGAAAGAAAAGGTGAATTTTTATGGTGAATGAGATGAGTAAGAAGAAAAGTTCCCAGGATGGAAGATAGCCTTAATGAATGCATGAAGGTGGGGTGATATAGGATGAGAAATAGAATTAATCAATAAATCAATTAACATATATATATATATATATATATATATATATATATATATATTAAGTACCTACTCTATTTCAGGTAATGTTCCAGGTCCTAAGGATACAGATAAAATAAATGAAACAATCTCTATTCATAAGGAGCTTACATTTTAATGAGGGAGATATCAAGGACATTTATAAGTACATACAAAATAAATATGATGAGAATAAGAACAAACAGATACTAAGTAATTAAATATAAGGTAGTTTGAGAGAGAGAGAGAGAGAGAGAGAGAGAGAGAGAGAGAGAGAGAGAGAGAGAGAGAGAGAGAGAGAGAGATTCCACTAGCATTTGAGGGAATCAGGAAAGCTTTCACATAGAAGTCTGCATTGGAACTGCATTATAAAAGGAAGAGAGGGATTCTATGAGGCAGAGGTGAGAAGGGAGTGCACTCCAGGTATGAGAGACAACCAGTACAAAGGCATGGAGGCTGGAGAGGAAGAATCATATGCGAGAAACAGAAAAAAGTCAATTTGGCCTGATTTCAAAATGTAAGAGGGGTGGGGCAGGAATGTCCATTGAAGCCAGAAAGCTAGAGTAGGGCAAGGCTGTGAAGAGCTTTACAAGCAGAGAAGTTTGTAATTGGTTCCATAGGCAGCAGGAAGCCACTAGAGTTCATTGACCAGGGGAGTGAAATAGATGCTGTAGGAAAATCGTTTTGGCAGCATGTGTGGGAAAGACAGGAGTAGGGAGAGAATTTAGGCAGTGAGATCAATAAGAAGGCTGCTGCAATAATTTCTGGGAGAAGTGATGGGGACTTGAACTGAAGTGATAGTTGTGTGGGAAGAAAGAAGAGGTCAGATCAGAGGGGCATTATGGTAGTAGAAATGGCAAGATTTGGCAACTGATGGGGTAGGCGAGCTGAAGAGGATGCTGAGGTTATGAATCTCCAAGTACAGAAGAATAGTCATAGTTTCAAAGAGAAACAGGTAAGTTTGGAATATCATGAGTTCCACTTTGAATAACCTGATTTGAAGAGAGGTCAAGGAAAATGAGGACTGGAAAGAAAAGAAAAAGGGAAATTAGATTTGGTAATAGAGAAGTCATCAGTGACCTTGGAGAGACGTGTTTTAGTATAAACATGTTAATCTGTCCTTCAAATTAGTTTGGGTAACTAAGTGACAGGTAGGATAGAGCAGTGTGTCTAGAGTCAGGAAGACCTGAGTTCAAATATGACCCCAGACACTAACAAGCTGTGTGACCCTGGGCAAGTCACTCATAACCCTGTTTGTCCCGTCTTAGTTTCCTCAACTCTAAAATGAGCTGGAAATGGAAATGGCAACCCATCCCAGTATCTTTGCCAAGAAAACCCCAAATGGGGTCAGTAAGAATCAGACTGAGATGACATACAATAGCCACAACAAAGCTAGTTTAAATTTTGTATTTTCTCTTTGGCCTCCCTCCCATTCCCACAACCCCCAGTTGAACAGAAATGGACATCACAGAGAAGGGAAATTGCTAAACTAAATCTCTGTGAATTTTGTTAAATGTCATGAAGGATTCCGTGGCAAGGAAGGTTTCCACACAGGGAGGTATCAGAAGTTTCTGAACGGACTGTGGCTCCAGACCTGGTTGTCACGGATACTGAGGTGAAGGGTCACAGAGGCAGGAGTCAGTGTCCAGATGAGAAGCGGAGGTCAGTGTCAGGATCAAAGAGAACCTGCAATGTTATCAGGAAGAAAGGTGAAGCGTTAGATAGCAGGATAACAGAAAGGAGCTGGATTCTGCCCAGGGTTCATGCAATTCAAGGTTCTCAATTTTTTCATGGATGCCTCTATGCTTTTGTTTCTGGCTGTGAGAGGCCAGCCTTGCTTTCCACGTCCTTTTAAATTAGTTTCAGCAGGCAGCAGCATTACTTTCTGCAGAGGCCACTCTCTCTAAGCACAGGTAGACTGCAGAGGCATCCGCCCTTTAAATTTGGGTGGCTATATGGCAGATGAATCACTCCATTCAATAAAGAGGAATCTGAAAACTCTGAAATGCTGTCTCTGGACAATTCATCTTTGTTATGAATGGACAAAATTTCTTTCTTATTCCAATTTTACTTAGCTTAACTTGTTCCCTCCTCATTGGGATGACACAGATTGTCCTGGTTGACCACAAATCTATTCAGCTAACCCCCAAACACTTCTGATTCTGTCCTGAGTATGACAGAGAGCAAAAATTTGCTGAATTGATGACCCTGCCTTAACAAACTAAGGCAGAGGATTGAATGCTGGAGTTGGAATCAGGAGAGCCTTGAACTGGGTTCCATCTCAGACACTTGCTTGTTGCGCAATCTTGGGAAAGCCACTTAACCCCTCTGAGACCTAGTTTCCTCATCTATAAATTGGGATAATAAAATCATCTACCATGCAGGGTTATTTCGAGGCATAAATGGAATATTTATGTAAATCACAAATATTAAGACCTATTTGTGATGATGATGGTGATGGTGATGGTGATTCTTGTGACTATGATTATTGAGAGGAGTTTCTTTGATGGACAGTTGGAATTTAAACAAGACAAGGATGTTCACTAATCACAACAAGGCACGTTGATTTGACCTTTCTTCCCCGGGCTGCTTCCTTTTTAGAGACTAATAATCACATTTATGAACAGCAACAATAATAATATCTAGCATTTATATAGTTCCTTCAGTGATTTACAAATACTACCTTATTTTCTCCTTTAATACCTCTGGAGGCAGATACTCTTCTACCTAGCAATTTTGTCCATTTTATAGTAGAGGAAAGTGAGGAAGACAAAGGAGAAGAAACTCTCCCAGGATCACATAGCTAATAAGTGTCTGAGGCAGAATTTGAACTCATATCCTTATGACACCAGATCCAGTGCTCTAGCTGCAACTTTAAAATGTATTTGGATGAATTATTTTTCCTGGATGTCAGAAATGCTGCAGGCAAGTTGCTTTCTACTGTGGCATGGATCCTAGAATCATGAAACATTAGAGTTGGAAGGGACCTTGGTGCTTGTGTAGTACAAAGAGTTCCTTTTTTATGGAGACCCTGATCAGAGAGTTAGAATAACCAACTGAAGCTAAGAGTAAGCGACTCAGCTAAGATCCAAACTCAGGTTCCTTACTCTGAGTTCAATCTTCTTTCTATTACACCGAACTGTCTCTTTTTGGGTGGGAACTTATGACATTGGGAAAAAAGTAGGGGGGGTAAGTAAGAGATTCTTTCCTTTTGGACTCAAATGGCACAGTAGTAGTTATTGACTGTTCTATTACTGACTTGGCGCTTAGTCTGTGCTTCCTTGTACATGGTAGTATATCTTATCTCTACATATGGATATCTGGTCTCCACGACTAGACTGTAAAGGGGCAGGTAGGTGGTGCAGTGGATAGAGTACCAGTGCAGGAGTCAGGAGGACCTAAGTTCAAATCTCACTTCAGACACTTGACACTCACTAGCTGTGTGACCTTGGGCAAGTCACTTTACCCCAACTGTCTCATCCTGGGTCATCTCCAGTCATCCTGATGAATATCTGGTCACTGGATTCAGATGGCTCTGGAGGAGAAGTGAGGTTGGTGACCTGCACAGCCCTCCCTCCCTCAAAACAAAATCAAGTGCAAGTCATGTCATTATTTCTCTGATGGCATGGTCTTCTTCAGCAATGAAGGATGAACACACACGCTAGACTGTAAGCTCCTTGTTCTGTGACCTCTTTGTGCCCCTGATGGTAGCGGTGGCTACTTAATTAATATTTGTTGGTGATGAATATTTATTGTTTGTTAAGTGGTTTCAGTTGTGTCCAATTCTTTGTGACCTCATTTGGGATTTTCTTGGCAAAGACAATGGAGTGGTTTTCATTTCCTTTTCCAGCTCATTTTACAGATGAGGAAACTGAGGCAAACATAATTAAGTCACTTGCCCAGGGTCACATGACTAGTAAGTGTTTGATTCTGGATCTGAACTCATGTCTTTGTGACTCTAGGCCCAATACTCTATCCACTGTACCACCTAGCTGACCTATGGTAATTGATAAATTTAAATTAATTAATATGATCATTATTAATTAATTATTAATATGATGATTAGTCAGTTCAAAAATGAAGGGAGGCATCAGAGATGATGCCTCAAATGATTGAACCTTTCCTTATGCTAATCTAAACTTTTCCAATGTTTTTCCTTTGGTGGGTGGGGCTCTAATAGGAGAATCCATTTAGATTTACAAAGGAAAACCTACACAAGTAGTCCAAGGTCAGAAAGCTATCATTTTTGATCAGAAGGATATGTCCCTCAGATATATAGAGAACATAAGACTTAGACTTGAATCCTACTTCTGTCATTTGCTAAATGGATGATTTTGGACAAGTCACTTAAGCTTTCTGTTCGCTTAATTTGTAAAATGGGGTTAGTCATACATGCATTACTTTCTTCATCAAGCTGTTGTGAGGATTAAAGGAGGTAAGGGACATGAAATGAATTATAATTTTCATGCTTGATTGGCTGAATTAGTGAATGGATGAAAAGAATCGTTAAATGTTTACTATGTGCCAACAACTATGCAAAGCTCTGAATATACAAAAAGAAAATGAAGATGGTTCTTGCTCTCACGTTCTACTGGAGGATGACAATAAGTATAAGACGATTCAGCTGCAGGGGAAATGGAAAGGCTGGTGGTCCCTAGGGTTCAGTGACAGGGTGGATGGCTAGGTCCAAAATCATATGATCATAAATTTCAAGTTGAATGGCACCTTACAGACCATCTACTCCAACACCTATATTGTGTAACTGAGGAAATAGAGGCTCGGGAATATTAATTGAAATATTCAAGGTTATGTGGGTAGTAAGAAAGCAGACCTATAACCCATGTCCTTTCACTCCAAAGCCAGTGCTCTCCCCACTATACCATATTGCACCAGAGGTTCAGAAGGCAATACCTGAGGGTCTAGAGGTGCTAGCATCAAATAGATGGTAAGTTCTACTAGACTTCCAGAAAGGAGTGGCAGAATAGCTTGGATGATAAGGCTTTGTGGCTTACGATATTACCAGCAGGATTATAGTTAGTTACTCCCTCAGCATCCAAGCTGTGGTAATGGCTATGATTGCCCAAAGGCTCATGTTTGATTGGAAGAGGGTAGTGAGCATAAGGGTTGGAGTGGAGTTGGCGCTCTGGGTTTATTCCTTCAGGGTAGAAGGAATGGAAGTCACTGTTTAGCTGGGTGGCCACCCAACAACTAGTGGGAACTGAGAAGTGCAGGATGAGGTAGGGGAAAGAGGGGAGAGGTGAGGCACATGCTTTTGTTGGGTCCTTCATATCTCATCATCATTACCATTAATAATAATGAAGTAATACAATCAATTATCTTGTCCCATCAATTCTACATCTGAATAGAAATCCATCCCCTTATTCCTGTTGCTCCCACCCTAGTATAGTTCCCACTTAAACTATTGCAATAGCCTACTTACAGGTCTTTCCACCTCCGTTCCTCTCTCTCTCCTTTCCAATATGCTCTTTTGTTTATTTTCAACATATGTACTTGGGATACATTCATTTAAACATAACCAATGCAATACTCTTTGTTTGTTTTCAATGTACTCATTTGGGATATGTTTATTTAAACATAACTAAGCCATTGAAATCTAGCAAGGGTGTTTGGTCTTCAGGCACCAAAGAGGAATCCATATTACTAAGTGTAATCCTTCTCTTTGCACTCCTGGATCCCATTCCCTTCCACATTCTCTAGGACCTTGATTTGGTAGTCTTTTATGCACCTTTAATCTTTGTCTTAACATAGGTTCTTTTGCATCTACCTATAAATATAATCATGTCATCCTAATATTAAGAAGGCATGACCCTTCAACACCAACCAAGTATTGCCTCATCTCATTTCTTCCTTTCCTCATTGCTACACTTTTTTATAAGTTTTATTTATACCATTTATTTTTATAGCCTAGTCACTTCTGGATATATGCACACTTAGCAAATCTGCTTTTATAACAAAGAAAAACAACCAATCAAAAAATTTGCTAATATGGCCACCACAACTGACAGTATATCCAATGTTAAGAACCCATAGTTCCTTACCTCTTCAATGAAAGAAGACACATCTTTTCATGCCATTTCAGTACCCAAGATTTGTTGCTATAATTACATAGAATTCAGCTTCATTCCAATAGTCTTTTTCATTTATATTACTATGGTCACTATGTATATTATTTTCTGTGTTCCGCTTACTTTACTCTGCACAATTGCATAGAGCTTCCATGTTTCTCTGAATTCCTCATATTCGTCATTTCTTATGATTATACTCCATTGCATTTATATACTATAGCTTGCTCAGTCATTCCCCAATCAATAGATACTTTGTCTCTAGTTTGTTTTTCTCTTATCTGAAACAGGTTATCATGAATTTATGAATAAGAGGTCTTTCTTTTGGTCTTTCACTTTCCTTTGGCTACAATTGCCAGAAATGCAATATGCCAATCTCTTTTTTCAGACTACTAGTAGATGTATTTTTCCCATGAAAAGATCTGGTCATGTCACTCTTTCCCTCAAATCTATAGTGGTCTATTCTGCAGAGTAGAGTTCAAACTTCTCTGCCTGGCCTTCTACAGAATTTCACTGTACTCCCTTTCTCATCTCATCTCATATGACTTCCCTTCATTAACTGCACTTCAAATAGATTACTTTCTGCCCTCCTCCCTGTTCCCACCCTCCATAGATGTTCTATACTGTCGCATCTTCTTGTCTTTTCTGATGTTATGCCCTATATCTAGAATGTCCTACTTCTCCTTGTTAATTACATGCCATCCTGTGTTGTGTTGTGTTGTATTTTTGATACTAGGTGAGCCTACCTCTCACAGACTGGATGTATAATGGTCAATCCATGACATAACCTCATTGTTGATCTATATAGTTCACTCTGTTTCTGACCCAGCTTGGTTTATGCTTCTTTGTGTAGCCTGATGGCTCCCCAGCTCTTGGAGCTTACCATATTAGTTCCAGATTTCATGAAGGTTTCTGTTTGGTTTTCATGCAACTTCAGCTCAGAACTCTCTAGCAATCCATCAGTCTTACTTTCCCCTACTAGCAGGAATTGTAAGCTGCCTGGCCTACTATCCTTCAAGGTCAACTCAAATACCCTTCTTCCAATAAATTCTTCTCAGAATAGAGATGAGTTTCAGTAAGATGAGGGTGAAGTAGACCTGGAAGAGGGCAGTGGGTGAAGATTAGAGCTATCAGGCCCCTTCCAGATGCTAGATTTCTATGTGTACTTTAGATCAGGGGCAGTGGATGGTCAGTGAACTGGAACAGTAAGTTTCTCTGAATCCTGATGGTAAGATTAGTAAGAGATTAGTTGAGTTCAGGATCAGAAACAAGGATATGTTGTTATATAATAGAAACAAGTCAAAAGTCCGGTCAGCAAGTGGAGTCCAGAGGGGAGGAGATGAATTCTAGGTCAAGGATTGAATGCTAAGTCACCAAATGGACAAGAAAGTCAAAACTACTTTCTAGAGCAAAGTTAGGCCTGGGGTGTCTTGTTTCACCCATGCAGCAGTGTAGGCTTTTAAATGAGAGAGGATAGGGTTAGTTCAGTCTTTCTACCTAGCTCATTAAGGCACAACTGTCATTGGTTTAGGCTTCATTCTTCATTTTTCCAAGTGGAACAGTTATATTATGCTCAGTGGTAGACAAGGACAGTCATTCTTCTGAAACCTAGGACAGGCTCAGGTCTAGGAGTCAATATAGGACTCTGGCTGATCAAGGAGCTTGCTCATCATACACTAGGGAAATTTTATTCCCCAGTACTTTTCAATTCTCTTTCTGTGAATTTAATCATTGGAACTGTGAAATGACACACGTTTTTCCCAAAACTCGAGATCAAGTTTCTCCTGAATATTCGCTCTCCTACTTTTTGGTCTTATAAAATTAAAGCTCTTATAGACACCACAGGCTCTTAGACTTATTCTCTGGGCACTCATGGCAGAAATTGGTCTTATTTTTCTTTTCCCTAGACATGTAATTTTTTGTAGGGAACTTTCCCCCAATTTATTTATTTTTAGTTTTCAACATTGACTTCCATAAGTTTTAAATTTTCTCCCCTTTTCTCCCCGAGTTGGCATGCAATCTGCATATACATTCCCATTTACTTATATAGCCCTATCAAACACATTTTCACATTACTCATGTTGCACAGAAGAATTATAATGAAGTGGAGAAACCATGAGAAAGAAAAAAAAAACAGAACAAAACAAAATAAAAAATAAAATAGTCTGCTTTGATCTGCATTTCAATTCCATAGTTCTTTCTCTGGATGTGGATGGCATTTTCCATCATGAGTCCTTTGGAATTGTTTTAGGTCCTTGCATTGCTGAGAAGGGCTAAGTCTATCAAAATCAGTCATGGCACACTGTGGCTGTTATTGTGTATAATGTTCTCCTGGTTCTGCTCAACATCAGTTCATGTAAGTCTTTCCAGGATTTTCTGAAGTATGACTGTTTATCATTTTTTACCTCATAATAGTATTCCATTACATTCATTTACCACAACTTCTTCATCCATTCCCCATGGCCATGCCCTCAATTTCCAATCGTGGCCACTACAAAAAAGAGCTGCTACCAGTATTTTTCTAAACATGAGTCCTTTTCTCATTTTTATAATCTCTTTGGGATACAGTCCTGGAAGAGGTATCGCTGGATCAAAGGGTGTGCATATTTTACAGTCCTTTGGGCATCATTCCAAATTGCTCTCCAGAATGACTGGATCAGCTCACAGCTCCAGCAGCAATGAATTAGTGTTCCAGCTTTGCCACATCTTCTCCAACATTTATCATTTGCCTATTTTGCCATGTTAACCATTCTGATAGGTGTGATGTGGTTGTAAGGAACTTTCACTGTGGATACTTCCTCAACCAATGCAGATCTTATTTGTGACCAGTGGTAACCTGTTATTGATTCATGAGAGCCGATTGTTAAATACCGAGGGAGTATTATACCTCAGTAATTGGTAAATGCCAAAATGATTTCTAAATCACTATTTGGCTTATTGTTTTGTTGATTATCTAGACTTAAAAAAGTGATGGAAAAATGTCAATAATTCATATTCAGTTTAAAAGTGTGTTACATGTACCTACCAGCTGCCTCTCTTACTTAAGAGTTTTCTGAGATACTGAGAAGTTAAGTGTTGCTATTATCATTCACTTAGCATGTGCCACTTAGATAGGACTTGAGATCTGTCATTTCTCCATTACACCCCAGGATGTGACCCATGAATACATTCCAGTAATACTGGTAAGTATTTGAAAGCCATTTTCCTGCTAATTAGCAGTTCTTCCAGTGACTGTGTCAAGATTAATACTCAGACTTTTTTGGGTAGTCAGATACTATACTTTCTTTAAAGTTCCTTAATTGAAAAAGTGAACTAGAAGTCAGGTGAAGAAGGGTGAGTGAAGACTTTTAAAATCCATATGTGATAAGCAACTGAATTTAGTGGAGAGAAAGTCATTCTCTAGTAATTCCTGAGTTCAAGCTCTCCTTGTGACACACGTGGCTCTGAGATCTTAGGCAATAAATTGACTTATCCCAGCCATCCTTCTAAGACAACTAGCCAGTGAAGTGGATAGAGCCCTGGACCCAGAGTCAGCAAATCAGGAAGACCCAAGTTCATATCTGATCTTAGACACTTGTTAGCATTATGACCCTGGGCAAGTCATTTAATTTCTTGTTTCCTCAATTTCCTCACCTGTAAAATGGGAATAATAACTTACTTCTCAGAGTATTGTGAGAATCAAATGAGATAATATTTATAAAGCACTTAGCATAGTGTCTAGCACATAGTAGATGTCATATAAATCCTCATTTCCTCCCTTCCTCTTTCCCATTATATTTTGTCTATCTGTAGTAGGCATATTGAATTTACCCAATGGTATTTCATGAGACCTAATCACATTTTAATTCTATAACTTTTAGGGATCATTGAGAGTATCAAATGACATAATAGATGTGTAAGAGTAGACTATCCCATGGCATTGATATGCTCAGATGATATACTCCTTACATATATAATAGAAGCTGGAAAGCCCACTTCCAGGAGAGTGGTGATGGCATGTACTAGAAGTGCCTTGGAAAGACTGGGCACATGGAAACATTTTGTAATTTGTTTTGATCTATCAACTACGTTGTTAGAAGCCTTTTTCTATCTGGGGCAGATCTGGGGCATCTTCAAAAAGGCCTGAATAGGCCCTGGCCTAATCTCTTTGCCTCAGTTACTCGTCTGTTATGCTCATTGTTGGACACTTACTAATGGCATCTGGTAAGAGATAATGGTATTAGGAAGGCTAGGTCTTGGGCCTTGCCCACTGAGGCCAACATATGACCCTTTAAAAAGTGGGTCTTAGTTTTTGGCATCTGCATTTGTGTTTTATTCTATGTAAAAGAATTGTATTCAGATTTAGAATGGTCAAGAATATGGGTGGGTGACCCAGCCTCCTAAATTCTAGGTTTTGTAGTCAACACATTATCAGCGCCAAAAGGAGAAAAGAGTGGTCTTTGTGCCTCAGTACATGGTGGTTGAGGGAAGGACTCACTTGGTAGTCATGCCAGATCTGGGCATGAACTTGGTGGGACCAGTACGATGTAGAAACTGACCAATTTGTAACTTACTCTCTCCAGAGACTAAGATAGAGAATGTGGTCCTGATATACTGGGGGAAATGTCTGTACTTCTGTTCTTGCTGTGCCTCCAAAGTAAATATCTTTTTCAAAAGCTGACTAATGGTACATGGTGCTACTAATGGGCACCAATCAGGAAAGAGATCTCATAGTATCTTTAGCCAATAGCATTAGAGCAAAGAATCTCCAAATCTATCAGGGCATCCTGGTACTCTGAGGGGGGAAATGTAGCTTTTCTGGCTCTTGGAGAGCAAGTCAAAGAATCCTTCCTACAGATACAAGAGTACTTTGCAACAATAGCACAACATATAAATTTAATTTATGGTTATAAGATTATTTATTATTTATTTTTTTAAATATAAATTTATTTATTTAACTTTTTACCTTCATTTTCACAAAATTTTGGGTTCCAAATTTTCTCCCCTTTTCTCCCCTCCCCCCACCTCAATACACCGAGCATTCTAATTTCCCCTATCACCAATCTCCCTTCTCTTCTATCACCCCTCCCTTCTCTTGTCCCCATCTGCTCTGTTGCCCTTAAGGCCAGATGAATTTCTATTCCCCATTAACTGTATTTCTTATTTCCTAGTAGCAAGAACAATACTCAACTGTTGTTTCTAAAACTTTGAGTTCCAAATTCTCCCCATCTCTCCCTCCCCACCCATTCCCTTTGGGAAGGCAGGCAATTCAATATAGGCCATATATGTGTAGTTTTGCAAATAACTTCGATAATAGTGATGTTGTGTAAGACTGTGTTTCCCTCCATCCTGTCCTGCCTCCCATTGTTTCTATTCTGTCTTTTGATCCTGTCCCTCCCCGAGTGTTGACTTCAAATTGCTCCCTTCTCCCATTGCCCTGCCTTCCATCATCCCTCCCTGCTTGCTTATCTCCTTCTCCCCTACTTTTCTGTATTGTAAGATAGGTTTTCATACCAAAATGAGTGTTCATTTTCTTCCTTCCTTTAGTCGAATGTGATGAGAGTAAACTTCATGTTTTTTTTCTCAGCTCTCCTCTTTTTCCCTCCACTAAAAAGTCTCCTGCTTGCCTCTTGAATGAGAGATAATTTACCCCATTCCATTTCACCTTCTCTCCTCCTACTACATTTCTCTCTCACCGTTTACCTTAATTTCTTTTAAGATATGGTCCCATCCTATTCAATTCACTCTGTGCTCTCTGTCTCTGTGTGCATGCTTGTGTGTATGTGTGTGTGCGTGCACGCATGTACGTGTGTGTGTGCGTGTGTGTGTGTGTGTACATCTGTGTGTGATCCCACCCACTACCCAGATACTGAAAAGTTTTAAGAGTTACAAATATTGTCTTTCCATGCAGGAATGTAAACAGTTCACCTTTGGTAAGTCCCTTATGACTTCTCTTTGCTGTTTACTTTTTCATGCTTCTTCTCATTCTTGTGTTTGAAAGTCAAATTTTCTTTTCAGCTCTGGTCTTTTCATCAAGAATTCTTGAAAGTCCTCTATTTCATTGAAAGAGTGTATTTTCCCCTGAAGTATTATACTCAGTTTTGCTGGGTAGGTGATTCTTGGTTTTAGTCCTAGTTCCTTTGACTTCTGGAATATCCTATTCCACGCCCTTCGATCCCTTAATGTAGAAGCTGCTAGATCTTGTGTTATCCTGATTGTATTTCCACAATACTGGAACTGTTTCTTTCTAGCTGCTTGCAATATTTTCTCCTTGACCTGGGAATTCTGGAATTTGGCCACAATGTTCCTTAGAGTTTCTCTTTTTGGATCTCTTTCAGGTGGTGATCGGTGGATTCCTTCAATACTTATTTTGCCCTCTGTTTCTAGAATCTCAGGGCAGTTTTCCTTGATAATTTCATGAAAGATGATGTCTAGGCTCTTTTTTTGATCATGGCTTTCAGGTAGTCCCAATACTTTTAAATTGTCTCTCCTGGATCTATTTTCCAGGTCAGTTGTTTTTCCAATGAGATATTTCAGAGTATCTTCCATTTTGTCATTCTTTTGGTTTTGTTTTGTGATTTCTTGTTTTCTCATAAAGTCATTAGACTCCATCTGTTCCATTCTAATTTTGAGAGAACTATTATCTTCAGTGAGCTTTTGAACCTCTTTTTCCATTTGGCTAATTCTGCTTTTGAAAGCATTCTTCTCCTCATTGTCTTTTTGAACCTCTTTTGCCAATTGAGTGAGCCTATTTTTCAAGGTGTTATTTTCTTCAGCATGTTTTTGGGTCTTCTTTACCAAGGTATTGACCCGTTTTTCATGCTTTTCTTGCATCTCTCTCATTTGTCTTCCCAGTTTTTCCTCCACCTGTCTAACTTGATTTTCAAAATCCTTTTTGAGCTCTTCCATGGCCTGAGCCCATTGGGTATCTATTTCACATGTTTGGGGTACAGAGGCCTTGAATTCTATGTCTTTCCCTGATGGTAAACATTGTTACTCCTCATCAGAAATGAAAGGCGGAAATATCTGTTCCCCAAGAAAGTATCCTTCTATGGTCTTATTTTTCTTCCCTTTTCTGGGCATTTTCCCAGCCAGTTACTTGACTTCTGAGATTCCTCTCCACCCCTGCCTAGATCTGCCCAGCTAGTGATTGGGGTCTGAGATTCAAATGCTGCTCCCCAGCCTCAGGGATTTCAGTGGCAGGCATAGCTGCTATTCAATGTGAGCTTAAGTTCTGGTGCTGGGGTGGGAGTAGGGCTGCCTCCCAGGCTCAGTTTGCTCAGGGGATTTATGTGGAGACCTTCAGTAATGGAGCTCCTGTCTGCTCTGGGAGCCCCTGGCCGCTGCTCCCTGTGCTGCTGCCTGTGCCGCTGCCTCCCGAGGGGGCCCGAGCCACAGAGACACCCTTCTCCCCTCTCGGCCAGCCCAGAAGTCTCTCTCACTGACCTGTAGTGCCTGTGGGTGGAGGGACCTTGGAGACTGCCGAAGGTGCCATCCCTGAAGCCTGCTCAGATCTACTCCTCTCGTGCCGCACAGGCAGGGCTGGGCAGGGCTGGGCAGGGCTGGACTCCACTGTCTGGTGCACGATGGACCTTTGGTAGTGGTCTTTCAGGGCTCTCTGGAACGGAAATCTCCTCCATTCCATTGCTGCGTGGCTTGCACTGCTCCAGAATTTGTGGGGAGTTCTTTTTACAGGAAATTTATGGGCTGTGGGTTTGGAGCTAGCATACGTGAGTCTTTCTACTCCACCATTTTGGCTCCTCCCCCTTGTTATTAAATTATTGAACTAGTCTTAATTGCAGATTTATGTAAATCTTGGAGATCAAATGCCTCAAAAACTTGATACAGCCTCAGGGTCAGATCCTTGTGATGGTTCTAGGGTCATAGGATGATAGATTTAGAGTAAGCTAGAAAGAAAGCAAGTCTAACCCCCTTCATTTTGTAGATGAAGAAATTGAAACTCCGGACAGCTGAGTGGCTTGACCAAGAGCATGAAACTAGGGAGTACCTGAGGCAAGATTTGAATCCATGCTGTCTGAGTGTTACTAAATTCAGCACTGTATCAATGATGCCATAATGCCTCCTGGGTTTTAAAATCCCAAGATTCTGAATATGATTCCTAGGTAAACAAACAGTATAGCTATACCTTTATAGCTGTTGGTGGGTAATGTAGTGCATTACTCTTATCTGCTTATCTACTACTATTTCATTGCATGCATGAGTTTTCCACTATAAATACTCTAACTTTGCTCTGGTCTATGACATCAAATCATCTATAATTCTCTCTATATTTTGTAGTTCTGTGCCCCCAACTAGAGATACCATCCTAGCAAATATCTCCATGATAGATTTCTCTTTTTCTCTTCTAGAGATGCCTCCTTATATGTAATAAAGTTTCCCAAGATAACAAAAGCCTATCATTTAACATTGTTTATAAAGACAAAAAAGTCATTTAAAATGAATGAATGTAAAGACATTTCTCTGTGCCCAAAAGGGACAAAGGAAATGACACAGGGTCATACTGTGGGTTCTGTAGTTAAGAACAGTATTAGTAACACAGTTTCTTTACTAACACATATTGTTTCCCATCTACCCAGGCATTCTTGATCCCAGAGCCCTTGATCTCTTCCTGTGTGGTGGCTGTTAACATCTACACTTCTACTTTCCCTCTCCCATTTGGTTCTTCACTGACTCCCTTTTCCCAACTCCATGCATCTGCTACATGTTACTTCAGAAGCTTGATTCCTCCTCAAACCTCTCCTAAACTCTCTGAATTAATTTTCAATGTCACCCAGAGGCATGGTCTATCATTTTTTCTTCCTATGACACCACTTCCTCTCTGGAAGGAGACTCAAGGAATATTTTCTTCAGTATATATAGGGGTCATCTGGTGTGACTGAATATTTGGTCAGTTTAATACCTCATTACCAGCTCCATTTCTATGATTAGGTCTCAGAAAGATATCTCCCTTACATCCAATTTAATGTAATAGATGTGTACCTGAAGTTTTGTATAAATTAAATTTTTGTAAAATGAATCACAGCTTAAATACACAAGACCTGATTACTTAACGAAACTCTGTAGTAAAACCTTTTGTAAAGTTAACATGCATATCTGAAAATATCTGTTTTATACATTCATATTTTCAAGTAGTGGTGATCTGTCTTGAAAAAGGGAGCATAACTATAATTTGTAGTTTTCTATGTTGGAAATGCTTTTGAAAACCTGATTAGTTTGTTGGAGTGGGGCCAGAATCAGGGACACACTTGGCCCATAGTGAGATTCTAATGAAAATTATATTAAATAAAGTAAATAAGTAGTAGATACTAATTGGCTGAGAACTGCTTGCTTGCAAGAAAACTTTATAACAAGGAAGCCTAGGAAAGAATTGACCCTGGAGGAGTGCCAGCTGGAACCAAGGGGACAAGACAAAGCCAACTTAGGTTTCAAATCAGGAAAAAATGTATAGAATGAACTATCATCCCAAGTGGGAATGGATTCCCTCTCATTCGAGGATTTCAGGTAGAGGCCTATTATAGTGAGAATTCTTTTTCTGGATATGGATTCTACTAGATGGTCACTGAGGTTCCCTCTAACTTCCAAACTCTATCATTCTATATGATGAAAAAAGGAAAGACTATTATACCAATTCATAGAAAAGTATTGAGGGACAAGTAGGAATGTGCAGAATTTCCTAATGTGAAGAATTTATAGTTCCAAAGGTGGTTGTATGCCAATGAGTAATCATATGGATGGAAAGTGGTAAAGATTTTATTATGGGAGTAAGATGGGCTTAAGAATACAAAGAGAATAGTGTTTCCTGTCATAATGATATCTATTCTCTATCTCTTTTCTTCTCATATACTCCCTTATGGAAGCCAGAAGCCTTCCCTCTTGGGCACATAAATCTTCCCTTCCTTCTTTAAGCTTCCCATACCTCATTCTTTCTATCCCTTCTCTCTCATATGAGGACCATGACTCTTTATTTTAAAAAAATTAAAGCCACTAGGAGATCACCATAAGCTTTCTCTTCTGTCATTCTCTTCATTTTGAACCTCCTTGATGGCACCTCTTGCTCTTACTTTTCACCTATCTTTGAGAAAAAGGTAGCCCTTCTCCTTGCTAAGGGTAACTCCTCTCTCTGTCCACTTGATTCAATCCCCTTTTGCCTTATCCATAAGACTGCATCTTCCATCATACCCTCCCCAGTCTTTAGTGTCTTTCTATCAACTAGTTCCTTCCCAACTGCCTTTAAACATCCCCAAGTCTTCATTAAAGAGCTGTAATAGACCCTATCATAGCCTCATGATATCACCCTACTTCTCCCTTTCCCAGTCTAACTCCTTGAAATTTGTCTTGCTTGACTATTATATTTGTTACAAAGGATTTGATTTTCCTTTTTCTATCTCTAGTGGAAGGGAGGTGGAAAGGAGAGAAAATAAATATGTGTTAATTGAAAAACTTTTTTTTAAAAAAGAAAAATCTGTCAACACTCAAGACTTCTCCTCTTATTTCCTCCTGAAGCCTTTGAAATCTGGCTTCCCATTTTATCACTTAACTGAAACTACTTTCTTCAAAATTAACCAGTGTTATCTTACTCATCGTATAGGATAGTCTTTTGTCAGTCTTCTACCCTACCTGTCTACTGTATTTGACATTGCTGACCACACTTCCCTTCCGAATTCTCTCTTCTGCTTCTTATCTGTAGTGAAAATGTTTCTCTGTATAACCTTTTGATTCTTAAACTAATTTTCTTTTTTAGTCATTTTCAGTCATTTCTAACTCTTCAGGACCCTATTTGGGATTTTTTTGGTGAAGATATGTAGTAGTTTGACATTTCCTTTTAGAGTTCATTTTACAGATGAGGAAACTGAGGCAAACATGGTTAAGTAAGTTGCCCAGGGTCATACAGCTAACAAAAGTCTGGGTTTGAACTCACAAAGATGAATCTTCCTGACTTCAGACCTGGCACTTTATCCACTGTGTCACCTAATGTTTCTAATGTTTCCTAAACCATGTCTCAGTATTTAGGGCCTAGCTTGTAACTTTGGTTTGTTGTGTAGCTTTAATTTGCTGTGGAAATTTACTAGTTACTTTGCTAAACACCCTCATGCTCTGTCTTCTCCTGACAGTGTTCTCTGATAGGTTACTATCTTAGGCATAGAACACAAATTGTCAGGGTGACCATGAAGCTAGAACCCTGGGTGGCCCTTCAGCACCCTGCATCTGGCCTATAGTGACTAAGATGTTTAGGGGGAAATGTCCCATCTTCTATGGATTCAAAGGTGAAGAATAATGCCCTACTTCCATCCAGATGGCCAATGTAGGGAATGCCCCAGAAGAAGCCTTGTATGTAAATCACACTGAAATTCCCAGATATCAGTAATCACTGATAGTCCCTTGCCTTGAGGGTGTCCCACTTTCAGCCCAGAGATCCCCCTCCCTGGTCCTCAGGTATCACTTAAACCCCTTTATGGGACTCCCTTGGACTCTGCCCTTCCTCCTCTCTTATCCCTAATTAGATTTTACTGTGCTATACTGATGACCTCTAGAACCACTGCTATTTACCCATTCATTAGCAGTGACAATGTAACTCTAATAAAGCCCCTGAAGTGATTCTTGGGGCTGTCTCTTTTGCCAGAATCCAAAGATACCAGATAGATGGGAAACAGGTCAAGTCAGGGCCCAAGTACCTTTCTTCAGTCCATAAACCACTGACTAAAGTTGTGACTAAGTGCCCTGACAGGTAAACTTTCACAGATGGGGAAGTCATCTCCCATCCATTCTGGAGTAGGCAAGAGTAAGACCACTGAATCTTCCTTTCCAGTAGTAGAGACCCTCCTTCTAGCTCATAAACCGTTGTGTGGATTAGAGACCACTTAGCTAGGCAGCAGCACCACTATTCTTATGAGCATGATAATGAGATTCTGAACTTGAAAGCAAGAACTTGACTTTGGTTCCTTGAGGTTCAATGAGAAGACCCTCTCCCTCCTGCTAGAACCACAATTTCTGACCAAAGCTGAGACTAAGTCCCTCAGCAGTCTCCTCAAGATCCTGATGAACAGAACTATGATTTGGGACTAGAAAGCTAGTGCTGAGGCCTCAATCTTGTGCCTCCACATTAAGGAACTCCTTTTCTGTTTTATATCTCTAAGTGCTGACCAAAACTGTAACAAGGAACTCTGACTGTTAATATCAGGGCTGGGGTCTGAACCATGTGTTTCAATAACAGGGAATCTCTCCCTCTTGTCATCTGGGCGAAGTTGGTGCCCTGAAGGCAGTGTAAAGGGCTCCACCAGTAGTAATGACACTACCAAGACATCCTCCTACCTGCCTGACCATTTTTCTTCAGTCTTCCCTATTGACTCATCATCCACTCATGTCCCCTAAGTGTATGAATTCCTCAAGGTTTTATTGTAAGCTTTCTTCTCTTCTTCCTTTATAATCTCTCGTTTGGTAACCTCATTAGCTCCCATGGGTTTAACTACCATCTCTTCAAATATATTGCAGATATCTCTGTGTAACACACACATACACACACACACACACACACACACACACACACACACACACATCCAGCCCCCATCTCTTCCCTGAGCTTCAGTTCTATATCACAAATCCCTAGAGACATCTCAAACTCATGTCCAAAACTGATCTTTCTCCATAGACCCTCCCTTCTTCCAAATTTCCTATTTCTGTCAAGGGTACTGCCATTTTTACAGTCTCCTAATTTCATAATCTCAGTATCATTCTCACTCTCTTTCACTGAATATATACAATTAACTGCCAGATTCAGTTCCTGTTTTCACATTTTTTGCACTGGATTGCTTCTCTCCATTCAGAGGAATGCTCCCTTAGTTTAGAGTCCCAGTGTGGGGAACCTGTGGCCTCAAGGTCACGTTGGCCTTCTAGGTCCTCAAGTGTGTCTCTTTGATGGAATTCAAACTTCACAGAAAAAATTCCCTTCATAAAAGTATTTGTTCTATAAAACTTGGACTCAGTCAAAAGGTGTCACCTGAGGACCTAGAAGGCCACATGTGGCCTGAAGGTTGTAGGTTCCCCAGCCCTAGTTTAGACCCTCATCCCTTCTAGCCTGGACTGTTGTAGTGGGCTTCTGATTGGTCTCCATCTCTTAAGTCTCTCACCACTCCAGTTCATCCTATCCACTGCTGCCAAAGTAATTTTCCTTAAGTGCAAATCTGATCATGTGACTCCCCTACTCAATCAATTCCAGTGCCTTTATATTGCCCCTAGAATAAAATATAAACTTCTCTGTTTAGCTTTTAAAGCCTTTCACAACCTGGCCTCAATCTATCTTCCCAGATTTATTGGACATTACTCCACCCCTCACCCTGCAATCTAGCCAAAATGGCTAGATGGTGCCTCACACATGTCACTCCATCTTCCCCCTCCTTGCCTTTGCATTGGCTACTACACACTCCTAGAAAGCTCTTCCTTTTTAAAGAAAGCCTCTCTTTTTTAAAGAGGCAACTCAAGCACTATTTTCTGCATGAAGCTTTTCCTGATTTCTCCCATTATTGATATCTTCCCTCTCAAACTATCTTATGTTTAGCTATTTTCTATATATTTGAATTTATTTACTTTATCTTTATTGAATGTATTTATGTGCATATTTGTTTGTCTTATGTGCATATAAGCTCTTTGCAAGAAAAGATTGATTCATTCGTGCCTGGCATATAGTAGATACTTGTTTATTAACAACATTGATTTTGTGTGTGCGTGTGCATGTGTGTGTGTGTGTGTGTGCGTGTGTGTGTGTGTATGTTGATTAATGTTATAATTCTATGAAACCAGCAAGAGTTACCGTGGAGGGAAGTTGACTGAGCAAATGTCCCTTTGCTTAGGGCATTGGTAGAATTGATTCTCTCCGATCACTCATCTATCAATCCCCTGGGACCATCTTAGGACATGATTTTCCTTTACTTTTCCATCTCTGTTTCTCTCTCATGAGTCTTGAGGTGGAGAAAACTCAAAGACTTGAATCCTATTCTTCTGCCTCCCAATCTTGTGCTCAATTCATTGTGCCACATCATCTTCCAGATTAATCACTCCAGAAAATGGAACTCCCTAGTCATGATACTATTTGATCAACTTTTGAGGGAAGCATTAAAGGGCACTGAAACGTCCCAATGAGGAACGTGGGTTTAGATGGGAGAATTGTAGGGAACGTTCTGAGGGACTTCACTGCTGGAGAGCAAGAGACTAGGTTGTGGTTTTAGCACAGGAAAATAATCCACAGGTTTACATATTTGTATTTTTTTCTTTCTATTTGGGGAAAGTTTATATACAGATAATTAATTAAATAAAGTTTCTCAGCCACTTAAATTCTGCATAATCAAAAAGCTACTAGGTTCCTCCCTTATCCATACTCTCTATAGTAAAAGACATTCATTCAAAATTAAGTTAAATTTATCTTAGCTTTAAAAAGAAAAATACAGTTAAGAAGCCACTTTAAAAGAGCAGAGAAACGCCCTAGATTAACCGCCATGCTTTAGCTACCTCCTCATTTTCTGTTTTGAGTCCCTTCTCCAATAGTGTGAATTTTTTTCTAGAACTTCCATTATGGGGAAGCCACCCCTCCCCCTAGCTAAAACCACTTATCCCTCATTCTTTAGACTTAGCCAGGGTATAGGACTCTCTTAACAATCTCTCTTTCCCCCTGCCCTGCCTATAATATCCATTTTTGTGTCAGATTCTACTATTAGAATATAAACTTTTGCAGGCAGGCTCTTTCATTTTGCTTGTATTTGTGTCTTTAGCATTTTATACAGTTACTGGCACACAGTGAGTGTTAAATACATGCTTATAGACTGACTGTTCATCTTCCATTCCTGTAGAGGTCCAATTACATCATGAGGGTGATGTCTCAGCTTGTGGATGAATTGGATTTAACTGAGGCAGAGCTACTCTTTATGCCCCAAGTGGGGAAATGAGAAAAGGGCTTTAGAGAAAGGTGAAGGTTATTGTGGTTTTCAAAAAAAAAAAAAGAAAAATATATGGAATTTGAGAAGTGTAAGCCAGTGAAGATGACGGACTGATAATAAAATTCTAGTTCGTATTATTAAAGTGCTAGCTTGCAAAAATCCAGAAAATGAGATTGTAGTCACAAGGACAAGTGTTGCTTCATTACAAGAGAGTCATACATACCAAGCTACCTGCAGGTACCTTTTTGTTCTAGGTTTACCAAGCTAGTAAATCAGGAGAATGCTGTATATGATGGCATACACAGATTTCATTAAAGCATTTGAAAGTCTCCTTATCATAGAGGGAGGGAAAAGGAAGAAAAGGATTAAGCATTTATTAAGCACCTGTTATATACCAGGCTCTATCCAAGTTCTTTACAAACAGTATTGCATCTGATTCTTACAACAACCCTGCCAGGTAGGTGCTATTTTTTAATTCATGGTTAAGGTCAAGAACACTGAGTCAGGGTCACACAACCAGCAAGTATCTGAGGTCAGATTTGAACTCAGGTCTTCTTAACTTTAGGTCCAACACTATATCCACTATGTCACCTAGCTACTTATAAGATATAGAGTGCTGGGATAGGCAACAGAATAATTAGGTAGATTAGGAACTGGTTTATTGAGCAAACTGAAGGACTAGCTATTAATCGGTCAGTATCAACTTGAAAGGATGTAGCTAGTAGAATGTCTCAGGAATCTGTGCCTGTTCCTGTACTATGTCGCATATTTGTCAATGACATTGATAAAGATGTGGATGTTATGCATATTAAATTAGCATTTAACATAAAGGGTAGAAAGGATAACTACCATACCGCATGCTAGAAAACTAGGATCCAAAAAGATCTTGCCAGATTAGCACATTGGGCTAAACCTAAAAGGATGAAATCGAATATGAATAAATGTAAAGTCTCACATTTGTATTCAGAAAATGAGAGAGCCATTTAAGCTGGTTCCAGCCTATCTTTAGTTACACTACATTCTGATCTGGTTGGTCTATATTCTCATGGAATATTGTGTTCCGTTCTGTGGGGGAATGATTTAAGAAAGACATTCAAAGGGTCAGAACTAAAGCTGGAAGGAACCTCTTAGGCTAAAACTGTTTTTTTGCAGATGAGGAATCTGAGGGTCATGGAGGTTAAACACCTTACCTAAGGACACACAGGCAGTAAGTGTCAGATGCAAGGTTTGAACACTGGCCTCCTGATTAGAGACCTTGTTCTTTCCATTTTCTAGTCATATTAAATCTGGAGGAGACGGAACTTTTGAGAAGGGCATGAACATGATGCTGACTTTGAGTTTTTGAAGAGGTATCATGCAGAAGATAAATTTAGGCTTGTTTAGATTGATTCCAGAGAAAAGAAGTAGGAGTAGTAGATACATGCTGCAGCGAGGAAGATTTATGTAGATAAAAGAAGGAAAACTCCCAGTTATTATAGCTGTCCCAAAATATAATAAAAATAATATCTGGCATTCTTATAAACCTTTAAACACTTTAAACCTTACAAATGCTTCACAAATATATTCTTATTTTTTCCTCTTTAAACCTTACAAATGCTTCACAAATATATTCTTATTTTTTCCTCAAAACAGCTCTGGGAGATAGTTGCTATTATTATCCCTGTTTTACAGATGAGAAAACCGAAGCAGGCAAAGGTTAAGTCCAGGGTCACACAGCTAGTAAGCATCTGGAGTTGGATTTGAACTCATGTTTTCCTAACTCCAGATCCAGTGCTTTCTACAATGAGTCACTTAGCTAGGAGGGGTAATTTTCTTATCCCTGGAAGTATTCAAGGTGAATCTGGATTTACTTCCTCTGATCTACCAGCTTTCACTTGAAGAGGAAGTTGAAGAGATTCCTGTTTGACTCTGGAATGAATGAGAGCTCCTCCAATACTTTCCAACTCAGAATCTATGATTGCTACTGCCTACTAATGAGGAAAATGACTGGCACTTGATAGAATATATGCTTTTTCTTAGGCAAACTTTTCAAGTTATCATCATGTCACAGAGAGTAAGTAGGTGGCTGGCTACCCGTTTTACTTCTATATAAAGATAGCCTAGAATTGGCTATTTATGACTTTTACAATTAATGATAACAGGAAATAACATGGTTCCACGGTGCAAAATAACATCCATTTTACAGGTTTTCATCATATTTTAGGAGAGTATCTGGGGAGAAGGACAGTCACTGACCTAGAGGCTTTTAGACATTTTTCTTAAAACCTGTCGAGTCAGAGGCCTTCACAAAATCTGGGAGAGAGCTAAGGACAAAGAACACCTAAAATGCCAATCTCCTTTTTCATTTAGGTCATTCGGGATATCATTATCGACTTAATGCAGTTTTCACATTTCTATTGCAGATACTGTTGTGTTCACATTGTGAACTGATTGGAAAACTGGGAGGGGGGGAAACCTAATTTCCATCTCTTCTGAAAGCTCAGCTCCTGTGAAAGATGTGAAGTCTTTTTCTGAGTCAGATCTAATGGCTCCAAAGACTGACAAAAAACACACTCTCCTTTGTTTCTCTCCTATTTCCAATCAGCCTTAGACCTTTTCTCATTCTTTTCCCTTTGTCATTCTTACCCTAATACACTTCCTTGCTCCTAGCTCAACTTCTGGGTCCCCATTCTTTCTAATTCTGAGCCTGTCACTTGGATGCTGTTTCTTGATGTGCTGCTATGAGTTTAGACCAATGTATTCCAAACTCAGATTCATGCACATAAAGTAGTATGAGCAAGGAGAGAACGAAGCCGAATGAATAAGAGAATTCAAGCAAAACTTTCTTGCATTTCCATTATATGCATGTGCCATTTTTTCCCTCCCTTCTAAAATCAGTTATTCAATTCCAACCAATCCAATCCATTTAAACAAAAGTGTAACAGGCAATTGATACTCAGATCAATAGAGATAATAGAAGAGCACCTAGTTGTCTAGCCTTCATGAATTACATCTTGCAATACTGAAGGAACTAGGAATTGTGATTGCTTGTGATATTTAGTAATAATGGAAGGAATATGAAAATTTAGTAATTGTGATATTTAGTAATAATGGAAGGAATATGAAAAAATAGGAAAGATACTATTAGGGAAAAGAAGGAAATTTTTCAGTTTTCAAAATCAGGAAGAGAACATAACCTTAAATCCATAGACACAAAGCTAGGATTATTACCTTTTTTTGTTGTTCAATCATTTCAGTTTGAGGCAAATGAGGTTAAGTGACTTAACCAGGGACACACAGCTAGCAAGTGTCTGACGTCAGATTTGCACTCGGGAAGATGAGTCTTCTTGACTTCAGGACTGGTACTCTATCCACTGCAACCCCTAGCTGCCCAAGGAATAATAGCTAACATGCTTCGTAATAGAATCAGCATCCAGAAAATTCTTGATACCTGCTAGAACATTGATCTAAACCTAGTAATATAAAATCCAATAACAATAAATATATAGTCTTATACTTGAGTACAAAAAACCCAACTCCACAAGTACAGGAGAGAAAAATCTGAAAAAGATCTGGGGATTTGAGTGGAAAGCAAGCTAAATAAGCAGTAGTAGTGTGATATGGTAGCCAAAAAAAAATTAATATGCTTTTTGGCTGCATTATGAGAGCCATACCTTCCAGGAATAAGTAGGTGATGGCAGCCCTATACTCTGCCCTTGTCATATCTCATCTGAAGTATTTTGTTAATTTCTAGGCACCACAATTTAAAAATGACATAGATAAATTGGTTCAGTGAAGGGTAACCAGCGTGATGATGGGCCTTGACTCCATGTCATGTGAAGATTAATTGTAAGAACTGGGAATGTTTTTCCTGGTGAAGAGATGACTAGGGTGGGGCAGAATATGAGAGACATCTGCAAGTATTTGTGTTACTGTCAGGTGGAGGAGAGATTAGATTTGTCCTCTTAAGGGGATGTTTTCAGAAAAAACCTCAGAAGACTTATATGTACTGATACAAAATGAAGTGAGCAGGACCAGGAGAACATTGTGCACAGTACCAGTAATGTTGCAGTGATAATCAACTTTGAAAGACATCTATTCTGATCAATATAGTGATCCAGGATAATTCCAAAGGATTCATGATGAAAAATGCCATTTACCTCCAGAGAACAGGACTGATGAACTCTGTGTGCTGATTGAAGCATATTTTTTTCACCTGATTTTTCTTGCTTTTTTTTTTTTTTTGGCAACATGGCTATTATAGACGTGTTTTATATAATTTCACATATTTAATGAGTATCATATTGCTTTTCAATGGGTAGAGAAGGGGCTGGAGGGAGGGGGAGAATTTTGAACTGAAAAATAAAAAAATTGAATGTTAAGCAATTTTGAAAAAGATTAAATATGCATATATATATATGGAAAACCATTCTATACATACTTCTGTTTATCAGTTCTTTCTCTGGATACAGATAATGTCTTTCTTCATATGTCCTTTGTAGTTAATTTGGGTAGAAAAATTCTTTTCTTCTTCTGAAATTGAGGGCGCAGAATCAGTGGCAATGGGTAGAAGATGCAAAAGAGGCAAATATAGGAAAAACTACCAAGCAATTAGAGTTTCCCCAAAGTGGATTGGACTGGCTCAAGAGGTGAGAGGCTCCCCTTCATTGAAGATTTTTAAGCTGAGAAAAGACTAGGTGTAGGGTACATTTCAGTAAAAATTCCCTTAGGGGTATGGATTAGTTTAGATGGCTGCTGGGGGACCTTCCCATATTCAAATTCTGTGATTCAGTGAGATAATTCTTAATTGCTTGTTTTGTTTAGTGGTTATAAAGACTCCTAAACTTTCTCCAGAGAAGAATCCAGTAGTCTCTGTATAAATCTGCCCAGAGAGGACATTTCGCAGTGTGATGTTCCAGGGATTGTCATTTTTTTAAAAATAATTTTTTTATAGCAATAAATGTAGTAGCACAATTTGAGAAATCAGGAAGACCAACTTAATTAACATTTACAAAGTGCCTGGGACAAATAAGAATTCAAAGACAAGTGAAACAAAATTCCTGCCCATAAGAAGTTGATTTGTCTCTAGTAGGAGACTTAACTGATAGGTATATCTGGGCTAAGTGGAGAGTTAGGTGACCCAGTGGATAGAGACCTGGGTCTGGAGCCAGGAAGACTCATCTTCCTGAGTTCAAGTCTGACCTCAGATGCTTACTAGCTGTGTAAGACTACCTGAGCAAATCATTTAACCCTATTTGCCTCACTTTCCCTCATCTGTAAAATGAGCCAGAGAATGAAATGCCAAACTGTTTCAGTTTCTTTGCCAAGAAAACCCCTAATCATGTCATGAAGAGTTGGATGTGGCTGGAACGACTCAACAACCCAACCTATACAGGATAATGGAGGAGTAGGAGACTCAGTTGGGAGTATTCAAGAAGGAATATAGGGATTCCAGGAGGCAGGGTTGGGGAAAGAACAATATTCCAGGTTTAGATATAGAAGATATAGAAGTTGGAGATAGAATGCTGAATGCAAGGGACAGTAAGTAAACCATTATGGTTGGAATGGGCTCAGGAGAGGGGGGTAATGTGGAATAACCCCAGGAAGGGAGAGGGGAACCAGATTGTAAAGGGCTTTAAATGCCATGCTGTGGAATTCATATTTTTATCAGAGGCAATAGATGACTAAGTTTTACGAGCAAGGGAAAAACATAGTCCATCCTGGGTTCAGCTCCTGCCTCTAACATCTGCTAGTTGAGTGACCATGGAAATTTGACCTTTCACAGCCTGAGACAATTTTCTAAGACTGTGTGCTCAGAGGAGATTTGCATTGTTGGAGGCATTTTCAACACTAGGAGTTACTTACACTGATGACACCAAACAAGCAAGCATTGTTTTCCCCATTCCAAAGATGGATGAGAACAAAATCATTTAGTAGCATCTCTGATAGGTTAAGCCTACTTTTTACTGTGTAATATAGCTATGTCAGGGTGTGGACTTTTTTCTTCCCTGTGCTAGCAGTAAGAAAGTAACAACATCCCTAACAAGTGTTGATCAAAGGTCCCAATCAAATAGCATGTCTGCAGTCTTGGAAAATTACAGCTCTTATAACAGAGCCTATAGAAAAGCTTTTCATTCTATGAATTTCCCTGAATCAGAGAATTTCCCTGCTACTTTATTTAGTTTCCTTCTGAACATAAGTGATTACTCTTTATTTTAAGTGACAGAATCACTTTAATTTTGCATTTTGTTCATCTTTATGTAGATAGATCTCTGCAAAGATTAATCTGTCCAGAATATTTGGGGCATTTGGCTTTGGTGTGTTTCAGAATTGTAAATGGGATACAGCCAGGCACCTCTCCCTCCTCAAAGCATCTAAGCTCATTTAAATTTAAATTATGTAACAAAAGGCTATCTCCCTTCAACCCTTTCAGTCCTTGATGGGGGAGGGTGTGAATGAAGATGGAGTTGTTACATATTCCTCCCAAAGTCAGTCATACCTGACTATGCTGGGGAAAATCTTGCTATTGGAAAAAGGGCACCATGCATAATTCATTATTAACCCTTTCCCTTGCGTTTTGCTCTGATTTTCCCATCATTCTTTCCCATTTTGCTTGTCATTTTTCCCCATCTTCTATTTCCTTGCCCCTCATCTTTCCCTTTTCTTCCTTTCCCCTTTTCTTGCTCTTTTTCTTTTTTTTTCTCCAGCCCCCTTTATTTTTACCATTCTATCACCCTGGGACTTCTCCACCTCCCTCTACCCTGCCTCCTACACAATTTTCTCTTTCTACTTTAAAATGAACAGAATTTTTCTTTTGCAATCTGGAGAACATTTGATTGATTTTCAAGCTCTCTGAAAGTAGCTGATTTGTTTCTAGAAACTCATCTTTGTCGTTTCTCCCCATAGGATGACCTTATTGTCCTCGGTGCTATTTCTCTACATGGCTGTGTGTTCCAGGTATTCAGCCACACACATAAGGTTAAAGGGCGTGTGTGTGTGTGTGTGTGTGTGTGTGTGTGTGTGTGTGTGTACGTGTGTGTGTGTTGTGCAAGTGCAATGTATGGCCAGAGAGGAAGCAGGTCATTGATGCCCTCATTCCCTGAGGTTGGACAGATATGGTGTGGCTGGGGAGGATTCTGACTACATCCTGACTGGTTACTGGCCATTAACTGGAATGTGATAGTGAAAGACCCTGGGACTTGAAATCAGACAGTCTGTGTTTCAATCCCTTAGTGGAGCTTAGTGATCACTTTTGCAATCTTGAGCAAGTCAATTTCCTTTTAACCTGTCTGGCTCTCAGTTTCCTCATCTGTATAATGAAAATGATGAACCAGATGACCTTAAGAAAATGTCTAGATCTAAGCATGTGGGTCTTTATTTTGCAGTAGTATCAGTGGAGAGGGTGAGACAAATTTCATCGGCTTTATGAATTATGGTGGAGACAGGTATTTGCACATTTTTTAGGACAGAAAGTGGGGAAGGAGGGCAGGTGTTCTGTTGTTTTTGAAAATGATACCTTGTGGACTAGTGTCTTGGAAATTTATTTGGTTTACTTGATTGAACTTTGTGCATCTTTTCTTTTTAAGTCTTAGGTACATCCATGATCATCCCCTAGTACTGAATATTGTCTCTTTATCATCCTTGACTTTGATGTGGAAGGGTAGGAAGCAAAGGGGAAAGAAAACTTTTCATTGACTTTATTTCATTGTTGATTTGGAAATCTAAAACTTATGAAGAGGATGAAACCTATCCTGTAATGGTGAACTGGGCAATATTGAATCCTGAAAATAGCACTGTGTATTTAGCAACCAATTAGACACATGTCCTATGCAGTTTAATGGAGAAATTACTGGAGAGTGAATCTTGAGATCTAACAGGTTCAAATCCTGGGTCTTCTACTTCCTGGCTAGGCGAATTTTCACAGATCATTTCCCCACTTTGGACCATAAGTTTCCTCATTTGTAAAATAAGGGGTGGTGTGGGATTTTTGGCTAGAAGTTTTAACATATCTTCCAGTGGTGACATTTCATGATTCTAATCTGGTCTTGTTAATGATTAATGACGCTTGCTGCATCATCAAGTTATGCAGGGATTCACATAGATTGCTTGAATCTCTACTATGGTCAACAACCATTATTTTTTTGCTTTGATTAGGTCTTTGCATGTTCACAGATCTGCCCTCAGAGATACCTTAGTTGTACCAGATGTTCCATTCAACACAAATGGGTACATTATCAAATTCTGCCCTACTATATGTGTGTGGACTAATTGCTGAACAGTGTGTGACTGAGGGCACCACAAATTTTAGACAGCAATTTTCTAAAAACAGTTGATGAGATAGCAGGAAAATTGACCCAAATTTGAGAAAATGACTATGTTTTTCACTTCCAAACAACAGAAAGTATCTGTTAAAATGAATGCCAAATCATTCATATACTATAATTATTAATAAATATCGATCTGTGATCTCATTCACATGAAGTCTTCCTTTTCAGGGAATAGGGCTCACTATTCTCTTGTGTCTTTTCTTCTGTGCCATTCTTGTTGATATCTTTTTGGAGAATCATAGAAAATTACAAAATCAAAGATTTAGAGCTAGAAGTTACTTCAGAGATCATTGAGTCCAAGCCCCTAATTTTGTGATCGTTATAGGCACATAGATTTGAGATAATCAATTGAGAGCTAGAAGGGACCTTTAGGTCATCTATTCAAATTCCCTCATTTTATAAATGAGGTAAATGAGGACCAGGTTAATAGCTAATAGGTAATAGAACCATGGAGTAGCTAGGTGGCACAGTGGAAAGAGGGTCAGACCTGGAGTCAGGAAGATCTGAGTCCAAATCTAGCCTCAGACACTATTTGTGAGATCATGGGCAAGTCACTTAACCCTGTTTACCTCAATTTCCTCATCTATAAAATGAACTAGAGAAAGAAAATGACAAGAAAATCTCAAATGGGCTCATAAAGAGTCAGACACAAGTGAAATGAATGAACTGCAATAGGATCATGGATAGCCCTGTCTTCTTGTCCAAATCCAACATGCTTCCATTCTGGAAGAGACCTAAAAGGTCATCTAATTTAGATTCCTTGTTTTACACATGGGGAAATTGAGGTTCAGAGAGGTTCCACAACTTGCTGATTGCCACACAGGTAATAAGTAGCAGAGTCAGGATTTAAACGAGGATCTTCTGGCTTCAAGTCTAATGGGTGTCACATTCCAAATCCTCCACAGCAGATCCAACTAGTACCCAGAAGACCCTCCTGTGGGTTAATGAGGAGCAAAGTACTTGCCCTGGAATAGAATTAAGGTATTTGACTATAAATCTCACAAGAACAGTGTGTGTGTGTGTGTGTGTGTGTGTGTGTGTGTTATTTGAATGTTACTTAAGTCTTCTCTTATCCTAGAAAATATAGCAGAGATTAAAATTGGTGACAGCAAAGTCCATCTAATTTTTTTTCATATCTTTGGAGAATGCAAGTTTTGACTGAAGACTTGAGACTATTTTTAGTGTCTCCAATATCTGAGTTTGTCTGTAATACCTTACCTTGGGAAAGCTATAAATATGATAAATATATAATTGACTCTTCGTGGTACCTGGGTAGATTATTCGCACTATGGTTTATTCACAGCAAGTCTTGCTCTGACTTCCTTGTAATATTATAATCTTCTCTGCTTATCTAATACCTAGTGACCCTGCTGCCATCACTCTACTTTTTTTAGTACTTTGAGTTGCAGTCAGAATTCTGCAAGAAGAGGAAGGGAAGACAGTTTGAGGGTCCCCTCATTTAAAGTAAAACTTCTACTTTGAGATTTCAAAGACCCTGAGTTTGCTGAACCTTTGGGGCTTCGAATTCAAAGTTTATAGATTGTGTTAAAAACCCAGCAAACTCAACTTTGTTCTTGGTGAATTCATTCAATTCAATTCAGCAGCGGAGGTACAAAGACAAAGATGAAACATACCCTTTCCTAGAGGAGCTTATATTCTACTGAAGGAGGCTAAGATTCAATGGATAGAAACGTAAGTACAGTAAATAATAAGTCATGATGTAGGGATTTTAAAAATTGTCCAGTCTCCCAGAAAATCCACTAAGGCAGAGCTCTGAGACAGTGGCACTTTATTAAAGAGTCCATGGTCCCTCTAATGAAGTGGACCTCAGATCTTCCTCACAATCTGAGATGCCCCCTTTCTCCAGGATCTTAGTTTTACAGTTCTTGATAACCAGACAATACAGGCAGAGCAGGACAAAAATACAGAGTCTGATTAGTTGATAGTACTTGCCCTTGACCCTCTAGGAGGGTCTACATAAGGATGCCATTGGTTGAGCTGAGTGAGCAGACCTTAACAGACCTATCTTGGCCTTTCAGGAGGTCCTATCAAATTGATGAGCATGTTAATGGGGTTGAGCTGATAAGCAGATGTCAAAACATCTACATGGGCTAATGGGCTGGTAGAAGGGTAGGCCACAGGCTAGCAACCAGGGTCACTCCTTGACTATGTGCTCATGACCATCTCCTCATGCTGGGCAATAGAAGGATGACAAGGGGTAGAGGGGCAACAAAAATAGCTGGGGAACTTTCCATGTAATTGAGTCACCTCTGTCACACTGGGCTTGGTTACCATAACAAGGAAAAACAAAGATGGATGTACTCTAATTAACTTCTTATGATTAAGCAAGTGAACTTAGAATCTTCAGTTCACAGCTCTGAAGCCTCCTATCAGAACTTATAATCACTAATTGTATAGTATCATATCAAACTTACTAACACTGATTGGAATAAAATAGGGGTTCAATAAATCATATATCACAATGATCTACACAAACTGATGCAGAATGAGGTAAGCAGTGCCAAGAAAATTATATACACAGTGACTACAAAGGTCATGTATGATTTGAATGAAGAAGTATGAAAGGACACTCCCCCAACCCTCCCTTTTTGGAGGTGGGAGGTCTACAGGAACTACATACTACACAGGTTTTTGGCCTCTTTCAATGTGTTAATCAGTTGTGCTGATTTTTTCTTTCCTTTTTTTCTTTTAAAAAATACTATTTGTTTTATAGCATGGCTCTGTGGGAGAGGCAAGAGAAGGAATATTGGGGATAACTATGATGATGTGGAAAAAAGAAATCAGTAAAAAAAGCTTATTAATAATTAAGAATATGAAGTAATATAGGAAGAAAGAAGATTAGCAACTGGGAGAATATGGGAAAGCTTCATAGAGGTTAGGCCTGAAAGATGATTTAGGAGGGTGAAAATTAAGAAGAGTTGTATTCCATGGATTGGGGATAGCTTCTGCAAATACAGGGAGACAAGAGATGTGATGTTGCAATTAGGGAACAGTTACAAGTGCAGTTGACTATAAAATAGAGTGCATAAAGATGAGTAATATGAAATAAACCTAGATGGATAGAGGACAGATTATAGAAGACCTTAAATGCCAAACTAAGAAGTTAAAATTATAACTAGAGGAAATAGTGATCCACCAAAAGTTTTTGAGAACGAGAATCACTTAGTTATAGGAATGACTTTAGAAAGTGAGTGCAATGAGTATGGCAGCTAGCGTGGATGCTAGAATTTAGGAGGAGAAGAGGAAGTAGAGGATGGTACCCTGATACCTTGAATGTAGATTTGAAGGCATTAGAGAAGAAACAGAGAGACATACAGAGAGACAGAAAGAGACAGAAAGAGAGAAGCCAGAGAGAGACACAGACAGAGAGAGAGAGAGAGAGAGAGAGAGAGCGAGAGAGAGAGAGAGAGAGAGAGAGAGAGAGAGAGAGAGAGAGAGAGAGAGAGAGAGAGAGAGAGGCGGAGAGGGACAGGGACAGGGACAGGGACAGGGAGAGGGAGAGGAGGAGAGGGAGAGGGAGAGAGGGGGGAGAGAGAAAATAAGAATGATGGTAAGTTATAGGTGGAACAATTTCCTGGAAAAAAGATGGGAAGAGGTGGGTCTAAAGGATGAAGTGAGACATTAGCTTTGATAAGTAGGAGGACCACCTCTTCCTCAGAAAATAGAGAAAAGGAGCAGAGGATGGACAAAGTTACACAAAAGTTTTGAAATGTAGAATAGGAACAATAAGAGAAGTCACTAGCCATGGCTTCAATTCTCTCAAAAAAACAGGCAAGGTCTTCTGCTGTGACAGAAAGGAATGGGGATGGAATAGGGGCTTGAGCAAAAAGGTAAACGGTTGAAACAGTAGGGGTAAGGAACCTGTGATGTGGCGTTCTGGGTCTTTGGGTGCAGCCTTTTGACTGAGTTCAAGTTTTATAGAACAAATCCTTTTATTAAGGATTTGTCAATTCAGTCAAAGGACCACACTTGAGGACCACATGTGATCTCAAGGCCACAAATTCCCTACCCCTGAGCATTATAGTTAGGGAATAAAAGAAAATCATTATACAGGATAGAGGGTTTGGATTGGATGATGGTAATTTATAGTGGGCCCAGTTAGCTTAGTTGTGTGACTGGAGAACCTGGTGGCTGGAGACTCAGGGTTAACAACTGGCAGCGTAGAAATGGTGGAAGTATAAAGGGCCATGGGACTGAAGGCTGGAGGTCAGTGAAGAGCTTAACTCCATTAACCAGAGTCAAGACTGCCAAGGGAGAAAAATGAATCCAGAACAAGGGTAATGCTGGGAGAAGAGGCAAGGGTAAAGCCTGGAGATTATGATGAGGAAAAGCAGCAGGTTCAGGAGGAGTGTGGCAGAGTGAATTAGGAAAGTAAAACATAAGCTTCTTGAGGGCAAGAATTGTTTCCTGGAATTTAGTAGACTCTTAGTGACTCTTAGGACACTCTAATTGAATTGAAATATAGGAGATGATTACCAGAAGAGGGAACTTCAGAGTTAAAAATACAAGCCAGTTGTATGTTATGTGTGAACTATGTGTAAGGTTGGAGATTCTTGGGTCCAGAATACCTGTTCTTGGGTTCAAGTTCTTTCTCCTGAACAGAGTTAAAGTTCAACATGAACTGGGAGTCTCAGATCTATTTATATGATTTTATATTATAAATATTATACGCACGTATATTCACATTCTACCTTTTTAGTTTCAGACACTGTTCAAGTGAACTAGTCCCTTTCTTGGTTCTTTGTTTAAAAAGCAGTTCATGACAGTAGTACATCTTATCTGGAGAGAAGCTCCCTGGGGAAATAGTTCTCTGGTATTCTGCCCATTTTTTCTTAACTCTCCAGAGCCAACAGTAAAGCAGGAGTGGGCTATAAGTTAAAGAAGAAAAATATTTGAAGCAGGATCCACCCACAGTAAAAACAATGACATCTTGCATCCTTTCCTCAGTCCTTTCTCCTTTCCCCTTAATCCTTAGCCCTATTTCTCTACTAGAAAATATAAACCACATATTAAAAACAGTTTAGAGATTAAAAGGGGTAGCTCTACATAGGCTGGTACTTCCTTTCAGTCTGACAGATGGCAATGGACATACCCAGGAACTAACAAGGAGCATAGAGAAGATGAACAGGAGGGGACAGATGGGAAAACTAGGCAAATTTTCAACTCCCCTTGAGTAGCACAGTGTGGCTCCATTATTTTGTCTGCAGTGTTCTGAATTCCCAGAACATTATACAGAGTAATTTTCCAATCTAAGTATGCAAACATATCCTAATGCCAAATTTCGGATGATTTGCCATTTTGGATTATTCATATTATTCTATTGCTTAGTCATTAATTGGTTAATTAAGAGACAGGTAATTATAAGCTTTTTGAGGTTAAGGGCTGTACTTCACACTTTTTTTTATACAGTGCCTAGTCTCCTGCTCATGTACTTTCCCCCTCCTTTTTCCAGCTCTTTTTTATATGTTATCTTTGCTCTTTAGAAATTCAGCTCCTTGAAGTCATAGTCTAGCTTTCTTTTTCTTTGTATTCTCAGAGTTTTACATAATGTCTTGCACATAGTCAGTGCTTAATAAATGTTCTATGTATATATGTGTCTATCTATCTTTTTATCCATGCATATATGCATCCATCCTTTATGTATATATGTATGTATCTATGTATGTATGTACGTATGAATCTGTCTATCTACCCTGGCAAAAGAGCTAAAAACATACTGGAGTGGAGAGTTTCTTCTGGTAGAGAACAGATTCAGAAGATAGTAATAGCATGATGACATCAGTAGAAGACATTGGTAGCTTCATAGTATGAGGCATCGGTTGGTCCTCTATTCATGTGTCCTGGTTAAATGTATTCCCTGTGTTTTAATCCCTTAGAATCTAGAAGCTCATATACATCCCATGTGTGGTTATCCCATATATAATTTTTATAAAGGTCCATTCATTTTTCCTATTGAATGCATATGAATTTATGGCAGATTCAAAGTTTATGGAAAGAATATTTCATCATTTTGTTTACATTGATATTGATACAAAATACCTTTTTAGAAATCAAGTTAATGGGTCAGCTGACTAGTAAAAAGAAAAATGCGTAGGTGGGGGCTTACAACCTATGGAGAGAATTATGATCCACAAAATACCTGGAAAATGGGAAAGCTAAATTGGGAAGGTGAGGAGGGAGTCTAGGGCATGGGTTGCATGAGAATGTAATACATTTTTACTGAATTGAGTCATAGAATCTTAAATTTGAAGGTAATTCAGATATGCTTTAGAGTTCAAACTCATCCAAGTTGTGCATTCCACTTACAATATTCCTGACAGGTAATCATGCCATCTAGCCAATGTTTAAATATCTCCAGTGATATGCCACAAGGCAGCTTATGACATTTTTGGACATCTTTAAGTGTTAGAAACATTTTCTGTATGTCGTGTCAAAATCTTCATCCTTATAACTTTCACTCATTGGTCATAGCCCTTTGGGGTCAAGCATAACCCATCTAATCTATCTTCAACATGTCAGCTTTTCAAATATTTGAATAATGTGATCATGTAGCTTTCTCTATGTCTTCTCTTAGCCTGAATTATGACAAATTGTGTCGCCTAGCCTGTAAATGCTTCAGAGAAGAGAGAGGTCAATAATCATGATAACACACATATGATGCTTTCATGTTTGCAGTAGCTTTCCTCGCATCAACTTTGAGGAGCAAATTATGTGAGAATGATTGTGCCTATTTTATAGATAAGGAAATCTTGGGTAGGTTGGACAATTAAAATGGAATACTGAGAAAAAAAGAGCCATTCAACTTTTGCCAATGACATTCAACCTTTTTCTTGGAAGGATTAAATAGAAATGGTTAATAATTGAAACTCAAGGTAAGTGAAGAGAAGGGAAGAAACTATGGGCTCTCCGAAGGAGAAATAACTACATTCAGACTAATTATATTCAAGGTACTGAAAGAAGTAGTGGGAGTGGTTTTGGTGAGATGTCAGGGAAGTTTAAAAGGATAAGAATTCCGGCAGGCTTGGAGAAGGGCAAAAGGAAAAAACCTTGCAACTACTGATGGACAGTCAGCTTTAATTCCTACTAATGTTTTATAATGCATTAATTGAAGGGAAATTTTATAAGAATTTAGAGTGGAAAAATAATAACCATTAAGAACTAGTACAGGTTCAAGAACAGATAATGCTAAAGTAATATCATATCTTATTTTTCTTTTCTTTCAATGTCAGGATATGTTTATTAATTAAAGAACAATCACATTTAAAAGCAAAGCTTAGCACTCTTCTATCCCCTCCCAACATCTCCCCCTCCCCCAAGGAACTGGAATGTACGTATTTTAAAAAATTAATCAATTTTTAGTTTTCAACATTTATTTTTATAAGGTTTTGAATTTTGAAATTACCCCATTCCTCCTCTCTTCCCTCCCCAAGACAGCATGCAATCTGATACAAGCTATACATGTACAATCATATTAAACATATTTCCACATTAGTCATGTTGTGAAAAAAAAATCTAAACAAAAGGGAAAAGCCACAGGAAAAAAAAAAAGAGAAAATAGTATGATTCAGTCTTAGTCTGCATTCAGACTCCATAGCTTTTACTTTGAATGTGGATAGTATTTTCCATCATGGATCTTTTGGAATTGTCTTAGATCATTGTACTTCTGAGAAAAGCTAAGTCTACCATAGTTGATCAATGCACAAAGCTGCTGTTACTGTGAACAAATTTTCTTGGTTCTGCTCACTTCGCTTAGCATCAGTTCATGTAAGTCTTTCTAGGTTTTTCTGAAATCTGTCCACTCATTATTTCTTATGGAACAGTAGTATCTTATTTTTCTTTTGACAGAGTTACTGAACTCCTAGATCAGGGAGATGCTTTTATATTTAACAAAGCATCTGACAAATCATCCGAAACTATCCTAAAGGACAAGATGAATGAATCAATTAATCAGTTCAAGATTTATTAAGCACCTACTATGTGCTAGGAACTACAATGAAATAATTCCATCTCCCACGGAGTTTATGCCCTAAAATATGGCTTGAATGATAGTACAATTAGGTGGAATTGGACATGGTTAAATTGACTACTAGACTCAAAGAGTGGTCATCAATGGATCATTAATTTGGAGGGAGTTTTTTTTAATTTTTTTATTATTTATTTATTTAACTTTTTACATTCATTTTCACAAAATTTTGGGTTCCAAATTTTCTCCCCTTTTATGCCCTCCCCCCACCCCAATACCCCAAGCATCTAATTTTCCTTATCTCCAATCTGCCCTCTCTTCTGTCATCCCTCCCTTCTCTTGTCTCCATCTTCTCTTTTCTCCTGTAGGGACAGATGACTTTCTATTCCTCATTAACTGTATGTCTTCTTTCCTAGTAGCAATAGCAATACTAAACAGTTGTTCCTAAAACTTTGAGTTCCAAATTCTCCCCATCCCTCCCTCCCCACCCATTCCCTTTGGGAAGGCAGGCAATTCAATATAGGCCATATCTGTGTAATTTTGCAAATGACTTCCCTGATAGTCGTGTTGTGTAAGACTAACTGAATTACCCTCCATCCTACCCTGCCCCTCATTGTTTTTCTTTTGTCTTTTGATCCTGTCCCTCCCCAAGTGTTGACTTCAAATTGTTCCCTCCTCCCTTTGCCCTCCCTTCCATCATCGCCCCCCTTGCTTATCTCCTTCTCCCCCACCTTCCTATACTGTAAGATAGTTTTTCATACCAAAATGAGTGTGCATTTTATTCCTTCCTTTAGTCAAATGTGATGAGGGTAAACTAATTGTTTTTTTTTTTCCTCAGCTCTCCTCTTTTTCCCTCCACTAAAAAGTTTCCTACTTGCCTCTTAAATGACATATAATTACCCCATTCCATTTCACCCTCTTTCCTCCCATTACATTGCTCTCTCACCATTTACCTTAATTTCTTTTCAGCTATGGTCCCATCCTATTCAATTCACTCTGTGCTCTCTGTCTCTCTGTGTGTGTGCATGTGTGTATGTGTGTGTGCACACATGTGTATGTGTGTGTGCATGCATGCATGTACATGTGTGTGTGTGGTCCCACCAACTACCCAGATATTGAAAAGTTTTAAGAGTTACAAATATTGTCTTTCCATGTAGGAATGTAAACAGTTCACTTCTGGTAAGTCCCTTAAGACTTCTCTTTGCTGTTTACTTTTTCATGCTTCTTCTCATTCTTGTGTTTGGAAGTCAAATTTTCTTTTCAGCTCTGGTCTTTTCATCAAGAATGATTGAAAGTCCTCTGTTTTATTGAAAGACCATATTTTCCCCTGAAGTATTATACTCAGTTGGAGTCTAATGACTTTATGAGAAACCAAGAAATCACCAAACAAAACCAAAAGAATGAAAAAATGGAAGAGAATGTGAAATATCTCATGGGAAAAACAACTGACCTGGAAAATAGATCCAGGAGAGACAATTTAAAAATTATGGGACTACCTGAAAGTCTTGATCAAAAAAAGAGCCTAGACATCATCTTCCAAGAAATTATCAAGGAAAACTGCCCTGACATTCTACAACCAGAGGGCAAAATAAGTATTGAAAGAATCCATCGATCACCACCTGAAAGAGATCCAAAAAGAGAAACTCCTAGGAACATTGTGGCCAAATTCCAGAACTCCCAGCTCAAAGAGAAAATCTTGCAAGCAGCTAGAAAGAATCAATTCCAGTACTGTGGAAATACAATCAGGATAACTCAAGAGCTAGCAGCTTCTACATTAAGGGATCGAAGGGCATGGAATAGGATTTTCCAGAAGTCAAAGGAACTAGGACTCAAACCAAGAATCACCTACCCAGCAAAACTGAGTATAATACTTCAGGGGAGTTTTTTTTGAGTAGAACACCCTGGTGACACACCCTTGTTGCTGTGCTGTGATTATCAATAACATGGATGAAGAGATTGTGATAAGTAGATTTCTCATTTAACTTTCTTACTGTTTTCACTTAAGGTGAATATGTCATGTAGTTACCTAGAGTTTGTAAAGTGAAGCTTAAGGCATGAACTACAGGTCCAGTGTTAAGTGATTAGTTTCCTGTTTTACCTGATTACAGATATTCCTTTTTTGCCATCTGTTCTTTGATGTGTTGACCATTATCTTTTCTTATTTACTCTTTGAAATTCCATTGCTCCCATCCTGCTTATAAAACCAAAACCTATGTAATGTAGTCAAAAACTGATTCTCAGTCTCCCTGACTTTATGTTCAAGGAAGCTTGTACACTGAGAGAAACACTAGAATTTTTTTTTTAAACTTATCTCTGCACTAATGATTCATATTAATAGCTAATCAATGGATTCTCAGACAATTTCTTTCTCAAGATTGATGGTATGCTTATCAACATAATAGATAACATGGAGTTGGGGGTGTTAGCTATCCTATTGGATGACAGTAAGAATACCCCAAAATTATCTTGACAGACTGTGGTGATGGGCCAAATATAATAGGATAACTTTAATAAAGACAAATATATGCTGATGCATAGGTTCAAAACACAACTGTACAAGTACAAAAGGGGAAAGACATGGCCAGACAACAACAGGTCATATGAAAAAAGATCTGTGCATTTTCATTGAGTTCCAGTTCAATTGAATACAACAATGTTACATGCTAGCCAAAAAAAAGTGGATGTATTTTCAGATTTTATTAAGAGCAGTATGGTATTTAGAAAAAGGGAGGTCTTGCTATAGTGTGCCCTGGTCAGACCATATCCAGAGTGCTGTGTTGAGTTTCAGAGTAACACATTTTAGGGCACTGATAAGCTGGAACGAGTCCAGAGGAGAGTAGGATTCTAGCCCGTGTAAGAATCAATTAAAGGAACTAGGAATAGCCAGGCTAGAGTAAAAAATACTTATTGGGCACACGGCACTCACTACTTTCAAGCATTTGCAGGGTTATCATATAGAATCAGTCTTGTTTTTCTTGACGCCAGAAAGTGGAACTCGGAAAATGGGTGCAAGTTTCAGAGAAGCAAATTTAGGATCCTTGTTAGCAAACAAAACAAAGCAAAAAACTCCCCAAACTTTCTAATAGAGGGATCCCAAAGTGAAGTCAATTGCCTAGAGCAGCCATGATTCTTCCTTTTCTAGTGATGGCCACTTGCTGGAGATCTTGTAGGTGGGTCACAGTGTCAGCATTTGAATCTGCAGTCTCTGATCCTAAATCTAGTGCCCTTTCTACTGTCCCGACTTTGTGCTGCTTTATGTGGTTCTTTACTGAGATAAGAGAGCCATTCCTATGATTTTTGAATTTAGTCCCACCCATATTCAACTGCTTAAAAACCATTCTGCTATGTTCAAATATGCTTAAGATGCTCAGGCTGGCCCCTTTAAGAAGCTGTTTGACCCAAGGCAGCTTTGAAACAGCAAGGCTTAGTAGAGAAGTGACCCATTACTGATTAAAAATTGAGAAAGGAGGGGAGAAGTTAAGTGAGTGAGCTTGGAACTTGGTTGCTAAGGTAACTTTTTCTTGTTTAGAAAGAAACCATTGCAGGCTTGGATGTAGACTTTATGGGTGGAAAAGACACACACACATGCACACACGCACACACACACACGCAGGAATCTTTTCTCTCTTTTTTTCTATTTCTGATAGAAAAGAGGAAAGATAAACAGGTAGGATGTAAAGGGAAAATGTGGTTTGAAGCTTCCCCTAAGAAAATGAAGCCAGCTCTCTTTCCTGAGGGAGACTAGCTAATTAGTGGGAGCTGAGGACTGGGCACTGATGCCAATGAATCAATTAACATAGGCAACAGGAGAAAGTATCAGAAGGGCTCTTAACATCTACTGGGACATTGGGGCTCTGGAGGAAGGTGGCGGGAAAGGACAGGCTGAGGACTCCAGGGAGTCTCAATTTCTGGAAACTCAATAGATGAGGAAAAAGTAAAAGTTTTTATGAGTAGAAAGGAATGCCAAAGTTAGGTTAAACAGTAACTGATAAAAATTAATTTTAGTGGAGGTGTTAAACTTGTTTCTAGTGCTTTATGTTTCTTTAATTTTTGCTTTATAATGTATTGACTTTCATTTGGGAAAAGAAAAAAAGCAGTGGTACTCAGAGATTGCTAATGATTTATAGTGATATTTGAATTGCTGCTGCTGTGCACTTAATCATTTTCTCACATGCATTATAGTTATTTGTGTTCAAGTCTCATCCTTTACACAAAGCAGTTCCTGCCTTGAGGGCATGAACTGTATCCTCTTTCATCTTTGCATCCCCAGTGCCTACCATAGTACCATATACACAGTATCTGCTTAAAAAAGTGTTAGCTGAAATGATTTTTTTATAGAATAGGATTCGATTTTCTTGGAAAAGGTATACTTGGCTACATTATGTTCTATTTCATAGGCTGAGAGTGTTGTCTCATGTACTCAGGCTTGCTCTTTGGAGGACCCAAGTGGTTCCTCTTTGTGGGGTAGGGTGCAAGGTGAGGGGTGGGAGAGGCCTACCAATAAGCACTACTAGAGAAGCAGAAGCAAAAGAATAATATGGATAGCTAATGAACTCATTGACCAAACTGAACTTTAAAAAGAGGTACAGAAAATAGGAACAGGAGCAGACAATTGAGGATAAATACTGAAAATGGGAAAGTCCTATAAGCATAATTTTAATAATGCAAACACCAAAGGATTTGAAATAGAAAACTAATGCTAAGCATACAGGAGTGAGTTTTTAAAAATGTAATGCTTGAGGCTCCCACCTCTCACATGTGGGTGGATGCTCAATAGGATAGTCATCCCAAATCCAACACACTTTTGGGGGCTATATCTACTTGAAACAATTGCTTATGAGTCCTGAATGATATTTACTTTTTCTCTTGTCAACCAAAAGATAAAATTATTTTCCCAAATCAGTGGTATTTAATGAAGTAACATGGTGAAAAGTTTGCAATAGAATACTTCCGTCATAATGTAGTGAAATAACTTAGTAAGCGCTTGCTGGGTTTCTCTTGGTAAATCTTTGAATAATCTTGGAGGAGAAACTCCACCATAGTTCAGATGAGAGGACAGTCTTCCGGTTTTCAAAATGGCCATATTACCCATAGATCCACAGAAAACTAGAGACCATCTAATACAACCTATACTTGGACCTTTATACTACATACGTAATATATGAGGCCACCTAACCTTTGAATGAGTACATCTAGTGAAGGTAACCTACTGCTTCCTAAGATAGGTCCTTTCACTTTTGATGTTAGGAAGTCTCTCTCTCTCTCTCTCTCACTCCTCCTCTTTCTCCTTCTCCTTTTCATTCTTCTTTTTCTCCTCCTCTTCCTCCTCCTCTCTGTCTCTGTCTCTCTCACCCGCCTCTCTCCTCTCCTTTCCCCCTCCCATTTGAAGACTAAATTTACTTCTGTATAACTTCAACCTATTGCTCTTAATTCTGCCCTATGGGTCCAAGGAAAATAAACCTAGTACTACTTCTACATGATTACTTATCAAGATAACTAACTTCCCTAGTTTCTTCAATCAGTCCTCATGAGAAATGATAATCCTTGGGCACTTCGCTGTCCTGGATAGTGTCTCCTGTATGCTTTTCTCCTTATTAGCATACACTATTGTCCTCATACTTAACTCAATTATCTATGCCTAGAAGAGCTGATTCACTGGGTCTAAACATACATTAATAGGTATCATCATTCACCTGATGATATGTAATATAATTCATTCAAAGATCGACACGACTTTATTAATCATGTACGATGTGCCAAGAACAGTGCTGGGAGCTGAGAATAAAATGACAAAAATGAAACACTCTCTTTCTGAGGAAATACTCATCATCAAGGCAAGTATTTCAAATGCCATTGACTTCAGGTTCTAAACAGCTAGAGCTCAAAGACTTGCCAGAAATTCATGCCATCAAGCCTCATGAATTATCTTCCTCCCCTTCTCCCATCCCTCCATAAGATGGGGCTAATCATAGCCAGAGAATTTATCTAACAAGATCCAAAGAAATAAAGTATGTGAAATTCTTTGCAAACTTTAAGGCCTTATAGAAGCCTCATTATAGTCATGGAAATATGGAGAAAATCTGTGATCTTGTCACGGCTAACTCAAAGAGTGGGAACTCACTTTGCCAGGTAGATCAGAAGGGTCTATGACTTAATAAATAACACTTAGGAAGATGCCTAAGAAATTGAGAGCTTAAATAACTTTTTCAGAGTCACACAGCTAAAAAGTATGAGAAGCAAGATTTTAGACTGGCTCTTCTTGTCTGCTAGCCAATATTTCACCTCCTGCTTATCATGATCTTAGTTTTCTCTATTAATAAATCAACATTTATTTAGTTTTTACTATGTGCCAGGCATATGTGCCCACAAATGTGGGGGATACAAAAATTTTGGGGAATGCAAATGTTCGGGATACAAAAAGAGGCAAAGATAGTGCCTGCACTCAAGGAGGTCACAATGTAATTGGGGTGACAACATGCAAAATCAGCAAATGACATACAGGACTAATAGGAAATAATTAATAGGAAGAAGGTGCTGGAATTAATAGGTGTTAAGGAAGGTTTCCAGTAAAAGATGAGATTCTAGGGAAGTCAGTAAATGGAGCAGAGGAGAGAGAGAGAGCATTCAAGGCAGGGGAGAAAGCCAGAGAAAATTCTCCAGTGATGAAGTGTTTTGTTAGTGGAATAGTCAGGAGGCCAATGTCACTACTAGTTATTACTGTTATCATTACCAGGTTGAGCATACATTTCCAAGTTTATTTAGTTTTAGCAAATGTCACCATCAACCTCAGGAAATTGATATCCTTTCCCCAACCTCCCTGCTCTATGTAGATTGATAGTTTATTCTTTGATGCCATCTAGTTTCCTAGAACAATGTAAAGGAGGTAGAGGAATCTGGGGTGGAGAGGGGGAATGGTTGTGCTTTTAACCCACAAAGGGTCTGATAGCATGAATTCATGGAGGGGCTTTGGGCTGTAACTGCACAAACCCTCAGGAGGTTAGGTTGAGCCTGGATTTCATCGAGTAAGCTTTCTGACGTGGTGAGTAGGCAGCATCAGGTTCTCAGCTGCCTCCAGGTCTAGCCTCAAGACCAGTCTCTGATACTGAGGCTCTATGTACGTCATTGTGGTAGACTGTGAATCAGATTATTTGGAACATTGGAGTTTTATTCACTGGGTTGGAAGAGAAGCCATTAATAGGGACCCTCTGACCCTCCTTCATCCACTTCTAATTTGGGCTTGAGTCTGTAACCCCAGTGGTAAAGTCGACTTTATCATTGCTTCCTTTTCAGCACTTTTGCCTATTACCCAAATATCCGCATAGGTTCTGACCAGTCCCACCCCTTCTTGGAGGTCATAGCTGATAAACAGGGGCTTTGGACCTCTAATTCACACCAATATCTGAGATCAGCCTTGAAAATATAGAGCACTGTTCTTGGACAATGTTATAGTACCATTGTATTTACAGCTGAAAAATACCTCATGGAAGCACTTAGTTCAACCCCCTCATTTTACAGATCCGGAAACTGAGACCCAGAGAAGTTAGTGGCTTGCCTGACTTCATACAGCTAGCAGTTTGCTTGGAGAGGGGTATTCATTCTTTTAACAGAGGCCAATGTCATGATACCTTAATGGCTGAAATTTTCTGGGCTGTCCCATAGCTAAAGAAGCCTGGTGTAGTAGACAAAGCACTGACTTTGAATTCTAAAGAACTAGTTAGATCTAGGTCCTGCTTTCATCACAGGTTGTAATTAACCTGTGTGACCTTAGGCGGACACTTAACCTGGGCCTCAGTTAGGTCATTTGTAAAATAAAAGAATTGGATTAGATGGCCTCTTTGAGCTATTCTAGCTCTAGACCAATGATCTTATGATCCTATCCATGCCAAAGATGGGTAGGATCAAAAATGGGTTGGGAGATATCATAACCATGTCCTCTGGTGTTCTTAATCTACCTATTGAATACTTTTGAGTCATATCTAATAGGGCATTGATCTTAGGGTCTAGAAGACCTGGGTTCAAATCCAGTTGTGAAACTGGGAAAGTCTTTTTACCTTTCTTGGCCTCAGTTTCCTCATATGTCAAATGGGGTGGTTGGATTCCATAACCTCTACAATCTTTTCTAATTCTAAATCTATGATCCAATGATCTTTGCCTTTTCTGATACAGCTTAAGAAGAAGATATATGCTAGTATTTCCAAAGATTTTTAGAATTTTGCTTTCTTCCTCTGCATTGAAAAAGCCTGTTTGAGGGTGCCAGGATGCCAGCATGCATCAGCTAGTGCAGGAAAAGCCACATCGACAGGAAATTACCTTAATAGGGTGAAAATTAAGAGACAACCAACGGCACAGCCTGTTTCCAGGATACAGGCGGTATTTTCACGCCTTGGCAATTATTCTCTTTGAATCAATTTGGTGGTCTTTTTTTTAAAAAGAGATAGAGAGAGGGAGACTAGAAACTAAAGGGAAAAAAACCAGGATAAAGGTTTAGAAAATATTTAATTTTATTTTAATAAGGTAGTGATTATTCTCTCCAACACTGAATAGAAAATGAATATAACCAGGAACTTTTTCATGGCTTTTTCTATTGTTTGGTGCAAATAAAATCATTGTGAGTTTCTAGTTTGGAAGATTTTGTACCAAACTGAAGGGCAGACAGAAGCCTCAATGTTTGGATCCCTTTAAATGAAAGTCTCAAATCCTAAGGACAAATGCATGATCAGGGTAAAAACATATAGTGGATGCACCTGATGCATAGGGTCAACCAAGCAATCAATAAGCAATTATTAAGCGCTTGGTATGTACCAGGAACTACACTAGGTATTGAGGATACAGATACAAAGAATGAAACAAACCCTCTTTTTATGAAGCTTGGAAAGAATAGGTTCATGTGAATTGTGGTGTAATGTGAGGATTGTGTAATAGTATTGGATAGGGATAATTGGGGACCTTTCTACATTGGATAGAGAAGGAGACTTTACCCAACTACTCTGTTCACAAATGGAGTGGGCACAGACATTTGCCTATATTGGAGAGACATTTGCCTACTTCTAGTCTTGATGATTTTCCCTTTTAAATGACTCCTCTAGGACCACCTGACAATGGTTCTGTTATCAATCAGTCAATCAACATGTTTTTATTAAGAACCCAGAGACTGGGGATAAAAATAGAAAGAATGGAATTCCTTGAGAACTTTCCCAAGGAGTTTACATTTTAATTAAGGAGACAAGTAACAATATAATTATATGCAGAATAATTTTTATAAAAAAAGAATAAATATAAATACAAGGATGTTATGAAGGGAAAGCACTAGCATTTGGAGGATCAGGAAGTTTTCATGTGGAATGTAGTACTTGAGCTAAGTCTGGAAGGGAAAGAAAAATTCTTTGAGGCACAGATGTGGAGAGGGATATCCAGAGGTGGCATGGGGGTTGGGCGATGATTTATGGGGTGTGAGGAACAGAGAAAAGGTCCATTTGGCTGAATTACGGAGATTTAGAGATATCCATTGAGCCTGCAAAGACATGTTGGGGCCAGGTTGTGCAAGGGCTTAAAAGGCTAAGTGGAGGAGTTTATATGTGATTCTAGAGGCAAGCGGAAGGCATTTCAGTTTACTGAGTAGGGCAGTGACATGGTTAGATTTGGGTTAATGGAAAATCATGCTGGCAACATCATGGATGAAAGAATGGATTGGAGAGAGATATGTTGTTTGTCCTTCTTTCTCAAAGAGGAACATGACATGCAAATGAATTGGGTTTAAGTGAGGCAGGACTGTGCAGAATCACCAGCCTCACTCTCTCCTCTGGAGCCATCTGGGTCCAGTGGCCAGATATTGATTAGGATGACTGGAAATGGCCCTGGATAGGAGACAGACTACAGACAGGGAGACCAATTAGGAGGCTGATGAAGTAATCTAGGTATAAAGTAAGAAGAGCCTGAATTTAAGTAGAGAACAAGAATATAAATTCCTTGAGTGGCTTGTAGATCTTTTTAAGGCTCAACTCAACTACTACCTTCTTAAAAAGGCTTTACCTGATTCCCTAATTTATTAAAGTCACCTGACCCTTGAAATTCTCTTTATTTTATATTGAATCTACCCTGTATTTACTTACCTATCAACATTATTGTATCCTTCAGAAAAATGCAGATTCCTTGAGGGCAGGAACTATTTCGTTTTTGGCTTTTTATAACTAGAACTTAACTGGGTGTATGGCATATAGTAAGTGTTTAGTAAATGTCTCTTGATTGAGTGGGCCAAGAAAATGAAACTCATTTAAAGCAGTCAAATCCCTTCATTCATCTGCCCAGGGCTCTAATTCTTCCTGAATCCCATCTTTCCTATCATTTTTACTAATAAAGTGTATTAATTTTAGAAAACACAGAAGCCAAATAGAGCAATATAGAGAGTAGCCCCTCTGCCCCTGTCAATGTTCATCATCTGCCTCATGCAAGAGAACTATAATTTTAACTTTCTTCTTCACATACCAACTATATCTTATGGAAAACAAACAAACAAAACCAACTCATTCAACAAAAAAGTAAAAAAAAAAGCAACAACAAAATCCACAAAATAAAAACCTCTAAACAAAACCGAATAGAACACAATTTTAAAAGTGATTCTAAGTCATTTTTCACAAGCCTCAGGAAGTCTGGTGCTTTATAAAGCTTTCTTAACATGGTTCATAACGTCTGTTGCTACCCTTTTGTGTTTGTTCTTTGGTTGTGTGCTCCTTTTTTTCTTTCTTTGCAAATCTGAGTTCCAGTTCCATAAGTAGCTGCCATAGCCTCTTTAGAGACTTTTGTTGTTCAGCCTTTTCAGTCATTTCTGACATTTCATGACCCCATTTGGGGTTTTCTAGGCAAAGATCCTGGACTAGTTTACCATTTCCTTCTCCAGATCATTTTACAGATGAAGAAACTGGGACAAACAGGGGTAAGTGACTTTCCCAGGATTACATAGTTAATAAGTACCTGAGGCCAGATTTGAACTCAGGAAGATGAATCTTTCTGACTCCAGGCTCAGCACTCTGTCCACTACATCTAGCTGCCCTGCCTTATATAAATGCATACATATGAACATATATAGATACATACATATGTACATACATACTCCCTATGTCAGTCATGGTCTATGGAGAATACAGGAATTATCTGACTAAAGAGATCTTTAGGACAGCTCACTCATTTTACACAGGAAGAAACAGAAGCATAGAAAGGTTAAGAGCTATGACAGGGTAAGATAGGATGAAAGTAGCTGTTTTGAGTTTGGAACTCAGGTCTTGTGGCTCTATATCCAAAGATCTTTCCAGGATAGCATGCAAGTTTGGATTGACCTTTATGAAGTAATTAAATAGTCTTTACCTGTATTCATTTGTTCATTATGTGTCTATTATGTGAGTCAAGTAATGGTCTCATTAATTAAAAAAAAAAAACAGGAAGGGGAAGACCCTCAGGGTTGCTGACCAAAAGAGAAACAATCACTCTGGGGTGTGGGGGGAAAGAGAGAGAAAGAGCGTGAGAGAGAGAGAGAGAGAGAGAGAGAGAGAGAGAGAGAGAGAGAGAGAGAGAGAGAGAGAGAGAGAGTGTGATTTGAACCTAAAAAGTAATTGTCCTATTTTAATAATGTGTGTTTGTCCTTCATTCTTGAAGAGGACCATGACATCAGGACAATGATGACATGACTTGCAGCTGACTTTTATTTGAGTGATGGAGGGCTGAGCAAGGTCACCAGCCTCACTTTCTCCTCCTGAGCCATCTGGATCCAGTGGCCAGATATTCATTAGGATGACTGGAGATGGCCCAGTATGCAATGGGAGACTGCAAAGTCAAATGCAACTCATGTCATAATATCCCTGCTGTTGTGGTCCTCTTTGAGAACAAAAGGCAAATTCAACAACAGCTACCACCTATTATGTGCAAGGTACTATTATGCTTGGATTGGAGTCAGGAAAGCCTAGGCTTAAGTCTGGCATCTGACATATACTAATCTCATGACCTTGGCCAAATTGCTTAATCTCTCACTGCCCCAAGGAAACTTTAGGACTGTGCCCTGCAGAATGTTTGTCTATCTGCATCTGCAGAAGGAGGTTCCTCTCTTGGAGCTTTGTATAGCACCAAAAAAGGAAAAATTAAGTTGAAAAAATGTAGTCTCAGAGAGGTAATGGACTTGACTAGAGGTGGAGGAGGAATTTGAATCTAGGTCTTTGAGTGCCTTTTATTAGGACCTTCCAGAGGACAAGCCAGGGACATTGGACTCAGTTTGAGCTATTTAAAAATATTCCACAATAAACCTCTGCTATATTATTAAAGTGATGACATGAAATTCATGGTTATTTAATATTTAAATTAAGTGAGAATGCCTTGTAAAAATGAGAATAAAGTCTTTGATGTATTTTAATGAGTTAGCAAAAAATGAATCTGACTCAATCAATGTTCCATCAAATAGTTGGGCTTGAGTAGGAATATCAGATGCAAATAGTCTGCACCTGTATGAATGAAAGCAGTTCCTGGAAATGGGCATTAGGATTCAGCTCTTAAAGAGGACTATTCACTGAATGAGAGTTACCTCACTCTGAGTACCCGAATAGGCCTTAGCCTAAAGATGCCAAGATCTCCCATTGCATCCTGGGCCATCTCCAGTCTTCCTGATGATATCTGCTCACTGGATTCAGATGGCTCTGGAGGAGAAGAGAGGCTGGTGACCTTGCACAGCCCTCCCTCACTCAAAACAAAGTCAAGTGCAAGTGCAAGTGTCATCATTTCTCTGATGGCATGGTCTTCTTTGAAAATGAAGGACAAATACAACAATAAGGGACTGTTGTTAGGTGCTTCAGGCCACGCTGGTTTTTGTCTCAGCAGAACTGGGTGATGACAGTAGAAGTCAGATGGAAAAAAGTAAGAGCAAATTATTATTCTGTGGTTGGGAAGTCACTGCTATGCTAGAGTATGACTACTATAACCGGAGAGTTTGTGGTTTGAATTATGCTAGTGCTTGCAGTGAGGACTGGGCAATAAAATCAGAGGGAAGAGCCTAGAACTTATGGTCAGGAGGCTCCAGGTTCTGCCATTTACTAGTGGTGTGATCCTGGAAAATTTATTTTATCTCGTTAAGACTCTTTTTTCCCTACCTGTAAAAGGAAGAGCTCAATCAGACCATTTCTAAGCTGCTTTTAAGCTCTGATATTCTGAGATGGAAAGAAAAAGTAAAAAGAACCACACATAAGAATCATCAGTGAATTTCTCCTTGATGACCTGCTTTGACATCATAGGTTTTCCCCCTTCATAGATTCTATTGCTTTGGTGATCACTTCCATCCTGGCTCACTCTCTGACCTTCTCCGCCTGTACATCACTGTCTTAACCTGAACTCCCCCTGCATTGGCCCCCTTCTCCTCTCTGTCCTTGTTTCCTTTGTAGGTTGTCTTTTCTCATTAGAATATTAGTTTCTTGAAAGTAAGGACTATCTTGTTCTCTTGTTTTTATTTTCAATGTGATTAGTAGAGTGCTTGGGACATTGAAAGTTCTTAATAAATTATCTATCAATCATCTTATTGTCTCTCATCTATTACTTTCTTAATTTCATATTCAATCTTTATTTGTTAACTTCTGGACATTTTGGTATTTGGGCTTTATTCTAGTGGTAGATGTGCCCATGCAGCTGACTCTTCTCCAGTACCATATTCTCCTCCAGTATATGACCTTTGAACTCTCATTTTTAAAAATATGATTTTAAAGTTGAGAAATGCAGTGCTGCTTATGAAACAGTAAAACCAAACACCAACTCAAACCAGGCACACTGTGACTTATGATCTCTGGAGGTTGAAACTAAATAGGTAAAATATCAGTGATTCTCATAGGTGGAAGGAACATTGGAAACTATGAAGGGTAGACTAGAGAAGTGGTCATCTAGCCTTGGTTTGAGACATTCATTGAAGGTAGGGCACTTATTACCTCCCCTAGGGGTCCATTCCATTTTTGGACTGCCCTAACTTTAGGAAACTTCTCCTTATACGTAGCACAATAATTGGCACTTGGAAGGCACTTAATGAATGTTTATTGACTGACTTATCAAACTTAATATTGCTTTTTTTGTAGCTTCCACCCATTTCTCCTTCTTGATGCCTAATTTTTCTTTTATATGACAATATTTTAAATATTTGCAAAGAGCCATCGCGTGTCCCTGTTTTCTCCAAGCTAACTATTTCTGATATAATAAAGCAATAACAGTAACACTCCATTCTGTATTCAATACAGTTCAACTCAATTAACATATTGAGTGTCTATTATGTGGAAGGCAGTGCTAGAAACTGAGGACCAAAAGCTAAGTAAGGTCCTTGCTATTAAGAAATTTTGTTGTTCAATCATTTCAGTCTTGTCTAGCTCTTCATGACCCCATTAAGGTTTTTTGTTTTTGTTTTTTCAAAGACAGTGGGATGGTTTGTTATTTCCTTTTCCAGCTCATTTTACAGACGAGTAAACTTAGAGAAACTGAGTTAAGTAACTTTTCCAGGGTCACACAGCAGCAGAGTTCAGATTTGAATTCAGGAAGATGTCTTCCTGACTTCAGGCCCAGCATTATCCACTGTGATACCTTGCTGCCCATATATCACCATGGGAGGTACTGAAATAACAACTATACAAAGCTGAAGGGAAATGACCTAAAATAGATATGAAATGAGATCCAAATTGCCTTAGGAGGTCAGAGGAAGCAGACAGAAAACTGGAACTGGTAGGGGCAGGGAAAGAATTCAGAAAAGTCCTCTATATCAGGGTGCTTAAGATTCTCCTTCAAGGATAAATAGGATTTTAACATATGGAAATAAGCTCATTATCACTTGTAGAAGGAGGGGAGATTACCAAAAAGGGAAAATTAATCATGAGGTCATAAAAGCCAACATGGAAAAAGAAATGTGAATTGGAATAAGCAGTTCAAAAGTATTGATGAGCCTCTTGTAAATCATTGGCAAAGAATATTGGACTTGGAGTAAGGTAATTCTAAATTCAGTTCTTAATTCTGATGCACAGTAATTGTGTGATCATGGGTAGTCTCTTTGCTGAGTAGACTGGGAATTTGCAATGTAGCCATTTCCTGATGACCATTGAGAATCCTGGAGTCCCTTAGGAAAGAACTATGCCCTGTGAACATGTTAGGGAGCTAACTCTGAAGCCCTTGACTAGCGGTTTAAGTTGACTGCTACTTGGTAGGCAATTCAGATTATGCATTCAGGTAGTTAACTAAACTTCCTTGCTGGATAATTAATGCAGTGACACACTGTCTTCCTATATGTAGGAAAACAGAGACTGAGCCACGAGCAAATGGTCCCATTTGGTAACTATGTCACACCCATTAAAATTCTCATCTCTGTTCTAGTTCTGTGTGATCCCAAAGGAAAACATATTTGCATTATAGATTAGGCACATTTATTTCAAGAAACAGAAAGTTAACAGAATAGAATATAGAGACTCCTTAAACAGCTGCTCAGTGCTCAGCTGAAAGATTAACCATCTGCAAGCCTAACATCAGTTGCCTCATTAATGACTGAGTTCCCCATTTATTTGTCCTGAGGGAACAGTAGTAATGGCTGGATCAATAGTAATAGCTGACCTTAAAGAGTCATGCAAATGTAAGTTATTATTATTGTTATAACTCACCAAGTAATCATTATTCAGTGACTGTATGTCAGATTGTATAGATATATTGTAGAAATGTAGTGATACAACATATCATACTATATGTGTATTCTTAAAGGGAACGTTTAAGTTAGGAATAAAGGGTTAAAAGATTGGGCCGTAGGTTGTGGGGACAAAGTCTCTTATTCCTCCTTTGTTTCCATGTTATGTTATATTATTTCTTTAATAAACTTGCCAAGAGCTCTTGTGGGGGAAAAAATTCTTTGGGGTGACTACTGGTTACTTCTATCAATGAATAGTAACAGCTCACATATATACAGAGCTTTATAGTTTACTTACGTTATTATCTTTTGTTCTTCACGACAATCCTGCAAGGAAGATTATGTATTATTATTCAGTGATTTAGTGAATTATCCAAAGTCAAATATCTAGTAGGTTATAGGGCTAGCATTTGAACATGTCTATTTCCCTTTCCTTTTCTGTTTCCTTTCAGTATAAACTTAGTGAATTACAAAGGCTTCCTATAGGATAAAATATAAGCTCCTTTTTTTGTCATGTAAAGCTCTGTACAATTTGACCCCTTCCTGAATTTCCAGTCTTCTTACACATTCTTTGCCTATATAAATTCTATAGTCTAATCATATTGGTTTACTTGCCCCTCACACATGACACTCCATCACATATCTCTGTGCCTTTGTTTTGGCCAAACATCATTCCTGGAACACTCTCCCTCTGAATCCCCACCTCTTAGAATCACTGGCTTCCCTCAGTGCTTAATTCAAACATCATTTTCTGTAGAAGTCTTTTCCTGATGCCCTTAGCTAATAGTGCCTTCCTTTTTAAGGTTACATTCTCTCTACTATATATATGTAGATGGCTTTTTTATGTACATGTCAACTTTCCCATTAGAATGTAAGTTCTTTGAGGGAAGGGACTATTTATTTTTATTTTTTTATCCCTAGTGCTTAGCACAGTGCTTGGTTTGTAGTGAATGTTTATTAAATGTTTGGTGATTCATTGATGGATTGATTGATTCTTACACTAGATTTTTCTATTATCATCCATGTTTTTCACTTCAGGACTATAGTCATCTCATTCTTGTGTGGAAGCCTCATGAGTACTGAGTCATTTAAGACATTATAGACAGCCATTTAGAATGCAAGGTAGTATGATGTAATGGGAAGACCACTGGCATTGCAGCATTGATAAAACCTGGATTCAAATTCTGCTTCTGAAATTTACCAGCTATCTTCTGAACTTGTTTCCATATCTATAAAATCATTACTTTATAGAATTACTATAAAGAGCAAATAAGACTGAGTAAGTAAAGTGCTTTGTAAATCTTAATGTGATATATAGACATCACCTAGTATTATTTACGATGCTGTGAGAAATCTCTATTACAAACTATTTTAGGTTGGTAAATTATGGATACACAATAGAGTTATAATATCAAGTTTGTCTAGCCTAACATATAAGCCTCGCTTCTCTACTCCTTCATAGAGTCATCTAGATAGCATAGTGATAGAGTCCTGGAGTTGAAATCAGCAAGATCTGAGTTAAAATTTTCCTCAGGTTTTACTAGCTGTGTGACTCTGAGCAAGTCACTTAATCTTTCTTAGTCTTGATTTTCTCATCTCTAAAAAGATCTCTTTCTAATAGAACTTCTTTCACAGGATTGTGAGACAGAGTATGTAAACCATTTATATGTGAGATGCTTTGAAAACTTTAAAATAGCCAAAAAATTTTTGCTAGCTATATTTGTTTGTTCCATGACCAGGAAGGATTTGTTTCTTTGTCCTTTGTCCTTGAACAAAGTGATTATTTTTTGTCAGGCACCAGGTAAATATAATTAAAGGAGCACAAGGACATCCTTCCCCCCAAACCCCCAAGCAGAAGGCTTCATGGTGGTCTGTGCTAATAACTTTCTAGCACTACCAGTTAGACCTACATCAAATTATGCTGTTGTATGATGCCATCGCCTAGAGCACTCCCTTTTTCTTCTTTTCAGTATATCTACCCCAGGTCACCAAACTACTTGAATGGCATAGATGTCACATGAAAATGTCCCATGGGCGAGTCCTTTTCCCGATCTTGTCATATCCAGTTCAGCATAGTCTTTTCTTTAAAAGAATCAATATAAACCATAGTAACAATGCTAAGGACAGACACTTCACCTATCAGTCAGAAGATGGGCTTCACATCTCCCCCAAATATACTTTGTAAAAAACTGAGTGAAGCTATCATGCTTTTAATATATGGACAGTGGAAGTGATAGGGATGAGAATTACACATACTTATTTGAATGGAAAAATAACAATTTACTTTCATATGGTGTTTCAAGCTTTGCAAAATCTTTTACAGATCTATTAGTGTATCTTCACAACAGCCCACTGAAGCAGGTGACATAATCTCATTTTGCAGTTATGGAAGCAGAAACTCAGAGAACTTCAGTGCCTTGCCCTTGATTTATCCAATATCACCTTTGAACCCAAGTTTGATTCCAAGGTCATCTTTTTTTTTTGACTACTCTAACACTAATTTAAAAAAAACTCTTTGATAGCAACTATATATGTGATAATTTTATACATTTATCTTTTGGTGTATGGGTCTATATAATCTAAGAGATATGATTTTAAGCATAAGATCTATATTTCATCTTAATTTATTAAGCTCTATGTGTCAGTTGTTCATATGCTATAGTGGAAAGAGCAAAAGATTTGATGTCAACAGGGACCTAGATTTAAATCTTGCTCACCAATTCTGTAGTCATAGGTAAGTCATAGGATTGTAGTCCTGGAGTGGGAAGTGACCACAGAGATAGAAGTGGTATGCTGGAAAGGAGATATGGATCAGCAGTCCCTCTCCTGACATCATGAATTTTCATGGGCTATCCACCATGGTAGAAGGCCCAGATACCAAAGTCACATAAATAGAGGTGGTATTTGAACCCAGGTCTTTGGACTCAAGCATCAGTGCTCTTTCCATTGTATTTTACTTCTTCATATTTAACCTCTCTGAGTCTCACTTGAGATAAAGGATAGTAATACATGTAGCATTCACTTTCCAGGGCTGTGGTGGAGATTAAATGAAATTATACAGGTAGAACACTTTGCAAATCTTAAAATGCTATGTAAGTGGCAGCTTTTGTTCTTGCTAAATACCCAGCCCCTGCAAAGCACTCAGTGCACACAGTATATTGTGTTTAAAGTTTGTGTTTAACGTTTGTCAAACACTTTGACATATATTAACACTGTGATCACATTTGGTTCTCACAGAAACCCTATGTGGTAGGCATTAGATCTGTTCTTATCCCCATTTTACAGATGAGGAGATTGAAGTTCACGAAGGCTGATTGACTTACCCACAGTCACATAACTAGTGTGTGACAAAGCCGAAATTTGAATCATCATGTCTTCTTTCTCCAACTATGGTGCTTTCCCCACTATACCGTAGTGGAAAAAAAAAATTCTTTTGCTCTACAGTAAAACAAGATACAATGCATGACACTAGGAATTTGGGTTTTCTTCTTAGCCAAACTCCTGGTTCAGGTTATAATTGTATTAGCAGGCAGTCTACACAACAACAAGAACAATACAACCAAACCAATCCAAGTTGCTTGCTTGATCATCCCTGGTTTCTTGTCCCTTCTGTTCCCTAACTAGACCTTAGCTAGAAATCTTCTTTAGTCTACCAACCTGGGTCATAACATAAACAGAAACTGTTGGGTCCCATTCCCCTCCAATGCATCACGTAAGTTTTCCTTCATCCAACTTCTGGGCCATCTCTGATCTCCATCCACATTTTCTACCAACTGGTCTATTTCACTATTGTTTTGTTTCTTATCAGTCAGCCATTGGATCATGGCAAAATTAACATTCCCAAAGCCCACACTTGGATCATACGCACACGAGTGATCTCTTGTTTAAAGCCCAAAGGGATACAAGTATGACAACTGTTCTTTTAATCAGGGGAGCTACTAACTCCTCCTCTCATGCTTAAGAGGGTTTTATTGAGGAAAAAGAAGCCCTTTGTCTTGATTTCTCTTTTTTAGCATCCTCTATATCTTAATACTCCTCATCCCTATTCTATTACTCCACTCCTTGAGACCAAGTGGCACTTCTTCTCTAAGGCCACCATCCTATTACTCATATCCTGGATTCCATCCCCTGTCATCTTTCCTTTTGTCCCCCACTAATCATCCTCTCTCTCTTTCTGATCTTTGATCTCTATCTACATATTGGTATCATCCCTGAGGCCAAAAAACTTGTCCAGGTCTTCCCTGTCCTTAAAAGAAAACTTTACTGGACCCTGTCATCCTCTTTAGGTATAGTCTTGTATCTCTCCTTCATGTTTATAATCAAATTCCTAGAAAAAAAATGTTTGTACTTTTTGTCCCAACTTTCTTTCTTCTCACTCGTTTTTTAACCTCTTATAATCTGACTTCCTCCCTCTCTTTTAGGTACTACTCCTTCTCACTCTCCTCTGCTGGATAGTTATCTATGTTCTGTCCCTTAACTGTGGGTATGGGGCAGCTAGGTGACAGTGGATAGAGTGTCAATTCTGGAGTCAAGAAGTCTCTTCTTCCTGAGTTCAAATCTGACCTCAAACACTAGTTATGTGACCTTGGGCAAGTCAGTTAGCCCTGTTTACCTCAGTTCCTCATCTGTAAAATGAGCCAGAAAAGGAAATGTCAAACCTCTCCAGTATCTTTGCCAAGAAAACCCCAAATGGGGTCACAAAGAGTCAGACACAGCTGAAATGACAGAACAACAGTAGCAGCAACAATAACAACTGTGGTTATACCCTAAGGCTCTGTCTTGAGTCCCCTTCTTTTCTCTTTCTCTATAATTTTGCCAACTCATATTAGTTCAATTATCTCTATGCAGATGACTCCTATGTCTCTATAACCAACTCTAGTTTCTCCTTCATCATCAGCTACCTGTTAGATAGCTTTCACTGGATAGCCTGTAGAAATCTTGAGTATATGTATAAAATAGAACTCATTATTTTCCCTCCTTACTCCAAACCAATCACTCTTTTCAATGTTACTATTTCTTTGCATGAACCTTCCATTCTGCTGGTTATCCAGGTTTACATGCTAACAGACATCCTCATGTCTACTCTCCCTGATCCCCCATATCTAGCTAATTGTCACATTTTGTCCATTCTATCTCCACAATACCTCTCAGATATTTCCCTTTCTCTTCACTCACATAGCCATTACCATAGTATAGGCTGCCCTCTTCACCTCTCATTTAGACTATTGCTGCAACCTTCTAAATAGTCCCTTTGCCTTGTCTTTCCTTCCTCCAATACTCTTCTGTAGTGCCAATGTAATATTCACAGCACCTATGGCAGCCATGAATATCCTGACGCAATTGTGAATTGCAAAATACCACAGACGCTTCACAGGGAAGACAGAACCAAAACATTTATTCAGACACCAGAAAGTCAAATCCATCATAGTAACAAAAATCTATACATAATAACAATGTAGAGAACAACACCATCCCCAAGCCTTCCCACACACCAGCTCCCTTAAATAAATCACAAACCAACTCTCCCACTCAAGCTAGTTGCTGCCTTTCATAGCTCTGATTGCTCTCTGACCAACTTCCTCTCAGCTCTCCTCTAGCCCTGCCTCTTTCTGCTCCACCCCTTCCTGTTCTATGTAACTTAGACTCATGTGATTCAGGTTTCCGTGTGACTTAAGCAGGTCATATGAGCCTATTAATGGATGAGACAACTCTTCCCTTAAGCAAAAATGCATTAACCCATTATGCAAAAATATATTAACACTACATCTTCTTCACCAGTTGTCTTAGAATTCCTAGCTCCTTTTGAATATTAGCTCAAATACTGATGTCTTCATGACATAAAGGAAATATCACAGGATTTGGAGTTGGATGGGGGAGAATTTGAGTCCTAGATCTGTCAGCTACAGTTTATGAGGTCTTGGGAAAAGTCATCTTACTTTCTGGATCCTTGATTTCCTCAGTTGTAAAATGAGTAGATTGAGCTAGATGATTTCAGTGGTGTTCTCCAGTTCTAACAATATGGGATTCTGTTGGGGTTTGGCAGAAACATCATTAAATTTTTTTTCAACCTGAAGCTACTTTTGTCCCCTGATGGCCCACTCTGACCCCACCACTAGCAACTCTATGCTTTGATGCCCCTTTGACAGTCTTATCTCCTCATCAATCCTTGAGGCGGTGGAAACAACCGAGGTAGGGAGGTGTCAAAGGAACAATTGAGCCAGGAGTAGAAGAGGGCTGGTTTTTGATCCTTCAAGAGTCAGTAGGGGAGGTGAACTTGAGAGAAGGAGCACCACAGAAATAGAAACTAGGGCTGATGGTAGTATGGATCAGGCTGGGGAGAGCAGTTGCCACAGGAAGAAAGTCTGCCTCCTTCACATATTGACCCCCTGGGGTATAGTCCTGTTTACCCTGTGCTAATTACTGCTCTAAGACTTTCTGTCCTCTGTTCTACGTGATGCTTTCATGATTCCTGGGGACATTTCTAGAATTTTAGCCTTTTTTCTAACTAGCTCTCTTTCTCCTGTTCCTTTGAAAGTGACTATACTCTTTCTACCAGGGCGTGACTATAATTACAATTCTTCTTTGCTGAGCAATTTGTCCGAGAAGCCTATTGTCCTTTTTTCCACTACTGCAATTTCATTTTCTTTTCATCAATCACCTCATTAAATATTTAGAGAGAAAAATCATTCCTTATATTTTATCCAAGGAATATTTATATCTCTTTAAATGGTTTATAATTTTCTAAAACTGCTCATTTTCAGAAAACTTCACATTGATTTTTAGAACTTTAATATTGCACAGAGCAGCAGTGTGGTATGGTAGACAGAGAGATGTCCTCTGAGTCAGGAAGAGTTAGGCTCAGGTTCTGCCTGTGACAGTACTGGTTGTGTGATCCCTGAGTAGTCGCTGAAACTCTCAGTCCTATGGGCAACTGTCTAAAAACGTAAGATGCAGAGGCTGTTCTTCATTGGTGGAGGAAGTTTCCTTAGAGCTCTCTCTACCAATGAGATTACAAGGCTGGAATGAAAAAAAACCCAACAATTTTACATTTCTCCCTCTGAGCCAGGTTTATTCTATACAGTACCAGTCTAGCCGTAGGATCCTCTATTTTTTCCTTTCCTCCTTTTTCTTTCTGTTAGTTTGCCTCTTTAATGATTTATTTCACCTCAGTCTACTGCTGAAAGAGGTTAAATAACTTGCCTGATGCCTCAGAGCTAGTAAAAATTCCAGCGCTGGGATTTGAACTCAGGCCATCTGACTCCAGATCCAAAATTTTTTCTTCAGTGTCATGCTGCCTAACAATATGCATTGAGAGAGGGAATTTTCCACACCAGGAATTCCCTGCACTGATGAAATCACTCATCTGAACTGCAACATCAGCCACAAAATGCTATTTCCCTTCCAAGTCTTTTGGTGGTCTGTGGCAGGAGACTCATTTGAAGGAATCCTAAGGTAGTTCTTTGGAATTAGCAGAGCCTGAGAGAATAAATGTGCTGCTACCATTTTTCATTTGGGAATTTCAAATCCAGGTTTTACTGTGTTAAACTATTGGATTAATTGCCACTGAATCTAAGGCTACCATTCCAGATTTCTTCTTCTAATGAGGCAAGTGCCAGGTCAGGGGCTCCTTATTTAGGCTCTGACTTAGGCACCCTGGGCTAAGCTCCAGGATCCATTTTCTAACTTAGTTGTGTTTCTTTGTCATTCAACTAGTTGGGAAGAAAAATATCCCTTTCTTTCTGACCTCCTCTAACCTACTTCCCCAATATCATTGGAGATGCCTGAAGGCTTATCCCTCTGATTTGTACAGGATGTTGTTTTCCTTGTGTCAGTGTCAAATGGCTGTGTTTGTAAATACTGACTGTGAATATCTTATAGATGCTTCACAGACAGGAAGGGCAAGTCCTAACTGAACTGTAGAACAAAGGGACCAGAGTATTTGAGTGTAGACAGAGGCCAGTGAATCAATTGGGAGAGTTCTGTAACACTGAGAGACAAGGTTAATAGAAACAAAATGGAATTTTGAAATTGAAAGAGACTGTATGAGTAATCTAGTCCAAGTTCAACCAGTCTAGACATTTGATGACACTTCCCCAGGGCACCAGTAAAATGAAGGAAATCCCTATTCCTCTGGTCATGAGGGATCAATCATTCAAACTAAAAGCATTTATAAAGCACATACTATTTGCTAAGTACTATTTTAGGGGCTGGAGTTACGAAAACAAGCAAACAAAAATAGCAAAAAAATTTAAATAGTCCCTGCCCTCAGGGTGCTTGTATTCTATGGAGGAAACAAAAGGTGCACACGAATAAGATACAAATTGCATACTAAGTAAATACAAGATAATCAGAAAAAAAATCAGGAAAGTGATCAGCTATCTGGAAGGGCCATTGAGCCTTGAAAGAACATTGAAAGAAACCAGGAATTTTAGCAAGCAGAGGTAAAGAGAATACATTCAAGGAAAGGGGAATAATTCACCAAAGGTAAGAGACAGGAAATGCAATGCCATGATTGACAAAAACTAGTAGGACAATTAGGTCGGACAATCAAATATGTTAATGGGAGTCATATGTAATGAGTGTGGAAGGTAGGCTGGAGCTAAACTATGAAGGGATTTAAATGCCAAACAGGAATTTATATTTTGTCCTAGAAGCAATAGGGAGCTGCTAGAACATCTTGAGCAAGAAAATGACATGTCAGATCTGTGCCTTCAGAATATCATTTTAACAAATATGTGGTGTATGGGTTGGAGAACAGAAAAACTGAAAGCAAGAAACTGAGCAGGAGACCAATACAATAGTCTAGGTGAGAGCTGATAAGGTTCTGAACCCAGGCAGTGGTCTGAAGGAGGATGGTGTCTGTGTGAGTGAAGAGAATGGGAAAGATCCTAGAGAGAGTGTAGAGGTAGGATGATTAATTGATTAGTTATGGAGACTGAGGGAGATCAGAGTCAAGGATGACTTTTAAGTTTGGATTTTTTCCATTTTATGAATATCCTTGGAAACACAGCTTGTCCTCATGCTGATCTAATATTAATATGAACAAGAATAATAATACCAATAAGGTAACATTTATATTGAGTTTAAAGATTAGCAAATAATTTACAAATATAATTTTATTTTATCCTTATAATAACTTTGGGGATAGGTACTATTGTTATCCCCAATTTACAGATGAAGCTACTGGGGCGGACAGAGGTAATTTGTTCAGGGTCACATAGCTAATAAGTGTGTGAGATTGATTTGGAACATAGACCTCCTTCTTCCAAGGCCAGGACTCTATCTGCTGAATGACCTAGGAGTCTCCCAGTCCTTCTGTTGTATGTACCCTCTTGGCATTACCTATGCTGACTGTAAAATATTTGCTTTTTTTTTTTTGCAATATGAGGAACATTTAGGGGTATAGATAGGTATTTTATAGATGTTCATCTCAGTCACCAAATGTAGCTTAATTGGACTTAGCCTAGGAGACTGGCTTTTACAGTGTGGAGTTTGACTTTACAGTTTTACTTCACTGCTATCTGGCTGGTTAGGAGCGCCAGTACATTCAATTCTTGCAGGGCTCCAGATTCATGTACCAAATTTCTTCCAAAAGTGCACACAGCACCCAAACTGAATAATCCCCTGGATTCTCCCCTCTTTAACCTGGCTTTCAAGACCTTCCACATTTTGATTCTGCCTTTCCTAACTTTTCTGCCATGATTTCTATGCACAAACTCTCAGCTCCAGTAAGTTTCTGTGAATATGCCATGCTAAATGACCCTTATAGGTATTCAAATTGTCCCTCTCTCCACCTGAAATGCTTTCCTTTTCTCTCCCTAGCCATCCTATCATTAAATTCCCACTTCAGTTCCCAGTTTCTCCATGAATCCTTTCTTGACTGCACCAACCCAAACCACGTTTTTCTCTCCTCTGCCAAATTCTTGCAGTTCATATCAGTACTCTGTATTGATGTTGATTGAATCATAGATTTAGAACTGGGAAAAATGCAATGGACTAAAATAAGGAAGCTTGGATTGAAGTCCCTGCTCTGCTTCTGACTGAGCAGCCATTTCTATTCTCTGGGACTCAGTTTCCTTACCTGCAAAATGATAAGGTTGAACTAGATGATGTCTAAGGTTGCTTTCTGAGTTGGCATCCTGTATGTAATTTTTCTTAGATGCTAAGGTCAATAGATTATCACTTATATAGAATGTAAGAAATGGAATGTTACTTGCATATCATCTAATACAACCTTCCACCCAATGTGGCATGAAGAACTTTAATAACTTAACAGAGTACTAACAGTGCCTCTATCTCTGGTTAGGAGCCTTTAAAGAAATGAAGATCCTTCAAGTTCATCTCTCTCCAGTTTATTTCCATCAAGTGATCACACTAGGAGACCCTACTTTATGGTTTAAATTCTATCTGACTGCTCTCCTTTCTCCCTTAACAGATGGAAACATGAGACTATTCCCTTTGCCCAAGAATGATACTATTCCCTCATCTACCTTTCCTCTTTCCTTATTGGAGAGGACACTCTCCCTTTCTATCTGTTTTTTCCCCAGCCATGTTCCCAGCAAAAGCATCCATCCACTCAGCTAGTATTCTCTATACAAGTTTCTATTGGACCTTACGGAGCCAGTATTTTTCCCCAGGCCTTTTGTAGTCCATAGTTTTGTGCAGATAAGAATTGTTTAATTAGGAAAGACATCAAAAGGACTCTACGGTCTTATCCTGCTTGTATTTTCCCAATGCTGGCCCTGAATTTCCTCTTTGGTATTCCAAGTGGAAGAATCTTAGCTGAATTCTTTTACTTGTGACTTGTGTGTCAGTTCATCTCTCTGTTGTTTTCTCTGAATGATTGATCTGACTTTTAAATTTAATAGTATTTATCTTAGGTTTTATTAGTTTAGCAGTATGGTTGAAAATGTGTGTGTTCTTGTGCTCCATAGAATAAAAATTAACTGAGAAGAATTCTAGAGTTGTATCCATTTCTAATATTTTAAGGTTTTAGAATTCTTAGATTTCAATTAAACAATATCAAACTGTCCCATGATGAGGCATATCCTATTTTTTTTTAAATAGTTACTATGTCTATTCAGAAACTCAGAAGACAGATGCTCCTGCTTTTTGCAGACTGTCTAGTGACCCTTATGGATAGTTACAAAGATCTCTGTGATTTTCCTACCCAAACAGAATCTTTCCACTATTCCCATCATACTTGTCCTTTCCAAGTTTCCATCACCCAGATTTAAACAATTCTGCTGGCTCTTCTTCTCTCTGGCAAGTACATCTTAGCTGTAGTCTGATCTATCCATCCAATTCACCTTCCCTAGCTGCCTTAGGGGAGAGGAATAAGGAAAGCCACAAGCTGCCTCTTTGAGAATGCCATGGCAGCCACAGGCTCTAATATGAGAAGCTTGGAGAAGGTGTCATTTTTCACTCAAACTGACATTTAAGCTGTTTCATAAATATGAAATCAAACTAGTGGGTCCAGATGGGCTGCCGCCCCCTCCGCCTTTTGCAAGGAATGACAAGCTATTTACCAGCTTCAGAAGGGAGAATGGGAGAAAGAAACTCTTTGGCTGATGAGTCACGGGGGAAATGATAGATGAGAGATGAATGAACCAGTGATTCCCCCTCCCCGCATTTGTTTTGGCCAGGATCAGAAGAGAGTCACCACATGATGAGCACTGATCACCAAATGAAGCCACTGGTAGCTTTACTTAAAACATGACAGGTCATGAGGTAGGCATTTTGCTGTCACTATAGAGAGCCATGATGAATAAGGGACAGCTTAGCGTATGTGCACATATACACACTCTGTCATTGCCAATGGGTCAATTTTACCCAAGACAACACCATGGCTTCAGGAGTCCCATACAGCAAAATTCGGTGGCAGATTTTAAAATTTAAGAATTAAAGCACAGGCATTCTAGTAGTCCAGAATCTCAAGTAGAGCTCTAACTAGGGCAGTGCATGTGGGAATTTGTCTGTGTGCATCCAAAATCTAGGCAGCATTAAAAGAAATTGTAATATTTCAGCAGTTTAGAAACAGTTGAGCTTATCATCTAATTGAGAGGAATAACTAGTAAAAAAAAATAAGAAGCTACCAAATGACACTTACTTCCTTATCCAAGTGGCCAGACACCAGACCTCACCTGGTACTAAATTGTGGATAGACATTATGACTTTTTCCTTAAGTTATTGAATAAAATTCTGGGACCAACAATTGCTATGAGATTGCAGTCATGAGGCTTTGAACACCATTTTAGGAGAAAATTCCTAGGATACATGAATGAATGAGGAAGGGTACTTTCAGGGGCCTCTGAGGCAAATCCAGCATCACCAGCCCATGTCAGGAAAGACCACTTTCTATTCCCTCACTGGAAAGCCTGATGGCCTATGGGTACCTTTATCACCCTGGGGGACTCTATAGCAGCAGAGACATTACTAGCCACATTACAATTCCACAGAGTCTCATTTTCCTTTCAGGAAAATAGGGAGGTGATGACTTTATTTTACAGGTGCTGAAAGGAACTCTGAAGATGATTATAAATCACCTCTCAATTATAGAGGATTATGATGACAAATGACTTTAATTTTTTTCATGTATAGCAGGGCCAGAAAGTGATGGCAAATTGAATCATGAGGGACATTGAGAACTTATCCAGTGATGATATTCATGTATTTTTAATAAACTTGATCCATGAGAATCTTGGAAGGAATACCTGAGGTCATCTGTATAAACCTCTATAGGGGAAGAGATGTCTCCAAAACAGGGATTCTTAACCTTCAAAAAGTCTGGGAGTAGATTTCAGGAAGTCCATGAATGCAGATGACAAACAGGCAAGACAGGCAACAAGTATTTATTAAACATTTATATGTGCCAGGCATTGGGGATAAAACTACAAGAAAAAGAAAGTCAATCTCAGGCATCATGGAACTTACTTTCCAATGGGAGAAGACAATACATAAAATGGAGTTGGAAAGGAATGTGGAACTAGCAAAAGGGGATGGCAGCAATATCCAGAGAGTCAGAAACAGCCAGGAGGGGAATAAATGTTACCCTTCTTACTGTCTAGTTCATAGAACTGAATTCCCATTTTCTTCAATAAAAGATAGAATTAAATGTGATTATCTTCATTGGTTCAGAGAAGGCAGGAGTTGAGTGTACATTTGGACATGTAGGAAAGTTAAGCTTTTCCTACACACCCCACATTTGGCAATTCAACAAGATATATCTAACTCATGAGAGAAGTGATTATTTTTCCATTATATTAAAAACTTTAAAATTAGGATTGAGGTTTTTCCTTTTTATTTCCTCATTCAGGGACCAGTATTGCAGATCATTCAGTTAATCTCTGAGGGACATTGCTGATAGATGAGTTTGCCTACATCCTTCAGGTCCATGCGCTTTGATCTTGGGCAGGACCCCACCAATTAGAAGACCTTAACTTCTGTTTAAAGTGTAAACAGAATCCAGTCTAGTTGAATTTTAGCCCCAAGGAAATGAGCCCTTATCCTTGGAATCCTCCATTAGAATTTGGGATAATCTAGTTTATGAAGGAGAAAACCAACCAGACTGGTCTCCAGAGATGAAGTCCTTTGTTCAGATTGCTGGAGGTGGCTGAATCTCATGATCAAGTCATGTTTTCAACAAGAGGAGTTGAAGACTTTTAGCCCACCTCTTCACTGACATACCCACCCCTTCATTAATTGTTCACCATTTAGGGTTGATTTTCACCTGTTAGGGGAAACTGTTTTTTCAAAAATATTTAAGCACTCAAGGATCTCCATGATTTTTTCCTTTGGTTACTGAGAGAGGCTACTGACCATCAATTTATTGACTATTTGCTAGGCTAATTAATAAATTGAGTATAAATCACTCAGAAAATGTCTTTCAGGTTTTTTATTTATGTCACTGGAACAGAAAATTGATCAAGCCATTCTCTACAACTGTTCTCCTGAAGTAAGGTAGGTATGTTTGTAGAATAATCAATCATTCCTTGGCATTTATAATAGTGATAGGGACTAGGCCTGTGATTTCCCTGTTGTGGGGAATTCTCAGAATAAAGAAGTTCCATTGACCAATGTAGATTACTCAGGGCTTTCAGGTTCAATGTCTTCTATACCATCTATGACATACTGACTCTCTTGAACTGTTAAGGTTCTGCTTTATATTTAATTACTTCTCAAAATTTCTATTCCCCAATTATACTATAAATACCCTGAGAATTGGAACAATTTTAATCTTTCTACCCCTAGTACTAGCACAATATCTTACACAGAGTAGGTACTTACTACATATATTTAATTGAGACCTGGCCAGGTATACTCTATGTATGCCTCACTACTTCTGTAACACATACCTGTATACTCAACTGCAACTAAAGATAAAATGGCTGTCAAAAAGCATCCCAGAAAATACTTGCAGAGATTATCTTTATGTGTGCATTATGCTCCAATACTAGAGGACCCAAAATAATATCAAGGGGAATACAAATACATCATAGCTGTACTCAAGACCAAGGGTTCCCATACAGAGGCAAGACAGACTATCCCCATGGTCCCTTGATAAGAGGTAAGGATAACTTGCTTCCAGGATATCCACTCTTATTGACATCTTTTGGTGAGAGAGGGAAGGGCTAATACAAGATAACTGTAGATTAATAGTTCTATTTTCCTGTCCTAGGACTCTCTAATAATTAGTGGATATATGTAATTCTAATTACAGAGTTAAAGATCTTCCCCACTCATTGATGGGCCTGCCCATTAAGGAATCTTGTTTAGGGGATGCTCACACCTTTTGTTAATTTCTAATGCACTGATTCTCAAGGGCTGTGATGCCCTCTGGCTCTAAAAAGTGCATAAATATACTGAGGTGAGGTTTTACTTTGGGGCTTACTAATTGCAAGTGTTTGTTTGGCCAGAGGAGACTCAGGGCAGCTGCTAAGGAGCCCCCCAGCTTTGAAAACCCAGATGTTGGTGCTTCTCTCTCTGGTTACTATGTATGTAAGGCCAAACAGTCTCATCTGTATGTTGATCTGTGATGTATGTATTGCTTATGGTCAGGCAGCTAGAAGCCCTGTCTGTTGATTGTCATTTCTTTGTATCTTCTGTGAAGTTCATGGTGCTGACTTCTTCTCCTGAACTAGGTAAATGATATATATATGTGAGTGATTAAAGTGATTGTTGACCCCTTGAAAGTTGCCTTTTCTTTTAGAAAAGCAGATCAAAGAACTTGTGATAGTAGGCCCTCCCAGTCAGGGTGCTTGCTTTTAAAATATAGTATACAAATCTCTCTAATTGACCCCCACAACCTTCCTTTGAAGCAAATATTCAAATTAACATGCAAAAAATACCCAACAATCAGTGAGATGTTTGTTGTTCTGTTTGATTTCATTGTGGCTATACAATTAAAGACACAATGAGGGGAAAACAAAACAATGCTTCTCTTGTTGTTATCTAGAGTCCATGCCATTCTGTCATACTACTGGCCCTCATGTTGGTAGCACCTCCATTCAAAGAAATGCAAGGTCTGAATGAGAGAGAAAGAAAAAGTTTATCTTAAATGTCCATCTCTAAAACTTAAGTCAATTTGAGAAGTGTTTACTAAGTGTCTGTGCTCTGAGCTAGGTTACCCTCAATATCAAAGGCAAAAGCCTGTCCTCAAGGGGTTTTACAGTCTAGTTATACACAAATCAGAGAATTCCAGTCTAAAGCAGTATTTGGGAAAAAATGCTGCAGCAGATCTGGAATCCAAGAACCTGGATTAGAATCCTCATCCTGATGCTTAATATCCATGTGACCTTGGGCAAGAAGCCCAAGGAACTTCTTCTCAACTCAGCTACTTCATCTGTACAATGAGGAGATTTGAATTGATGGATGATTTGTAAAGTTCAACACTTGTCTAGAAAATGTTGGTTTTTTCCTTCAAATTCATGTATTATGTAGAAGTCTCTGATTTTCTAGAACTCTATTAAGGAATTTATCAAGCTTTTTTTTTTGAACACCATAATTTTTAGTTCAAACATTGCTATAAAGCCAAAGGTAACCCAAAAGACAATGGAATAAGATACATGTAATCTGTAACATATACCCAAGAACTGTGTAATAAGAATTGCTAAGGATGGAGGGGTGGAGGGAGGAGGAGGAAGAGGAGGAGGAGGAGGAGAGAGAGAAAAAGAGAGAGAGACAGACAGACAGAGAGAGAACAAACGAACGAATACGACTAGAAAATAAGGTAGGTTGTAGACAGAGAGTATGACCAAAAAAGAAGGTGAGGTAAAGAAAAGGATAGTCAAGTCTTTTTGTTCCATTGAGATCTACACATTAAGAGCATTAGAACAAGATCTCCAGCACATTGGGCGAATGCCCTATGAAAGATTAATGTGAGGACACAGATATGAATCATCCAAACAGGTATAGATGTATTGCTATCTACTCCATTAGAGGGAGTACTCACATTGATGAGATCAAAGCTCCATGAACTTGTAGAATTATGTACCATGGAAACCTACTTTGTTCTCTATATTCTCTTCAGGTTTGTCTTACTAGTTGTTACTTCACAGTTTTAAGTTTTCTGAATCAGCACTGAAGATGCTGTCTTTCCTCTTAGCTACTTTTTGTTTTTTCTATAATGAGAGGATGTTGTTACTTGGTGGTAATTGGTAACAGGCAGTCTAATTCATATAGTCTTGTGACATGAACTCAAAGAATGTGCATGAATCTGAAATCCACACTAGAACTATTGATTTTTCTGATCTTTATTTTTTAAAAAATTAAATATTTCTTTATTGAAACAGCTAAACATCATAACTTTTAAGTAGATGATTTCCATTGAGCCTATTTTTTAAAGAAATGAAAAAAACTACTAGGCACAATTTAATGTTATTGAAGCCTATAGAAGGGCTACCCCTTTCTTGAGTGAGTAGTTGGGGTACAATTAACCCACCACTTCTTTAAAAGGATGTAATCTCAGACGCAGAAATTTTATAGACCAAATATTATTCATTGCCTGTCATACTCTTCATAGTTAATTTTTTTCTAGACCTATAAGTTGACTTTGAACTGCTAATTGATCTGCTAATATTAATTCCTTCCTACTCCTTGCCCATTTCTTAGTTTTGTTTACCTTGTGAACTCTGGCTTTACCAGCACAATGTGCTCTATACTTTCTCAGGCCTTTGATCCTTTAATATCTGCTCTTTGTTTCTGGTCATTCAATGAGTTTCAAAGCCTCCTAAACTATGCTGTGTTTGAACCTATGTATTTCCATTTTGCCCACAAGGACAGTGAAAATCTTTGTCAAAGGCCAAATGTTTTTGAATATAGATCTACATTGTTTATTGTCATTCTTCTGATCTATCAAACTACTTATACTGTGTGTTTTTAAGAGATAAATTTGGTCTGGTATGACCTGTTCTTGATAAACTCAGTGGATTTTTAGTTTTCATTGCTTCCCTTTCTAAGTAATCATAAGATATCACTTTCATTCTAAAATTTATTGGAAATTGATTCAAAACTCACTGTATTACAGTTTGTGGAGTGCACATTGTTTTTTGAAAATTGTTGCATTATTTATCCATCTTGAGTCTTGTAGCAACTCTTCTTTTCTTTATCCACAGAAGCTCAGCAATTACACTGGCAATTTACACTCAATCCTTAATATTTTCACGTTTAACTTTTGTGACTGGGATTTTATTAGTAGCCTCATTTTCATTTTTGTGTTGTCTACTGTGCACATTCACAGATATGCGAGGTAAAGAAAAAATATTATTGTGCCACTCACAGTTTCCAAGTGTGGAGAGTGGGCATGGGCATAATTCACTAATTGGCTAGAAACACCAAAGCTGCCAATCCTGTCATTGATGATAGCCTGGAGGTTAAATGTCAGCTCACCTCTGCTATGCTTATATATTTGGATATTTCTAAGGATCTCAAATGGTGCATGAAGCAGCCATCACTGATGGATTTGAAGCTAGCATGTCCTTCATAATCTCTAACACCACCTACTGAAAAGGACAAAAACTTGTGAGACCTTGTTAGTCTCAGTGTCTTCTGACAAGAGCAACTGAAGCCCCAGGAACTTTTCTGTTGGTTTTCAGAGGGCAACTAAGGTAGAAAGGTTTTCAGCGGTTTCATATACACTACCATACAGTGGAAGGTAAAATTCAGATAAAAAAGTTTTAAGAATTTTATTTGCTGTATGGTATTCATGGTACTATAGATTTCATGTATTGTGAAAAGTGAACATTGTCTGAAATCAATTTTTTTAAAATTGAGATGTTGGCACAAAAAAATCACAGAATTCTAGGGAATTATTAGGAAGAAAAATGTTTTGCATGTTGCCAGTTTTACTTTGTGTACTGCATTTTATGGGTTATTTTGTGGTTAGCAAAAATATTAGCAAAAGTATACATTATCAGAATCAAAATTTGGTCATAAAGGATTGTATGGAAAAAGTGTATTTTCAGCACTTTCTAGTAAAAGATTACAAATTTTGATGGTCACAGGAACCTAACTCCTTATCTCTTATAGGTTTAATGTGTCAACATTTGCATTTTTAACTTCTTTTCTGTTTTCTAAGAATATTATCTCCATGAAGGCTGAGGATTGACTGTATTCGAACATCTTGGGATGTAGTTCATATGAATCTGATAGTCTGACCTCATAGAGGGCAGTAAGATCCTTTCCTACCATCTTTTCACTATTTTGGTTTTCAATTCTCTACTAACTATTTTTGTTCCGTCCTTCCCAGTTCAAAGATTATGACTCTTGACAGAGAAAGAAATGAAATGAGTTGAGTAAAAGTCAACTTGTTCTGCATCATGTTTTATCATTGTCTCATCCATCCTGAGCATCAGTGTATTTTTCTCACATGATTCTCTGAGAGCTGGTATTATTATCTTCACCCTCCCAAGCGCCAGCTAATATGTCAAAATTGGAATTCTAACCCATGTTCCTAAACTAAGGGCAGCCTCTTATTGGGTCATGATAGGTCCCCTCTTCCAATCATGGCCTGAATGAAGACCATCATGACTGAAGCTCCTCTGTCACTCCCCTAATTATTTCCCTCCCCTCCCCTGCCCTTTTCCTTTCTTGGCTCTGTTTTGAAGTTGTTAGTGTTGACACCAGAGGGAGCAAGTTGATGGGCGGCCCTAGTATCTTTCCCTTGTTGTCTCTGCCTTTCTCTCCCTCGAGTTTCTGTATATGTCATTTTCCCTTTTGGATCTTCCCTAAAATGTGACAAGTAAATGGACCTATTATTTTCAGCATAGACTGGCCTATCTCATTCCTCTATGAAGGCTCTTTGAGCCCTACCAATGGATCCTGACAATGAGTAAGGGATATTTGTGAAACACCATGTGGGATAATTCTGTGTGAACTAGAGATTTACACTTGGAAAGTAATGGTAGATATAATTGGAAAAGAAAGCTAAAGCAAATTTGTGAATGATCTTGAAATCTTAGGAGCTTAGGTCTGTAGGAACATAGATTGAGAACTAGAAGGAATCTGAATCCAATTGTCCCTTTTTACAAATGAGGCCCAGAGAAGTTAATTGCCTCAGCTCACATGAGCAATAAATGACAGAGCAGGGATTGGAATCCAGGTTTTCTGATCCTAAGATCTTTATTCTTTCCATTACATCCTGTTGCTTCATCCTCCAGGGAAATCACTGAAGGTTTTTGATCATGGGGAAAATTATGAAAATAATGATCATAATAGCTAACATTTATAAAATGTATGCTGTGTACTGGGTAGGTACTGTGCTAAGCACTTACAATTATTATCTCATTTTATCCTCTCAATAGGAGCTAGGGACTATTATTATCCCTGTGTTACAGATGAGTAAACTGAGGCAAACAGAGGTTAAGTGACTTGTTCAGAATCACTCAAGTATAAAGTATCTGGGGTCAAATTTGACCTCAGCTCTTCCTGACTCCAGGTCTGGTGCTCTGTTCTTTTAAAAGATGGAGAAAGGGGCAGAGCCAAGATGGCAGAGTGAGAGCAACTACTCACCTAAGCTCTTAGACAAACTCCTTCAGGTTCCTCTAAAAAGAGAATCTGACCAAATTTTGGAGGTGCAGAATCCAGTAGGAGATAGACTGTGTCAGATTCACAGACCAGGACACACTGGAAGGTTGATGGGAAGGATCTGTTCCATGGGGGTGGAGGAGCGTGCAACACATAGTGCAGCATGTCCCTGCCATGGCAGGGTGGAGCAGGAAAGCCCTGGGGTGGTCTGAGGCAGTGGGAGCATGGTGGAATAGCAGCCTAGAGTGAGAGTCCAGCAGGGCCAAGTCAGTGAGAACCCCAGAAAAAGCCCCAGGTATCAGCAGCAGCTGCTCCTGAGACTATCAGCCCACAGCTTAAATGTCTACAAGTCACCTACTTGAACTTCTGGAAGCCAAAATGGCTGAGTGATTGGTAAATGCTCTTTCCCCCTCCCTTTGTTGATCTTGAAAGAAGCGTGAAAATGTTCCCCAGAAAAATCCTGGATCAGTGGGATCAGCAGAAGGGACAAACATAGCATGTGAGGCTAGGAAAATAGCTTAGGAGGATTCCTGTTACTGTGGCAGAGGACTGGAGCTGTCCTCAGACAACCCCACCTCAGTGAACCAGGAGAAGATCTGGAGCTCCAGGGAGCAGGAACATCATAACCACCAACACCAGGACCCCAGAATGCCTTAGCACTCCAGGGGAAACTGGAAGACACTAGGGCAGTCAGGATCACCAAGTACTGAGCTTGCCTTTGCTCTAGCTCAGCTGAGGAGATCTCATGTGGCCAGACTATCACTCCCCCACACTTAACAAGCTAGTTTCAGGGCTAGTCTGGAGGAAACACAAAAAAAGACTTCACCTGGCCCCTGCTTTCTCACACCAGCCAGTTCAGCACCAGGTTCTTTAGCTTCTAGCTGAAAGAACCTGAGGCCACAATACACAAAGTGTCATCATCATGAGTAAAAAGATGGAGAGGGATCATGATGCAATGGATAAAGTTGTCCTCAGAATCAGAAAGTCTTGGGTTTAAACTTGACCTTTGACCCATGCTAGTTGCATGAACTTGCCCTGAACAAGGAAATTAATTTCTGAGTATCCCAGGAAACTATCTAATGCTATTTGAGTCACTGCAAGTAACAATCTACATTGGTAGAGGAAAATTCCTCATTGACAGTTTTCTATGTCATTCAAACTAGTCTTATTTCTATCTTATGTGTGAGGTACTATACTAGATGCTGATTTAGCTAATGTCACTTTATAAACTTATGACAAATCTCCACCCAAAGTGATTTGCTTAGGATCACATGGCTAATAAATGTGCAAGACTAGATTTGAACTAAGGTCTTCCTGACTCCAGATTTGTCCATTGTGCCACCAAAATTTGACAATGATGAGCACTTTCTTAGAGAGAGCAGTTTCCAAGTGTTGGGAATAAAACTAGATTGAAGAGTTTAGAAAAATGAGTGGTGAGGAAGTAGAATAAAACAGTGAGTAAAGATGATTCTTTTTCGAAATTAAAGAGGAAATAGAAGGAGAGAAGAGCTGGGGACTTGAGAAGAGACCTGAAAATGTTTTCAAATAGAAAGGAGGAGACTGGTAATTGCTGGTGGTGGTGGAAGAGGGCAGAGTGAAACGGGAGAGAAAAGGGAAGGAAAAAATGGAAGAGGAAGTTAGAGAGACTAAGGGATAAAGACAGAGAGACACAGAGACAGAGACAAAGACAAAGCAGAGAAAAGCAGAGGGAGAAAATGAGGGATAAGAAGAGACAATGAAACAATGTCTCAGAAGATTCAAAGGATCTTACGTAAGTCCTGGAATTATAAAAATGTGTAGAGACAATAGATATAAGAAAGAAGAAGCTTTGTTTAAAGAACATTAACCTGGAAGCAGTGTGTTTGTTAAGGGTACTTGCATCCTTTCATTCACCCAGTTTCACAAGCTTGGTTGCGTTCTTTGATTCATTCCCCTTTTACCTCAGCCTCATCACACATTCAGTCAATTGCTGAGTCTTGTCAATTCTACCTTCATAACATCTCTCATATCCTTTCCCTTCTCTTCATAGGACTATCACTCTAAGTCAGCTCCCTCTCCCCCATCCTTACATCATGTATTGCAACAGTCTTCTATTTAGTTTCCCTTCTTCCAATCTTTCCCCTCTCTTCCACTCTCTACATTTCTGCCAAAATATTCTTCCTAAAGCACAGGTCTGACTGTTTTACTCTCATGTTGAAAAAAAATTCAGTGGTTCCCTATTTCTTCTGGGATGAAATACCAACTGGAGAGTAGACTGTGTGGGTAACTTCTAGCTCTGCCTCTATAATCCTATGATACTCATTCTACTGTTTTAAGTATTTCTGGCATATGTGTGGTATTTCATTGGGAACTTTGCCTCTTATCAAAGATATTGCTCCTTTTTATCATTGTTATAGGATAAAAATACAGGATACAATTTCTATACCATAACATGGTCATGTTTTATCATAAATAAAAATCTTATCCTTTCCAAACTTAAGTTCAAAGATCACACTCTGTTCTTTTATTACTATCTAAAATTTCTTTGGGGTATTTCAAATGTTTGTTTTGCCCCAAATCTGTGATTTTATAGGATTGATAACTCATGTAACGGGATGAAAAATGCATTTCAACAACATCTCAAATTTATAACCATGGTTGCACGGTTGTGCAGGTCAGTGATAGGACCTGAATAGAGTTCTATCACTCCTCTGTCAGGATCTTTAACACTCCCTATTCCATTTTGAACAAAATACATAATCTTCAGGTTGACCCTTCACAATCTATTTCCAGCCTGTGTTTACTGGTTAATTGAATATTACAATTTTTAATTTTTGTCTTCATGACTCCTGTGCTTGACACAGTGCTTTGCACATAATAGATGCTAAATAAATGTTTGTTGAGGTGAAATGATAGATTTTAGAAGATGAATAAAACTACATATTTGAATGGGAGAATCATTTAATTTACAACCAGATTTCTGTATTTGTAATGCCATGATGATAAATTCCAAAAATTTAATTCCTTCTGTTGGAATTAAGGATTAGTCCCTAGTACTACAATTACTTAAACCCATTGTGGCCCTTGGGTAAGGCATAGTCATACACCCAAAGTGGAAAGACTGGTTCTTTTTACAATCTGTCACTTTTATGAATATATTCCTAGATTGTTTGAATTGGAATGGCTTTTAGAGAGGTTCCCTCTCCCCACCTAACATCTTCCTTGTAAATATGAGTAGAACAAAGAACAGAAAGCAAGAAATTTGATATAGTAACTAGAGAGCTGGCCTTGGATTCAGGAAGCCCTGGGTTCAAGTCTTACCTCTGAAATTTACTGGCTTGGTGACCACAGAGAGGTTGCTTGATATCTCAGGGTTCCAGGCAATTCAATAAGCCCATTCATTCCAGAGAAGATGATGATCTGTATTGGGATAGAAATTTCTTCACTAGAAATGACTTACATTAATAAAATCACAGGTCTTGTTAAAAATATTAATAATGATTGATGATATAATATAGTACTTTCAGGTTTACAAAGTAATTTAAATACATCATATCATTTGCTTCTCACAATTCTATAAGTAGTAGGCAATACAGATAAACTCTGTATTTTGCTGACAAGGGAACTCAGCCTCAGAGAAGTTAACAGATTTGCCCAAGATCACCACTATCATGAGGTCCCTCTTCATCCTTGTGGCCACCTCCCAACTTTGACAAACTAATAGTTTGTAAGGTGCTATGCTCCAGTGCCTAGAGACCATGGTAGAGCTAAGAGTCAGAGGTTTAGGTTTCCTGACTGCTAGCCCAATCATATCTATCTGTGCTCTATCCAGCCCTGAGTTCTAACCACTGGCCAACATCATCACTTTTGTCATTCAGTCCACTTCTTTCTAGTTGTAACACTAGAAGTTAGTGGAAAGAACCTTACTACAAGTGGTAATGGTGGAGCAGATGTTACAGTGCAAACAACTTTGTCCACAATGGAAATTCTTTTTTTCCCAGCAAGGTTAGAATACCTGAGGCACAGAGACAGGACTATTTGCCATAGTATATTCCAGAATGATTAGGAGATTTATTTGCACAAGTCTCTAACTTTATTTTATTGGTCCAAATCAATCCATCCGTCACTGAGTATTTATTATGTGTTCACTAAACATTGTTCTAAGTATTGGGGATACAAAGAAAGGCAAAAGACAGTGGTTTCCAATAAAGAGCTTAAGTTTAAGGAGAGAAATGACTTTAAAACAACTATGTACAAACAAAATATATACAGGATAAATTGGAGATAATAAACAGAAGGACGGAGGTAACATCAAGGGAAATTAGGAAAGGCTGCTTAAGGGAGTGAAATTGTATCTATTCAAGAAGGCTAGGAAGTGGAGATGAGCAGGAAGAGATTTCTAGGCATGGGGGTCAGCCAGTGAAAATACTTGGAGTCAGAAGATGGAGCATTTTGTTTGAGGAACAGCAAACAGGCCATTGTAAATGGATTGCAGAGAATATTGGGGTACGTTGGATATAAGAAGATGGGAAAGATAATGAACATGCAACAGAGATTTATATTTGATCTGGAGGAACAAATAAGCATTCAATTTTTTTAAAATTTATTTATTTATTTAACTTTTTACATTGATTTTCACAAAATTTTGGGTTCCAAATTTTCTCCCCTTTTATCCCCTCCCCCCACCCTAATACACTGAGCATTCTAATTTTCCCTATCGCTAATCTGCCCTCTCTTCTATCATCCCTCCCTTCTCTTGTCCCCATCTTCTCTTTTGTCCTGTAGGGCCAGATGACTTTCTATTCCCCATTAACTGTATTTCTTATTTCCTAGTAGCAACAACAATACTAAACAGTTGTTCCTAAAACTTTGAGTTCCAAATTCTCCCCATCCCTCCCTCCCCACCCATTCCCTTTGGGAAGGCAGGCAATTCAATATAGGCCATATCTGTGTAGTTTTGCAAATGACTTCGATAACAGTCATGTTGTGTAAGACTAACGGTATTTCCCTCCATGCTATTCTGCCCCCCATTGTTTCTATTCTGTCTTTTGTAAGAGTGTTGACTTCAAATTGCTCCCTTCTTCCATTGCCCTCCCTTCCATCATCCCTCCCTCCCTGCTTATCTCCTTCTTCCCCGTTTTTCTGTACTGTAAGATAGGTTTTCATACCAAAATGAGTGTGCATTTTACTCCTTCCTTTAGTTGAATGTGATGAGGGTAAACTTCATGTTTTTTTCTCAGCTCTCCTCTTTTTCCCTCCACTAAAAAGTCTCCTGCTTGCCTCTTGAATGAGAGATAATTTACCCCATTCCATTTCACCCTCTTTCCTCCTACTACATTTCTCTCTCACCGTTTACCTTAATTTCTTTAGAGATATGGTCCCATCCTATTCAGTTCACTCTGTGCTCTCTGTCTCTGTGTGTGTGTGTTTGTGTGTATGTGTGTGTGTGTGCACGCATGTATGTGTGTGTGTGCATGTGTGTATGTGTACATCTGTGTGTGATCCCACCCACTACGCAGATACTGAAAAGTTTTAAGAGTTACAAATATTGTCTTTCCATGTAGGAATGTAAACAGTTCACCTTTGTAAGTCCCTTCTGACTTCTCTTTGCTGTTTACTTTTTCATGCTTCTTCTCATTCTTGTGTTTGAAAGTCAAATTTTCTTTTCAGCTCTGGTCTTTTCATCAAGAATACTTGAAAGTCCTCGATTTCATTGAAAGACCATATTTTCCCCTGAAATATTATACTCAGTTTTTCTGGGTAGGTGATTCTTGGTTTGAGTCCTAGTTCCTTTGACTTCTGGAATATCCTATTCCACGCCCTTCAATCCCTTAATGTAGAAGCTGCTAGATCTTGAGTTTTCCTGACTGTATTTCCACAATACTGGAATTGTTTCTTTCTAGCTGCTTGCAATATTTTCTCCTTGACCTGGGAATCCTGGTATTTGGCCAAAATGTTCCTAGGAGTCTCTCTTTTTGGATCTCTTTCAGGCGGTGATTGATAGATTCCTTGAGTACTTATTTTGCCCTCTGGTTCTAGAATCTCAGGGCAGTTTTCCTTGATAATTTCATGAAAGATGATATCTAGGCTCTTTTTTTGATCATGGCTTTCAGGTAGTTCCATAATTTTTAAATTGTCTCTCCTGGATCTATTTTCCAGGTCAGTTGTTTTTCCCATGAGATATTTCACATTCTCTTCCATTTTTTCATTCTTTTGGTTTTGTTTTGTGATTTCTTGTTTTCTCATAAAGTCATTAGCCTCCATCTGTTCTATTCTAATTTTGAGAGAACTATTTTCTTCAGTGAGCTTTTGAACCTCTTTTTCCATTTGGCTAATTCTTCTTTTGAAAGCATTCTTCTCCTCATTGTCTTTTTGAACCTCTTTTGCCAATTGAGTGAGCCTATTTTTCAAGGTGTTATTTTCTTCAGCATGTTTTTGGGTCTCCTTTACCAAGGTATTGACCCACTTTTCATGCTTTTCTTGCATCTTTCTCATTTCTCTTCCCAGTTTTTCCTCCACCTGTCTAACTTGATTTTCAAAATCCTTTTTGAACTCTTCCATGGCCTGAGCCCACCGGACAGCTACCTCGGATGTCTGGAATAGAGAGGGCCTGACCTCCACGTCTTTCCCTGATGGCAAGCATTATACTTCGTCATCAGAAGTGAAAGGAGGAAGGAACATCTCTTCCCCAATAAAGTAGCTCTCTCTGTGGTCTTATTTTGCTTCCTTTTTCTGGGCATTTTCCCAGCCAGTTACTTGACTTCTGAGATTCCTGTCCACCCCCGCCTAGATCCGCCCAGCTAGTGCTTGGGGTCTGAGATTCAAATGCTGCTCCCCAGCCTCAGGGTTATCCACAGCGGGAGCGGCTGCTATTCAATGTGAGCTTAAGTTCTGGTGCTGGGGTGGGGACAGGGCCGCCTCCCAGGTTCAGCTCCCTCAGGGGCTTTATGCAGAGACCTTTGGTAATAGAGCTCCCTCCTGCTCAGGGAGTCCTGGGCCGCAGCCACTGCCTCTGCCACTGCCCCTGCTGCTGCCTCTGCTGCTGCCTCTGCCGCTCCCTCTGCCACTGCCTCCCAAGGGGGCCCGAGTCACGGAGACACCCCGCTCCCCTCTTGGCCATCCCAGAAATCTCTCTCACTGACCTGTAGCGCCTGTGGGCAGAGGGACCTTCCCAGCCACCAGAGGTTCTGTCCCAGAAGCCTGCTCGGATCTGCTCCTCTGGGGCCACACGGCCAGGGCAGCTCAGGGATGGGCTCTGCTTTCTGGGGCATGATGGACCCCTGTGGACAGCTCTCCAGGGCTCTCTGGAATGGAAATCTCTTCCACTGTGTTTCTGTGCGCCTTGCAGTGATCCAGAATTTGTGGGGAGTTCTTTTTACAGGAAATTTATGGGCTGTGGATTTGGAGCTAGCATACATGAGTCTTTCTACTCCGCCATCTTGGCTCCTCCCCAATAAGCATTTATTGAATGACTTTTTATGTGCTAAACTCTAATGCTAAGTGCTTTACAAATCTCTTTAATCCTCACAATAACACTTGAAGATTAATACTATTGTTATCCTTATGTGACAGTTAAGAAAACTGAGTCAGAGGTTAAGAAACTTGCCTAGGATCACAGGGCTATTAAGTGTCAGAGGAGGGATCTGAACTGAGATTTTTCTGACTCCAGGCTCTATGCATTTTGTCACAATCTCACAGATGCGGTTTGTGTCTCTATAAAATAAAACAATTGCTCTACCATTTGTTTGTCTATCAAAGACAAAAGAAAGGTAGTCCCTGGCCTTTGGGAGTTCACTTTCTTACATGGAGTCATTATCTACACAAGAAATACAGAAAAAAAAGTTAACCTGGAATTTGAAGGCACTATGAGTAGCTGGAGGAAAAGAAAATGCCTTCTGCAGAAGACAGGGCTTGAACTGACTTTTAGAGGAAACTGGTGGTCCCATAGGGTTAAGATGTGGAGGGAAACATTCTCAGGATAGAGACAGCCAGTGGAAATGCACAAAGGTGGCAAGTGAAGTCATGTGGGAAACAATAGGCCAATATGGTTGGATTTTGGGAAGGGAGTAATATGTGAGGAGGCTAGAAAGATAAAGAAAGACTCAGGATAGGAAAAACTTCAAATGCTCAACAAAGGAACTACTATTCAGATATTAAAAGCACTAGGGAGACTTTGAAGTTAGGTGATGCAGTGTATAGAGTATGATATTTGGAGTCAGAAAGACCTGAATTCAAATCCTGCTCCAGATACTTGCTCGCATTGTGATTCTTGGCAAGTAACTTAAACTCTCTGAGCCCCAGTTTCCTCATCTGTAAAATGGGGATCATCTACTTCACAGGGTTATTGTGAGAGGTACTATGTATAAAATGCCAGGCAAATCTTGGGCAGTTAGGTGATGCAGTGGACGTAGCACTGGGTTAGAGTCAGAAGACTTGAGTTCAGATCCTGCCTCAGACGCTTAGTGGCTGTGTGGCCCTGGACATGTCACTTAACCCTGTTTGCTTTAGTTTTCTTATCTGTAAAATGAGCTGGAGAAGGAAATGGTGAGCCGTTTTAGAATCTTGGCCAAGAAAACCCCAAAGGGGTCATGAACACAACTGGGAACATGACTGAATAAGAAATGCACACCTTTGAGTGCTATGTAAGTGGAAGCTATTATTATTTTGTAGTGGTTTAAAATGATCTGTGCTTTAGGAAAATTACTTGATGATGGTGTGAGATGAATTAGAATAGGCTTGAAGCAGGGAGATAAAAGAGGAGTATTGTGGAGAATGGAATCTAGTTCCAGATTTGCTTTAACCCAAGTTAGAACCTTGGACAAGAAAGGAAGGAAGTCAGCATTTATTAAGTGCCTACCATATGCTAGTCATTTTGCAAATATAACCTCATGTGATCCTCACGATAACTCTGGAGGAAACTGAGGCAGGCAGAAGTTAAAAGACATTTTCAGAATTAAACAGCTATTTAATGTCTGAAGATAGATTTGGAATCAGGCCCTTGATTCCAGGCCTAGGACTGTATTCATTTAGTCACTTAGCAATATACAATCAGACACACTTAGCTTCTATATAAAATGAAAAGAATGGGCAGAATGATGGCTAAGCACCCTCGCAGCTCTAATATTCTATAAGCCAAGTGACAACTCTGAACAACTTGGCAATGGTGTTATCATTTATTCTCAAAGCCACCTATGTGCAGAGCAAATTCTGGTTAAAACAGTAGATAGCGATGTAATCATAAATGCAGCTTAGAAATGACAGCTCTGTCATTGTCTACAATAAAGTGTAAAAACAGGCACAGGTAGTGGAGAAGTGATAAAAATAGTAGGTTCATTATGATCATATTATGACAGTAACAATAGAATATTCTGTTGTCACTGAATGAAGTAAGAAAAGGAAAATCATTCTATTTGTAAATTCTGTGAGAATGCTGGGTTTGGAGTCAGAGGACCTGGGCTAGGAATCTCAATCCTGCCACATATTTGCTAAGTGATCTTGGGTCACATTGTTTCCTGATCCCTCAGTTTCCTCAAGTCAATAAGCATTTATTAAGTGCTTATTATGGTCTAGGCACTATGATAAGGTAGTTCCTGCTCTAAAGGAGCATTTTTCCAATGGGGTAAAACCAACACATAAAAAAACCCCCAAAAAACTAAAAGGTGGTGGACAGAAGGACCAGGAAGAGATAAATGTACCCAGCATACCCTTATGGTAGTCTCTTAAGAGAATCAGGAGGGCATGCTAGAGAGGAATGAAGACAGAATTTCCTGGACTTCTTGCTTAAAATGGAGGTTTGGAGAGGAACCAGTCAATCATAGAAAGAGGCCATAAGGTGGAGGGTCTTTGCAATGTAAGAAGTCTAGGGTTAGGATGAGCTTTAAGGTTGGAGATATTCCTGATGCATTGTCTAGAAGAGTCAGGAGTGCCATCTGTAAAGTGAGAGGGTTAGGCTAGATCAAGGATTCTTAACATGGGGGTCCCTAGACCAGGGGTATATGGATAGAATTTAGGGGATCCATGAATTTGAATGGGGAAAAATGTATTTTTATTTTCACTGACCTCTAATGGAAATTTATCATCTTCTTTAATTTTGAATTGTAGCCAACAAAAGTGATCCTGAGAAATGGTTGATAAGTTTCTCCAGATAGCCGAGAAGATTCATGACACATGCAAAGTTTAAGATCCCCTGGCCCAGATGACCTCTGAAATCCCTTCTTTCTATATAATTCTTTGTTTCAATGATTCTTTTGCACTGTGGGTAAATTAATTTATATGTGATTATATGCCTAAAAAGGCAAAAAAGAACCTTAGGGCATTCTGCGCTTTCTTCACAGAACTGAGAATTTGGAGGGAGTTGAGAATTTGTGGCAAACGTCCACTGTACCACCAAAGAAGGTTTTTCAAGAGCATGACGTATGTTCTTTAATCCAGCCCTCCATTGTGCTAGATTCTGAGAAGTGATATTTTCTTGAGATGAGAACTGACAAATGCTATACTTTGTCTACCCCCTCACACCCAGTGAAAAGTGTGATTTTCGCAGTAGACTTAGAAGATGAATTTTCATGCACAGCCTTCTCTGAGGGGGAACTAAGTGGAAGAAATGCCCTGTATGGTTTCCCTTTGCTCCTATAGCCTCTAGGTGGAGCATTTGCTCCAGGTTGCCTCTCCAATAGCTCTCAGGCCTTGGCTGCTTTCCTGGCTGCTGGCTGGGCTGGGCATGTTAGGCCCCAGCAGGCTCTGAGGCTGCCTTATCTCAGTGCTATGGAACCCATTGCCAAAGATCCCCCCACATATACTTCTATGAAGCCAAATCCAGATCTCTATAGCATTTATTATCCCTTCATTCTTCTTCTCCTATAGACAGGCAAAGCCAGGAAAGCGATCTTAAGAACAGGTGCTTAAATTTAATTTCACTGCTTCAGTGTCTAGTCTAAAACACATTTCTTTTTGTTTTCCCTATTTTGGGGGGCTTTTACTGAAAAAAATACAGTTGTGCCCTCACCAGGAATGAGAAACTGTGTATTGAGAGTCACCGACCAAGGAAGACAAAAAATTATCTAAGGGTCATATATTGAAAAAGGTTTAATTTTCAAAGATAGGGAAGTCTAAGTCATTCTATAGATTTGTTTTTCTTAATTTTTTTATTAATATCTTTCATTTTGACATCACCTTCATTTCTCAATATGTTCTTTTGTCTTCCCTGCCTAGCAAGTTGTCCCTAATATTAAAGAATAAAAAAGAAAAAGGCAGTTCAGCAAAAGTAGCTAACACATCAACGAAGTCTGACAGCATATGCAATGTTCTACACTTCTAGTATCCTACCTCTGAAAGGAAGGAAAAGGAGGCATATTTTCTCATCTGTTCTTGTGTCCAAGGTTAGATATTATAATATAGACTTAGGTATTTTTTCCTTTCCTCTCTCTGTCTCTCTGTCTCTCTCTCTCTCTCTGTCTCTCTCTCTCTCCATATAGACACATATATACAAATATACACACACATACACATATATATATACACATATATATGTGCACATACATATATATGTACACACATACATATCTACGTCTCTATTTCATCTCCATGTATATATACATATAAATAAAATATGTATAAATTCCTTCTCCTCCCCACCAGTTCTGTGTATTTCAGTCTATAACATTTCACATGAGCTTTTTCAGTATTTGCTGAATTCTTTATATGGATTGTTTCTTAGGGGATGTCACTGGGTTCATAATATCATAGATTTAGAACTGGAAGAGATCTCAGAACTCATATCCAACCCTCTCATTTTACGGATGAGGAAACCAAGGCCTTGAGAGAAAACGATATCACTTGGGTGTTGCACACACACTCTCATGTGTATATATGCATGTATGTATGTACATATATACATGTATACACTTACATATACATATATCTGTATGTACACATATACTTATATACTCACATATATGTGAGGCTTGGGGATTCTAACTCAGGTCTTATGACTCCAAATTCTGATATGAAAATGAAAAACTCAGATGCGTTAATTGATTTGCTGAAGGTCATACACGTAGGAAGCATCAGGGATAGCATTTGAACATTTGTCTTTCCTCTTAAGTGCTCATTCCACTGTGCCACACTTTTCAAAATTTTATACAAAATAAGCGCAACATTTTTTTTTCAACATAGACTTTCCTGAAAGGCAGCGTTGTATCATATCAAAGGCCTTTGAGAAAGAAGTCAAAAGATTCCTGCTCTGCATATTGTTCTCCCCTTTACCATGTGGCTTTGGACTAGTCACTTTACTCCCCTAAGCCAAAGTTTCCTTATCTAGAAAACAGGATAATTATCTTCCCTGTCAACCTCTAAGAGCTATTTTGAAGATGAAATAAGTTGATGACATCTCTTATTTGGAATCTCAGCCAGCTGCCCAAGGCTCAGAGAAATTAAGGCACCTGTCTTAGATCATACCCACAGGACCAAGGATGGGATTTGAATTCAGGTCTTCCTGACTCCAACTTCAGTATTCTATTTACTACATTATGATGTTTTCCACCATATAATTCTATATTATATATAGAAATATAAGGTATCATGATGATTATTAATATCAGCTAATAGAACTTATACTTCCATGATCAGTTATGAAGTGAAGGGAAAGGGAAAGAAGGTAAAGGAAGACAGATAAGGTTAAGTGAAAGGAGGGAAATAAATAAGAATTTATTAAATACCTACTCTGTACCAGGTACTCTGATAAGCACTTTACAAATGCTTATCTGTTTTTATCTTACAACAACCCTGAGAGGTAGGTGCTATTACTATTTTCATTTTACTTTCTGGGAAACTGAGGCAGAGAGAAGTTAAGTGCCTTGTCCAGGATCTCACATAGCTAGTAGGTATCCAAGACCAGTTTTGAACTCAAGGCTTCCTGACTCTATATCCGCAGCTCTATCCATGGAGTCACCTAGCTGCTAGAGATCTACAGTTGTAATAGAGACCAGAGACTACATGGCAGAGAAACACAGGCATGTAGACACAGTCAATGAAACTCCATGTAGTAACAGATACAGAGATTTATACACGTTCTGGATTTTGTCAGTGAAGCCTTTAAAAGTGCTATTGCCAATTTGGAATCATCAGCAGTAGTAGGGGAGTACCTCTTGTCATACTTCCTCAGCATCAGATGAAAGAAGATCGAGAAATGGAGCCTATGGACCAGAGACTTCTCCAACTGCGTCAAGTAAAAACAGTTGTCAGGATCCAGCTATCCTCAGAAGCAATGGTGAAGAGAAAGTGTTGATGATGAGACTGACAGTCTGAGCCTTCTGTCTCAGCTCCAGATGGCTAATTCTCAACTGTACAACTTCAGAAATTAATTTTTCACCATTCATTTAGGGGTGATCAAATGCTAGGGAATAGGTTCAGGGTAACTAAAGTAGAGAAAATCAGCTGGATGGTGCAATGGTGAGAGTGCTGGAGTGAGGCATTCCAACTGGATTCAAATCCTGCCTCAGACACTAATTACCTATGTGACCCTGGGCAAGTCACTTAACTTCTCTGAGGCTCAGTTTTCTCTTTTTGTAAAAATAAGGGAGTTGTCCTCTAAGGTTCCTTCTAATTCTAAATCAGTGATCTTCTGCTTTATAGGAGACAGATAGGTAGCAAGCAGAGTGAATGGAGTGCTTGGCTTGGAGTAAGGAGGACTCAACTTCAAACCCCTTTTCAGAGACTTACTAGCTGTGTGACCTTGTGCAATTCATTTTACTTCTAGCTGCCTCATTTTCCTTAACTGTAAGTTGGGGCTAGTATCTACCTCTCAGGGTTGTTGGAAGGATTAAGTAAGATGAATATTTGAAAAGTGCTTAGCAGAGTGTCCGGCACATAGTAATTACTTAATAATTTTTTTTTCTTCCTTACAAATAAAAATTCTTATTTATTCTCTCATAGCAAGAGACATACTGGTTTGAGAAAGTAAATTTGCAAAGGAAAACTAATTATGAAATTGGAGGTTGCTTAATCAAAATAGAGTTAAAACAAGGGGGATTTAACCTTCTTTAAAGCATTTGTCAAGCATTGGCTGCCTGTTGTACTGTCTCCTCTGGAGCATATTTCCTTTTTAAGGGCCTGAGCCAGAAAATCCTTTGGTAGTGACATAAATGGATGCATTTTTCATTTTCTATCAAACTCTACAATGACATTTGAGCTGGGAAGAACCTTCGACGTCATCTCTTCCAGGGCCCTCATTTGATCTATGGATAAGGCAATGGCCCAGGGAGGAAAGGAGACTTGTTCAAGGAGATACAGGGCTTGAATTTGGCTTCGGATTCCATAACTTAGTAGTCTTTTCACTACACAGTGCTTCTTGAATATGCTATCATTTTGCTTGTGTCCCCTTGATCAATTTCACCACACTCTTGACTTTAATTCTTTCAAGCTATGTAATTCTTCTGTTAAGGAAGAATCCTACCCTTTCTTGGCTCCAGTAGATCATCTTTAAGAATTTCTATGATCTCCAATTCATCACTGCCTGGACACTATGTTGACAACTATCTATAAACTTACCTAAAATGGTTTCTCTAATCTTCATTTTCTGCTTATCTACTGGTTTCTTCCCTGTTGCCCACAAACATATTCATCTCCCCCAAGATTAAAATTAAAAAAAATGTTACTACATCTTACAATGCCCTCTTCCATCTATCCTAGAACTTTCCTTTACTTTTTCAACTCAACTCTTTGAAAAAGCTGTCTACACTTGGTGCCTCTACTTCCTTTCCTCAGTGTGGTTGTTTGTTCTTTGTTTTCAAAGAGGACTATTGACATCACAGGGTAATGTCTTCACTTGCTCATGAACTAGATTTAGGTGAGGCAAAACTGCACAAAGTTGTCAGCTTCATTCTCTCTTCCAGAGTCATAGAAATCCAGTGATCAGACAAGAAGTAAGATAACTGACGATGACCTGGTATATAATGGTTTAGGTGTCGTTGATGTTTGACCAAGCTCTAAGAGCTCCCCAGTACCTGCTTCAACTTCCTTCATGGCCCACTGGAACAAATTATTCTCATCCACCAATTGTGCCAGGGGAAGCTTTCACGTGTTTGGGGTAGACATCCCCCTAAGATTTCAAACCACTATGTAGAATGGGATTTCTAGAAAGATTTTCTGTGGTAATATGCTATAAACACCATCCACAGAATATAAGAATTTTTATAAGTGTCAACTTCAACTTTAAATTTAAAATTTGACAGATATTTATGATACTTAATATTGGGAGAGATGCAAAGATTAAACAGAACAGTAGAGATTTCTCTTCTGGAGTTTGCAGTTTAGTAGGATGGGTACTACAATGGTTACAGCAGTGGGCCTGGAGTCATGAAATCCTGAGTTTACACATGATCTCAGACACTTAGTGACTATTTAACTTTGTGTTAATCCCTTAGCTACTTTTTGCCTCAGATTCATTAGCTGTAAAATGAGTATTATAAATAGCACTTACCTCCCAGGGTTGTTGTGTGATGAGCAAATGCAATGATATTTGTAAAGCCTTAGTACAGTGTCTGCTACATAGTAGGTACAATTGAAATTCTATTAGTGATATTATTGTTACATGCAAATGTGATGTGTAAAATAGGCCATGATTGGTCTGTAAACAAAGTTTTGAAGCCCAGATTAATTGGCACTGCTTTAATAACCCATTTTGTCAAAAAAAGATCATTCCTTCCTTTAAAACTCATATTGTAAAATGTGAAAACTGGTGTATTTTATTCAACAACTTCGCGGCATCAAAACCAATCTCAAATGGCACTGCTTTCATGGCCCTTATTATCAGAAAAGATCATTCCTTTTGGAATGATCATCAAAGCCTGGCTTTGATGTCAGAGTGTTTACAAAGTGCTTTACATATAATCTTCTCCCTGTGAGAAAAGTACTAGAGGTATTATTATCACATCTTTTATAGATGAAGAAACTGTAGCCCATAGGACATACATATTTGCTGTAGGTCACACTAGGAAATGTCAGAGGAAAGATCTGAACCCATATCTTTCCAAATCAAAGAGAATAACTCAGAAAAAGGGACCTTCCAAGGCTTAGGGAACCTTATATATAGTAAGTCACTTTCTGATCCTCTTCTGTCATTGTTGGCCATTCTATTGATTATTCACAAGGAATCATAAGATTAGGGTAGTGCTGATATACTTGAGGGGGATGAAATATTATAGGGACATGAAGAAACAAGCCACATTTGGCAGTGGAAGGGGGGAGGGGTGCAAGTCTTCTCTTAAAATTAAATTCTAGTTGGTAGAATGAGTTAAAATTTACTGGGGAGATAGAAAAAGTGGATCTCTTCTAAAAACCAGAGCTAAAATGTCAAAATTATATGAAACGTAGGTTTTAAAATGTCTTCAAGAAACTTGTGACATGTTCAATGATTTTAAAAAGCTTTTAAAGCCTTCTCAGAGCCTGTTACATTGCTGGTTCAGTGAATACATGTACAGCTAACTTTCCAGTGCTAGGGAGCAAATGTCTACCTGCTGTGCCAATGGGCTATTAAATGGTTGGCTTTGTCCTCCCCAGGATCATTAAGAAAGCCCTCCTGATACAGCACAGCAGAATACTATCCTCTTATTAATTTGGATAACTCTGTCCTATTTCTTAAATTTACCTTCTCAGTGGCATAGTTGAGAGGGCCTTAGAACTGGGAGACAAAAGATTTGGTTTCAATCCTAGCTCTAGGCATCTAAACTTGGGCAAGAGCTTTGAACTTCATGGACTTCAGTTTTGTCACCTGTAAAATGGGTAGACTACTTATTCTTCTTATGAATATCAGATAGGAGAGCATATCTGAGCTTAACTAATTTTGCTTAATTAATCACTTGCTCTCTTGTGGATCTTGCTTATGCCATGTCCTCTATGTCTTTTGCGTCTCGAGACGTTTTTCCTTTGCAAAGGCTAAGGAGGTCAGAAATTTACCATTCAGAAATATTATTAAAGGACAATATGGAGAAGTGAATAGAATGCTGGACTTGTAATCCGGTCTGAGTTCAAATCCTGTCTCTGAAACTTACTATCCTAAAAAGCCAATCAATTCACTTCTCTTTACCTTCATTTCTTCATTTGGGAAAAGAGAGTTTGACTTACTGGTGTTTAAGATCACTTCAGCCTCTAAATATATAACCCTATAATTCTACTTAGAATCTGGCTGCTTAATTCTTGTTCTCTATAGTGATATCAGCAGGTAAGTGAGTGATGCATGGCAGAACTTTACAAAGTTTTCATGAAATTGGATTTTTAAAATTAAATAAATAAAACTTGGTATAAGTTCAACCCAGATACTTAATCAAACAGACCTACAGTTGCTGAACCAAGTCCTATTATATCAGAATGATTCTGCAAAATTCACCCTTAACAGAAACTGATGGAACTTCAAATTTCCAACACCTCTCCATCCCTCCCCTGTCAGCCCCCTACCCCTGTCCTACACAGCAGTCCTCTCAAACCCATCCTACTTCTCAGGTATCCACTATGAGTCTGTTACATAACTTGCCAGTTTTCACAAATGCTCTGCTTTTTTTGAAAACCTTCTGACTTCCCACCAAGAGTCCCAGGGCTGACTTTCCTCTCAACCATTTACAAATGAAATCTCCCAAAGTCCTTCTGCAAATCTAAGATCATTCTCTCCCTCTGTGTCCAAAAACAGTGCTTGAGGATGCCCACAAACACTCAGGCACCTGGATTCTCACATGGCTGCTGGGCACACTGCTCTTTCCTCTTCAACCTGGGCCTCCCCAGATGCTAACATCTGTAACTGTAAAATGCTATCTCAACAATGATGATGATGGTGGTAATGGGGAATAAGACTACCATTCCTATATGAATTAGACAGATGACTCTTTCTTATAAAATGAAGTATTAGGAAATAATGGAAATTCCAGTGCTTCTGCAACTAGAATTATCCAGAAAGCAAGATTTGCATCTAGGTTCTCCAAAGTGGGATACCTTTCAGGTGGAGTTAAGTCCTAGTGAAACCACATAGTGGGAAAATGGAACTCTAGGATGGGTAAATTAGTTTCATTTAGTCCATCTCAGAGTTCAGTTTATCCTTTCTAGATTTTGGGCTATAGGGAAGGGAGTTCAGCCAGGTTGCTTAAATACTGGCTGGGAAATGGTGGATGAGGTTGCAGGGACCTTAATTACAGATGCATTGTTACTACCTCCTGGGTTGTTACATGAATTTCCCAATAAAAACACATTTTTGATCTGGAAAAAAAAATAACAAAACCTAGGAAGAGAGCCTTGGCTTAACTCTTTTCTTTGTTTTTTTAATGCTTATTTGGCCTTCTCTGGGCCTCAGTTTCCTCATCTATCAATTAAGGACCTTGTAATAGATATTCTCTAGGGTTCTTTTCCATTCTTGATTCAATGATCCTTTTATGTGGGGCTAGCTTTCAGAGCTTGAGGAACCACTGGGGAGGCCAGACCCAGCTGGAGTTCTATACAAAGAGGTACTGAACTGCCTGAAGCTGTTATGACAATTCTGGGGACCCAAGGACAGGGTACCAAAAACATAACTCAATCTGTGTTAAATTTTGCAATAACGTTTGGTCCAAAGCCCAAGATGTGTGACTCTAGTAACAAAATTTTGCCTAGATTCAGCCTCATCTGCTCTAGAACCCACCAAAAGCATTCACAGAGATTAGAGAAGTGGTTTCCAGTTTTCTCAACTACAAAATGAATGAGTTGGACTAGATCAGAAATTCTAAATGTTGGATCCACAGACAGATTTTAGGGGCCCTTTGAACTATATAATTAATTCATTTTTAAAAATAATATTTTGATCATTGCATTTCAATATAATTGGTTTCTTTGGTAATTTCATCTACTTTACTTTAGGCATTTGAAAATACCAGTCTGAGAAGGGCTCCAGGCTTCCTCAGACTGCCAAACAGGTTCATGATACATATAAAAGGGTTAAGAGTTCCTTTGAGAAATGGTCTCTGAGACCTGTTTAGGTCCTTGGTCCCTATGAGAACATATGTTCAGTCTAGAGTGGTTTAATCCTAGTGATAAAAAGCTTACTTCTGATTTTCCATTTCTAAAAAAAGGGTGCTTGGTAGTAGGCTAGATGCACAAAACTTTCCTTTGCTGATGACCTGTATTCTCTTTTTGTCCAGAGAGGCAGCTGCTCTGTTCCTAACACAGAGAAAGGAAACATAGAACATGACCCTGCTTTTCCTCCATCATATCCTTCTGCTTTTATGTCTTAGATCCTGTGGGATTCCCCCTCTTCTTCGTTCCCTTCTCCTCCCTGCCTCCAACACACACACTGAAGAAATACATGTAAGGGGAAAAATCAATTTCATCCTGACAATCCCTTTCCCGTACCTCTCTACTTGCCAAGTCTTGGTGAGTTTATAATTTAGCATAATCAGCCCATTCCAGATGGAGAAAGGTTTTCTCCCTTCAGTGCTCTGGAGAGTGAATTGATCATAATTAAAACCTTACTTTTGTATAATTCTGTAGACTGTTGAAAGAACTGTTAAATAGATTACCTCACTTAATTGTCACAACAACTCTTTGAAATATGTTTGGCATGCCCATTTGACAGATGGGGAAACAGAGGCACCAAAGGGCTCCCCAAGGTCACATCTATCATCTCAGTGGTAGAGACAGGTCCAGAATTTGAGATTATGGCATCTTAGCGGAGAGCTCTTTCCATTATAGCCAATGTGCTGCTCCCTGCAGAGCCCAAAGCTGGAAATCGGACTGTAGACTCATCCAATGCCCATGAACCTCTTTAGCATATAATGCTGATAGACTTCTTGTCTGCTAAAAAGATAGAAATTCATTTTGGATATTAATGAGAATTTCCATTTAAAGCATATTCAAGGTCTTCGCTATGTTATGAAATAAATGAAATGAATTTATACATTCTTTTGCTTTTAAAAACCCATAATTTCATGAGAACTTTATAGAGTTGCTATTATTTATTTAAGATTTTGAAGTCACTTCTATGTAGGACTTGAGCTTTACTAATTAGATAATGCAAAATGAAGTAGTTAGGGTGGTCCACTAATTACAACAAAGTAGAGGGCATAGATGCAGCCAGACCCCTGAGATAACTGAGTAATGACTTTGGCTCCAAGCCTTCTTGCAGGCTGTAGGACAAAAAGAAAATCAAACTTGGTTAAGTGACATTTTCTCACAAGAAAAGGTATTCAATGAGCATTTATCTGCAGTTACATGCTTTCTCTTAGAACTACCCTCAAGTCAGGATTTATCCCATGGACACTGAGCAACAGAGTAGACAATACTGGAATTAAAATATCACAGAAAAATATTGTTCAATGGATGATCCTTGGAGAGGACACTGGTCTGAAAGTCAAGAAACCTGAATTAGAGATACCATATGACCTTGGAAAAAGCCGTTGATTTCTTTGGGCCTTAGTTTTCCTCATCAATGAAATGAATAAGTTGGACTAGATGATGTCTGGTCTTCTTTCTAACTCTCTTTAATATTCTATGATTCTTCAAATGCTCCTCTAACAAACATCTATACTGAACTTCAATCAAGCAGCAAGTATTTGTCAAGCATGTTTATTAAACACAGTATCTATGTTCCAGGCACTATACTAGGATTCGAAGATACAAGTCCAAAGCATTAATCATCAAATTCAATTAAATCATTAAATTAAATTAAAATGAAATGCATATGATTTGGAACCAAGTGTGAGGAAGGTTGAGGGGAGGGTGGGGTAGAAGAAGCAAAGGTGATGTCCTGATTCGGAGGTTTAAGAACTAGTTTTGTCATTTAGACAAGAGGCTAGCCCCCTTCAGTCCAGAAGGCATTTGTGAAAGAGCCTATATCCTTTTCATAAAAGAGGCTTGGATCAAAGCCCTTGTATTAGTTCTTGGTGGAGAGGCCAAGACCATGTGCCGTATAACATAGAGGAAAATTCATAAAAAACAAAGGGATTATGATTTACTGAATTAATCAACCTTACTCAGATTACTAATGACTATTCCATTGGTCACTGACCAAATAAGAAACAATGAGCAGGATTACAAAATGTTCCCTGAAAATTTCTCCTCCATTCAAGAGAATCAGAAGTATAACTAGCACATGGTAAAGGGGTCATGCTCCAGGGCAATTTCATGAAGGGTGGTACAATTCCTCGATGGTTCTCTGTACCTCTCCTTGCTTCATGATGCTCTGCTGACCTGGGGCACTGTGTGTCATAATGATCCTAGGGGTTCCATCACTCTTTTATCCTCTCCAAGGCCCTGCTTTTCCTGTATTTCATTAGGGGTGAAAGCCTAATAACATATCTCAGAGTGACTGTATCTATGACTGGATTGCTTCCTGCACCATCTTTACCACCAATGCCCCTCCCTCCAAAAAAGCTTTTTTTTTGCCTCCGGTGGAAAAAATGTCCAATTACTTCTCTGAAGGAAATATTCATCTTCACCTCCCCAATAGAATATAAACTCCTTGAAAATAGGAATTGTTTCATTTTTGAAATCATATCCCCAGGGCTTAATATAGTGCTTAACATGTAGTAGGATAGGGATTAGACCTGCAATTTCAACTCTACCATGAAGGTAATCTACTTTTCCATAATATATGTTCTTAAACTTTTGTTTCATGAACTTCTTTTCTAGTCTGGTGAAGGCTATGGACCATTCCTCATTGTGACATACTTAAAAGGATAAAATAAAATACAGAGGATTACAAAGGAAACTAATTATATTAAAATAATTCATATATATAGATACACATATATCAGTGTATTATAGATTTCACACTATGCATGCATGTACATGTGTATATACATATGTATATACAATATATTTATACATATACATATATACAAATGTATGTATACATATTTGTATATGTATGTATGTATATATCACAGTTTAAGAATCTTTTGTCTTACACAATTATCAAAAGGAAGGAGATGACCATCAGTAGGGGAACGTCAGAGCACGTTATGATATCATTGTGATGGAATGTTATTCTGCTATAAGAAATGACAAGAAGGATGATTTCAGAAAAATCTGTAAAGACATACATGAAGTAAGGCAAAATGAAGTGGGCAGAACCAGGAGAACATTGTGCACAGTAACAGCAATACTGTATGTTGAAGAACCATGAATGACTTAGCTCTTCTCAGTGACACAATGATCCAAGACAATCTCGAAGGACTCAGGATGAAAAAATGCTATCTGCCTCCAGAGAAAGAACTGATGTTATCTGAATACAGCCTGAAGCATTCTCTTTTTACTTTCTTTCTTTTGTCCTTTGTTCTTATTGCTGTTGCTTGAGTCTTCTTATATGAAAGGACTAGTATGGAAATGTTATACATGATGGCACATGTATAACATACATCAGGTCACTTACTTCCCAAGAGGGGAGGGAGGGAAAAATAGAATCTAGAACTCAAAACTTAAAAAAAATGTCAAAAATTGTTTTAACATGTAATCAGGAAAAAATCATTTTTTTAAACAAAACAAGGAGAATAAAGCTAGTCAGTGACTTGTCCATGTCACATAACCAGAAGGGATCATGGATGGGACTTGGGCCCATATCTTCCTGGGTTGAAGACCATAGTGGCATATCTGCTATGCCTTTCTGCCTCTGATATATACATAACAAACATCAAATATATTCTGGTTGATGAATTGATTGATCCTTTGGCCACAAGGGTAACAAATTAATCTACTAACTTTTAAACCACTTCAATTCTGGGCGTTGGTTTTTTCATCTGTGAAATGAGGGACTTGAATTAGATGACCTCTAAAGTCTTGTTCAGCTCTCAAATACTCTGATTCTTTGGATTCTCTCTGCAACATCTTTCTCTGTCTCTTGCTAGTACCGTTTTATGGGAGCAACCTTTCTGGTTCATATATTGGAAAACTCTAATTCCCATAAGATTCTCTCCAGTAATTAAGGAAGTTAGGAAAATGTCAAATATCACAGTGTAATGGCAGTTTAAATGGGAAGATATTTCCCATTCGTTAACAGGCCCATGTGACCTGCTTAAATCACCTGGAAGCCGTCATGTATGGTGGGAGGAGACTGCTAAAAGGGTGGAACAGGAAGGGTGGAGCAAAACTGGGAGGAAGCTGGTGAGAGCAGTTGGGGCAGAGGAGAGAAGACACAGGTAGGTACAGCTAGTGCTGTGAGTGTTTGCTTGAAGGAAGACCCTAGTGGGAGAAGGAAGGCTTGGGAATGGCTTTGTCCCTTATAGTGCTAATGTGTATTGACTTCTTGTTTACTATGAAGGATTTGGCTTTCTGGTGTTGGGACTTGGTTTTCTGGTGTCTGAATAAATGTTTTTCTTCTGCTTTCTATATGGAGAATCTGTTATACTTTGTGATTCAGAACTGCACTGGCATATTCATAGTCACCCTCAGTGCTGTGAATATTGCCTTGGAATATTGCCTTGGAAATATACATAGCTACACTAAATATTATTATCTGCAGCCTCTCCTCTACCAGCATCCTGCCAGGCATCATAGAGTGGTAATAGTGGCATAGGAAGCATAATACAGCAGAGGAATCTCTAGCTTTGTAATTAGAGGACCTGGGTTTAAATCTCAGTTTTATCTCTTGCTGTCTGGATGGCCTTGGTTTCCTTTGCAATCCTAGGTATTATATTTTGTGCATTAACAAGCATTATTCTGAGAAGGGCTCTATAATCTTCACCAGATTGCTGGAAGTGTCCATAATATACTTGAAAAGTAAAAAGTCCTTGGAATAGGTGATTTCTAACATTCCTACTAACTTTAATGCTATGATCCTTTGAACTGAATGTAGGCCTACATAAGGGAGGCCTGCTCCATGGATTTTCCTTAATCTTTCTTCAAGCTAGCCTGTACTTAGCTAAATTGTGTATGGGATGTTCAGGGAAGATTCACACTTTTTGTGGTATGGTTTGCTGAGTCCTTTTTAGGGCTACTCATCCACCTTTGGTGTCCACCTTTACCCAACTCTCACCTATGACTCTAAGAAACTGCAGCATTCACAGCAGCCATACCCTAGGTAAACCATCTCAGCAGATGGCCAAAACTGACAGGTTTGAGGGTAACTAGCAGACCTGAAACTGTCAGTGAGTTAGAGGGATGTCTACTCCAAGCATCTGAAGACTTCCTCTGGTGCAATGGGTGAATGAGAACAATTTATTCCACTGGTACATGAAAGTGGTTGAAGCAAGTGCTGTGGAGTGCTTAGAACTTAGTCAAACGTGGAAGATACTAAGGTCATCTATTGCATCCTGAGCCATCACCAATTATCTTAACTTTTGTCCTGCTTCTAGACTTCAGTGACTCTGGAGAATAGTGAGGCTGGCAACTTTGTGCAACTCTACCTCACTTAAATCCAATTCACAAGCAAGTCAAGACATCACCCCCACCCCGTGATGTCATTGATCTTCACAGAAAATAAAGAATGAAGCACAATTAAGAGTTGGAACAAATAAAAGTAAGATGGACTTTGAAATCCCAAGTAGTATTGGGTACCAGGATAATTCTATATTATCATGTATTTGCCTTTGAATTATGTGTAGGAATGTGAATGTGATCTTAAGAATCTCATAGTTTTATCACTGTGTTCTCTCTCATTGCTTTAAAATGGATTTTAAATTCTAATAATGAGATGACTCTCCTTTGTGTCCTGAGGAAAGTTTACCAGGGAAAAAAGAGGGAAAAAAAGACCCCAAGGGGTAGAATTTGGGTCTGCACATAACTATCATAAGTTGCTTCTATGCTTGAGATATCACCCTAGCAAATCTTTGGAGACCTTCAGTTTGTCCCCAGGAGAATTTGTGAACTTCTCGACATTTGTTACATTTGAGAGTAGATGGACAACAGAAGCTGTAGTAGGAAAAGGTTCCCCACTATTCTGTGAAAGTTTAGGAGTAGGAGTGAGCATTAGGAAGAGAAAGCACATTCCCTCTCTTATGAAATGGAAAGAAAGGAAGCTTTGAACAGCCCATTCTCCCAGATAAACACAGGAAAGTTAGAATTACCATTCTAATTCCTTAAACTAATAGGCCCCATTTTTTTTCTATCATGCTAGACAGTGTAAGGGAAAGATACTTTTTTCTAGATGCCTTTACTGTACTCTCCCTCTCACATGAACTAATGCTAGGGCATAAAGAGAAATTCCTTCCTTCATTTTCCTTTATTCCTTATTCCTTCTTTTCTTTTTCTTCTTTCCTTTCTTCCTTCTTTTATTCTTTCCTTCCTTCCTTCCTTCCTTCCTTCCTTCCTTCCTTCCTTCCTTCCTTCCTTCCTTCCTTCCTTCCTTCCTTCCTTCCTTCCTTCCTTCCTTCCTTTTCTTTTTCATTCCACAAATATTTATTGGGTTCTACTATGTGCATTAGTTTGCCAGATGTTTCTTCTTCACAGATGGCATCATATTGAGCAAAGTTTTGAATATCCAAAATAACTTTCAAATCCTTAGAAAGCAATGAGCCCATGTTACAAAAGACTTCTCAGTGAAGTCCACAAAAAGTATGAAATAAATTTGCATCTATACAGGAGGAAAAAAAAGATAAAAAAATAGTTATTGATTAGATTATAACATGCAGCTGGGTGGGTAGCCTTTTGAAATGGTCCATCAATATGTATTTCTTGGCCAGGTGCTGCAGATGAAAGAACTGGGCCTAGAATTGATAAGTAGGAGGAGTTTGAAGTATGCATTGGTTTTATGAAACTGCACAGAGTTTTTAATGAACACAAAGTGCTTGCTCCTGCAGAAGTTTATCTCTTTATCACCAAGAATCTCAGAGTGATATCATAGAACATGAAGATCTCAGGAAAATTAGTATTACCAACAACTTAGAAGGTACAGGGTGGCTTTAACAGGATGCAGTGTTATTCCCTATGATGACTGGCATATAAGTGAAATAGATGACAACAGCTATGATATTTATGGCCAGAAAAAATGGTGGGCTAGTTGTATAGTGAGAAAGAAGCAACAAACATACTGTAAGTACTTCACTGCTACCCCTGAGATATCAAAACAATGACAAGAAGAGCTTCAGTGGACTAAAGAGTTTCTTTATTCAATTCAACAAATAATGGAGACTGATAGGATGATAGATTTCAACCTTAAAGGCGGCTTCAATTAAGCAATTATTTATTACATGCTGGGGATATAAAGATGAAAGCATAAGTAGTTCTTGGTCTAAAGGAGCTTACAGTCTAGCGGAGAGATAAGATAAACACACAGAAGGAAGTAATATATCATTTAAGTGCACAGGAAGGGTCCAAATAAAACTGAGTAGTAGATTTAAGGAGGGATAGATTGCTTACAGTGTGGATAGGCAGATTCATGGAAGTCTCTGTGGAAGACATCTAAGCCTTGAAGGCAGAAGATTTCGTTGGGTTGAGATAAGAGGAAGACCATTCCATGTGGATCACGACTGTGCTTAAGGAAAATTAAGCTGAAAGTAATGTGAAGAATAAAATAGGGAGGGAAGAGACTGGAGGTAGAGGTGCAATGAGGAAGCTTAATTATGGTTGCTACAATATAGAAGTTCTTAACCTGAGCTCCACAATCAAAATATTTAAAATATATTTTCTTATAATTTTACGTTCCCTTTTTTATCCTATGTACTTTATTTTATGCATTTAAAAACATTATTCTGTGAATGGGTCCATATGTCTAACCAGACTGTCAAAGGGATCCATGACAAAGAAGTGTTTAAGAACCCCTGCTTATAGTAGTAGCAGAAAACAAGAAACAAAAAATACTACAAAGACAGAATCTATAGAGCTGGTCTACTGATTGTGAAAGGTGGGGGAGAAGTTAGAGCCTGAGACACAGGCAAGATGAAAGTGCCATCAGTGCCTTCTGCTTATGATATCCAGGAGACAGTTGGAAATATGAAACTATAGCTCTAGGTTAGAGCTGAAAAAATAGATGGGTAATATTTAGAGCCATAGGATAAGTTAAAGTTGTAAATGGAGAGAAATATACAGAGAAAACTTTATAGGAAAACCCAATCTAATTTATTAAAAGTCTGGATGTGCAAGGTAATATCCTTGATTTGAGGGAAAAGAAACATGGAGTTTCTTTTCATGAAGTCTTCACGTCTTCATAAAGTTTACATTTTGCTAGGGGTAGCAGAAACAATAATGAAGTCTGGCTGAGGTCAAAGGTTGGCAACACTTGAGAGACATCTTGACTGAGAAAAGGAATATCCATTTGCCTTGAAGTTGGATACCTTGACTTAAATCCCTGCTCTATTACTCAAATGAATGAATGAAAAAAAAATGTATCAAGTTCTTGTATGCGAAGCATTCTGTTATTATATGCATATATTATTATATGCAAAGCACTGGAGAAACAAATAGAAAAGACAGTCTCTGCTCTCAAGGAGTTCATCTTCTAATGGGCAGACAACAGACAACATCCAAAATATGGAAGATTTCAGCTGAAATCTGGTCCTTAGGGTGCAGCAGCAAAACAGATGGTCATGGCTCTTCTTTAATGTGATTTCCTTTTATAAAATTATATCATTTTTTGATGTTGAACCATTTGATGATGCCAAGGGCAAGAGCTTTCTTTTTTGGATCTCCAGCATCTGTGGCTGAAGCACCTGCAGGAACATTTGCCAGGCTGCATCTCCACAGGGGTTGTTTCCTAGGATAATGGCTGAGCACATTGGACTGGAAGCAATGCTATTCCCACTGCTTTTGTGCTCAGGGTTCTAGATTGTCTCCACCAGGATTTGATGGGAGATGGTGGTCAATGAGACAGTGGGTATTTGACTGTCCTGGATCCTGGTGCTTCGTGTCTTGCCCTCAGGGTGCTTCAGTGTTTCAGCTAGGCTGACTTCCTGCCCTCTGAGTGGCATTTGGTTGACAGTTGGTGGGGATGACTGGCTCCCTCTCCATAACAGCTGCTTTCTCCTGAAAATGGATGTGAGGGAAACAGGACTGGTGATCTGGGGTGGACTGCCCCTCCCAGGACTCTTGGGCTTGTAGGTGACAATAGGCCAGTTGACTTGCTTTCTGTGTGACTAGGAAATTCATTTAATTTCTCCAAGTTCTAATGAGACTGATTTCTAAAGTTTCTTCCTGCTTTAGAATACTTTTGAATCTATGAATACAATTAGAGTATCTCACTGCTGCTCCTCCTCCCCCACACTCTACTTTCACTACAATAATTAGTATGAATTTATGGGAACCATCCTTTTGTTCTTTTGAAGGCAGGGATGATGTCTTTTTTTTTAAGTCTTTGTAATCCCTACAAAATAGCCTTTGCAGTCTTGCTTCTGACCTCACCACACAACTGACATCACTCTCTTCAAAGTTAATAGTGATCTCTTAACTGACAAACATGATGGACTTTTCTCAGTCCTGTTCCTTCTGCTGTATTTGACTCTGTCAACTACCCTGTTCTCCTTAAAACTCTCTCCTTTCTAGTGTGTGCGTGTGTGTGTGTGAGACAATACTGTTTCGTGGTCCTCTTACCACTCTCATATCTCTTTCATTAGCTCATCATCTATAACATTCCCCCCCGTACCCCACCATTTCCCAACCATGAAAGTGCACCAAGGTCTTAGGTCTGCTTTTTCTTTTTTTCTTCTCTCTTTTTCTTGGTGACCTAATCATTTCCAGTTTAACTAACGTTGCTATGTAAGTGACTGAAAAATGATGTTAGTGTTACCAGTAGTACAGGTTTATTTTGAGGCTTTGAGGTGAGGGAAGAAGAGGGGAAAGGATGTGACACAAGGGGACAGTGAATGCCTTACTCATTGCACTGCTAGGAATTATCTAGTTAAGAGAGTCCCACTTGGCCACCAGGTCTCTCTTTTTTAATTGTCCATGTAAACTGCTTTCTGTTTGGATCTCCAGATTGGTTTACACTGCTACTTTTTGTTTCCCCTGCTGTGGACACTTCTAAACATTTGTAATAATCCCCCAGACAGTCTGTGCCAACCAAGAGTTTGGCTATTCTCTTTGTTTAAATGACTAAATTAAAAATTATCCCCAAAGGAGAGAGTCTCTAAAACATTCTGCTTTCTTGGTAGCAGGATTAGGCAATGGGTCTATATGGAATTCAAGAGAACAGATTGATATAATTCTGGTGACCTCTCAACTGTCAGCCTCAGTATGAGAGTTTGGACTAACGATCTTTCTGAAAGAAAGGCCATTGCCCCAGTATTAGCAGAAGGAGAAAAAGGAACTTCTTGGGATAAAATGAAGTGCAAAAATATGAAGGAGTAAAAGATCTGTAAGAAAAAAAGATAGTTATGACTGTAGTTGAAATATCTTAGCTACCTATGTTGTTTTGGTACTTCTTAGAATGAGAGGAAGAGCTCTTGTTAGCAGAAGGTGTGGAACTCATGCATGACCTATTCTAGTCAATGAATATTCATTCTCTCTGAACTCTGCACTGTAGCCAGCACTGGACTCAGCTTGGTGAAGGATTCTCACAAAGTGTAAAGAACTGACCTTATGTATCACTAAACACCCCAACATAGAGAGGGGGACCTGCTACCACAGGTTTTTAGATCTGCATTCATAAAAGGAAAGCAACTTCTAAGGAGTTAGCAATCACTTTAATCAATCATAGGTATCAGAGAAAATCAAAATCAAAATTTCATAGAAAATACAGAGAAATCAAAAGTCAATAGACATGCTTCCAAAATGTCTGACAATTACATATATACACAGTTACCAGAGAGGAAAACATCAGCTTCTAGGTTTGCCCCAAAGTAAAACACCACCCTCAGAGCATTTCTGCACTTTTTAGAGTCAGAAGGCATAACCCTCTTAGAAAAAACAGAAGGTACTTGGGACCCTCCTACAAAACAACTTTCCCCTAATCAAGCTTCCCACAGATGGGCAGGCCCATCAATGGGTGGGAAAGATCCTCCTTAATCACATTATTGACTCAGAGGCACTTTTAGAAAAACACAAACAGCAGAAGAACCTACTTTACTTGCCATTACACCTTGTTCCGAGGAGCTCATACATTCCTGAAACAAGTCAAGGCTATTTATTATCCAATGCAAAAATGCATACTACAGACAAAGTGATCTTGTCACTTGGAGAAAGGAGAAACATGTCTTGGAGAAGTCAACCTCATACAATAGGACTTAAGTTGGGCCCTGAAGTAGAGATTAGAGACAGGAGAGCTTTCAGCTTCATAAATAGCTTTCAGGGAATCATGAAAGCTATTTATGGACCAAAAACCTATGGTGAATCACAACCACTCAGTGCTGATGGAGCCACATTGATTAGTGATAAGGACATGATCCTAGAGAGATGGACTGAACACCTACATAGTCTTCTCAACAGACCATTATCAATCAATGCTGAGGCTATTGACCATTTATCTCAGGTTGAAGTCAATCCCTCCTAACCTGAACTTCCTACTGAAGAAGAGATTTTGAGGGCCATTAGGCTCCTTTCATGTGGCAAAGCACCTGGTGTTGATTCTATTCCAGATGAGATTTACAAGGTAGGGGGACCATTGTCCATACAAAAACTGACTGAAATTTTCCAGGTTATATAGAAGAGGAAGTTATCCCCCAGGAGTTCAAGATGCCTCCATTGTCCATCTCTATAAAGGTAAAGGGAATAGATTGTCCCATAACAATCACAGGGGGGTCTCTCTCTTAGTTATTTTTGGCAAAATTATTGCTAGAGTCCTCCATAATTGGCTGATCCTTCACCCAGAAGGTGGTCATATACACCTGAGAGCCAGTGTGGTTTCAGAAAGGGCCAAGGAACAGTTAATATGGTTTGCTGCCTGATAACTCCAGGAGAAATGCCAGGAGCAGAACAGAGGTCTGTACGCAAGGTTTGTAGATCTGACCAAGGCCTTTCACTTTGTTAGTGGAAAATTATGTCAAAATTTGGTTGCCCTGAGAAGTTCATCTGTATTGTACATCAATTTCATGATGGCATGTTTGCCCAGGTTCTAGTTAGTGGACAATGATGTCATGCCTTCTCACAGTCACTAATGGAGTGAAACAGGGCTGTATGCTTGCTCTCATGCTTTTTAGCATGATGTTTTCAGTCATGTCAAATGCTTTCAATGAGGATGAACACGGTATCAAGCTGAACTACTGTACTGATGGTAAATTCTTTAATTTGAAAAGGCTACAAGCCAAGACCAAAGTGGAGGGAGTACTGGTGCATGACTTTCTGTTTGCAGATGATTGTGCACTCAATGTAGCCTCTGAAGCTGAGATATGGATCAAAATATGGATCAATTCTTTGCTGCCTGTACTAATTTTGGCCTAATAATTAACACCAAGAAATTACAAGTGCTCCATCAGCCACCATCACACCATCCATATGTGGAACCATAGGTTACAACAAATGGAGACGTGTTGAATGCTTTGGATAAGTTCACTTACCTTGGTAGTGTACTTTCCGGGGATGTACACATTGACGATGAAGTTGATGCATGCATTGCCAGAGCTAGCTCAGTGTTTGGGAGGCTCTGAACAAAAGTTTTGGAGAGAAGAGGCATTAGACTGACTATCAAACTGAAGGTCTACAGAGCCGTTGTACTGACCTCATTGTTGTATGCCTTGAAACATGGATGGTCTACAAGCTCCATGGCAGGAAACTGAATCACTTCCATTTGAATTGTCTTAGGAAGATTCTGAGGATCATCTGGCAGGATAACGTACCAGACACTGAAGTCCTTGCTCAAGTTGAACTGCCAAGCATTCAAACTATGCTTCAGAGAGCACACCTCCAATGGGTTGGCCACATTGTTCGAATGCAAAATGTACACTTGCCAAAAAGACTATTTTTTGGAGATACAAGGACACTTTCAAGGTCTCTCTCAAGAACTTTGGATTTGATTGTGCAACATGGGAGACACCGGCACAGGATGGTTCAGTATGGCATGCCCTCCTCAGAAATGGGGCTGTGCTCTTTGAGCAAAGCAGAATTGAGACAACACAAAGTAAATGTAGGATGCACAAATTTGGAGTATCCATCCCAAATATTCACATAGACTATCTGTGCCTAATCTGTGGTAGAGCATTCCAAGCTCGCATTTCGTCTGATCAGCCACAGTTAGACACACTGAAATTTTACTTTATCGTGGTGATGTCATTTTGATGCTCTTCAAAAACGAAGGAAAACTACCAACCAACCAAACAGAGACAGGATAATGAAAGAGAAGGTGTAGTGGATTTGGAGTCTGAAAACCTGGGTCCAAATTATAGCTCTGCTACTCACTAGTTATAAGACCTTGGCCAAGGACAGCTAGGTGACATGGTGGATAGACCTGAGTCCAAATCTTGCCTCTGACATTTACTGCCTGTCTGACTCTACATGATTTGCATAACTTCTGTGTGTCTCAGTTTCCATCTGTAAAATGGGAATAACAACAGCACCTACCTCCCAAAATGAGTATAAAATAAAATAATTATTGTAAAGTATTTAGCAGGATGTCTGGCACATAGTGGGTACTATATAAAATGTCAAATTATTATTGTCATTTCCCTTTGGGGAGGCTATCTTGGGGAAGGAGTGCAGCACTATGTACAACGAAAAGAGCATGGATTGAAGGAGGAATGAAATGAGGAGCATGGATTAGAAGACTTTTTAGGGTTATTTTAGTTCTAAGTCCTATGACCCTATGATTCTAGCTCTAAGTTCTAATTGTATGGGAGGAGTAAGGCATTTCAGGAGGAAGAGAAGGTATGAGTTAAAGTGGAGTTAGGATATGATGAGTGGCAGTGCATGAAAGAGGGGGCAGTGAAGACATTGTTTGTGATTGGAGCAGAGGTTGTTCTTATTTCCTTTTTTAAAATAACTTTTTAATTCCATATTTGTAATATTTGATTATTTTGGTGTTCATGACATGAAGAATTCCTAAAATAAATAAGGCTGTTAGGAGGAGATAGGTATGAATGTCAAACTCCTTCAAGCCAGGGGCCACATCTTCTTCACTATCTGTGAATCTTCTGATATTTTTGTGGCCCAGTAGACAATTGATCAGTGCTGATTGACAATGATGATGGCTTTTGGCTTCTTATGGGATCTTGAATGTCAAAGTTTCGAATGAAAGGGAGCTCATGGCTTAGTGAACGGAAGGGACCCCTCTTTTCTCCCCTCCGTCATGATTCCTTTTGATTTCTTCTAAGCAATTGACCATATCTTACCTTATAATTTATTTATGTCTCATCAATACTGTGGAAGAGGACCCATTTTTTATCATGTGTGTTTCTCCAGTATCTTGTTGTTGTGTTTGTCCCTCATTCTCAAACAGGACCATGACATCAAGATGATGACATGACTTGCAGTAGACTTTGATTTGAGTGAAGGAGGGCTATGAAAGGTCACCAACCTCACTTTCTTCTCCTGAGCCATCTGGGTCCAGTGGCATGATATCCATCAGGATGACTGGAGATGGCCCAGGATGCAATGTGAGACCCTGGCCTTTCAGGATAAGTCTTATCACATTCTCACTTTGAGTGAGATACACCCATTCTACGAATAGGTTTCTTTAAGTTACTCAAGGGATGGCCCTTTTAATAAAAAAAAAAAGAAAGAAAAATCAAACTAGGAGGGGAGAGACCCTCAGGGTTCCTGGGTAAAAGAGAAACAATTACTATTTAGTTATTACATTCACTCTGTGCTCCAGAATCTAGCATTGGATTAGATCCAGTTGGAAAGTGGTGAGAAGTTGCTCCAAATACCTAGGACATGATTTTAGGCTCAAGGAAGCCTCAGTTTGTGTGATGGCAAACAAAGACTAGGGAAAAAGGTAGGAGAAAGAGTTAAAGAGAGTAGAGAAGTAATGGGGAAGGAATTAGAAGAAGTCCATCCCCTCTGAATGTGGCATCATACCTTCACAGTATTCCAGAGCAATCTTGTTTGCATGGGAAGACATTCTCTCCTGAAGTGGTTTATCCTCTAGTAGTTGCCATTCTGAAGGTCAAAATGTATACCCTAAAGGGAAAGTCAACTTCAAACTACATTTAAAAAATCTGAAGCTTAATTAAATGTTAACTTTGCAAAGAAATGCCATTCTTTCAATTTTCCTATTTTTGTGTACTATGAACTCAAATAGATCTGTGATTCCATTAGTGTGGGCATTCCCTCCAACAATGACATTGCAGCCCATCCACTCTTGCCTGTTTTTTATGACATGCATTTGTCTCCATAAGTTCAATGCAGGTGGTTCATCACAGGGCAGAGGCCATCTTTCCAGTCTTTTGACATCTCAAAGATTCCAGTGAGGTACTTTTGTTTTGCACCATTAACCTCTCGATCTTGCCATGCGATCAGCTCAGGCTTTTTATTGATCAAGTATTTTTTTTTACAACTCTTTTGATAATTCATTGTTTACAATGTGTTTCTGTCTGCCCCCATCCACCACGCACTTCTCCATTGCTCTCTGGATAATTCTCAATTTCAATTCTTCAGAGAGTAATGAGTTTCATGACGTTTATGGCTGCAAATCTTGGAACACTTTTTATGGTGTATTATTTCAGAACCCACAGAGGCTTTTCAGACTTTGCTGGATGTATATAAATAGGAAGGATCAAGAATGTGGCTATAATAGATAGGAGAAATGATGAACTTGTCCCCAGGATTTAGCTTTGTCTCTACTCTGCACCCACGCACTCATGCTCTCACCAACAGGAGAGTAGAGTCTACCAATAAAATAGCAGCAATAATCAGGAGACAAAAAACCTAGAATGTTTGGTAATTTATACAAATGTTCTAAATGTGGATGATGAGCATGTATCATCTAGTTTTCAGAAATTAAATTTAGGATGTTTAGGGAATACTCACTCTAAGCAATAATAAAGTTATTTATGGAGACCCAAGAGACTCCATAAAAGAAAAAAAAAAGAAGGTGCACCTCTCCCTATACTTTCCCTTTCAAACTGTTGGTATAGCTGTGGCTGAGGCAAGGTACTCTATTTTTCTAAAGTATATAGAAGACTGAGTTTTGAACTAAAATAACAAAGCATAGGACATTCTTCTGATGAAGATGAACTAGCATTGTACCCCAAAACTTCTGTTGTAGCTAGAAGTTGAAAATAGAAACCTCACAGCCATCTGCCCAGTGACATTGCGCCTGGCAGTGGCCTCTGAAATTGATGTGTTCAACAAAATAATGGCACATGAAACAGTGCCCAGTACAGTGGCATCCAGAAAAGACTACATGTCTGATGGGGGCTATAGTGGAGCAGACCTAGTTGGGGTAGAGTGATGATATTAGATATTACTGGTCCTATAGCATTAAAAATGCTGTCCCCTATCCATGAATGTATGCCACAATCTGTCTGACTCTCCACAAATGTTTCTCACATGTATCAACTTCCTCCACTGATACTTTGTGTTTCTGTGGAAGGAAATATCCTAGGTTTATGGAGAAAATATTTTATTGTTACTTTTCTTAGACTATTTCTTTAAATGCTTTTGTTTTAAACTCATTGTGTCCTCTGGCTGACTATTATAAATAAATTAATTGGCGGGGGCATCTGGGGTATGATTTTAGTGAACATGAACACCTACGATACCTTGAATCTAATCTAGGAACCCATTCTGTGAGTTGTTTGGGATTGTCCTAGGTGCTACAGTAACAGAAATAATAAATTCTAATTATTTTATGAAGACAGTTTTCATTTAAAAAATCCCTATTTGGCATTTTCTTGTTTTGTAACCAAGGATTATGCTTTTGAAGATGATATGAAACTATGATAGTGGCTAACATACATAAATCCTTTATTTGTGTTATAAAAATGAGGTAATTGTATGTGTATATTATATATATATATATATAATATACATATATACCCTGCACAATAACCTCATTCCATTTTCATATAATAACTATTTGTGGGTACGTGAATATCCAGGGTGCACCTGTTGTACTCACCTTTAGAGATGGAATCTCAGACAGGTTGAACCCTGAAGGGCAGGGCAGTGAGAGCTCATTTTAGTAGTAAAACCACTTAAATATTTATGATAAGTTTCAAATCACTGAGAATATTAGTTCTTAATGAGAACATCAATAGGTCCAAAGCTAGAATGAGGTGAAAGCCACAGCTGCTCTCATAATGCATCAGTTTAAATGGTCCCACTGACACAGGCCCACACTTGACTTTCTTTGTTATACATTGCCAAGGAGAAGAAATAAATCTCAGCATGCCATTTGCTAGGAGAGACGTATTTCAACTCAATAGTGTTCCTGCTATCCCAAATTCCATTTTTTCCCCAAGAGTCTGTTTTATCATCCGAGATTGAAGTTCTTGACTACAAAGTTAAGAATTCAATAGGCTTGGCCTGGTGATCATGGACTTTTTCTGAAGTAGAAACTTCCTCTGCCAAATATCTTGCCCTTTCCTGCTACAATGAAGCTGTCATCAAATGCTGATATAACCATCAGTGAGTGAAATGGTTTGAAAAGCCATGTGGGATCAAGTGTCCAGAGGTGAATATATGTTACAATACTAGCTTATCTTTGAATGGTAATTCATAGCCATAAACCACTTTCACAGCTCACCTCACAATAACCCTGGAAGGTTGGTTGTACATTTATTATTACCCTCATAATTTTACAGATAAGGAAACTGAGATTTCAGGAGGTCAGAGGATCATATTGTCTAGAGCTGGAAGGGACCTCCTCAAAGGCCACTTACTCCAATCCCTACCTTATTCATATGAGGAAACTGAGGCCCAAGGGAATTTAAATGACTTGTCCAAGGTCACACAGGAAGAAAATTTAAGAGTTGACTGAATCCAGGTCTTCCAGTTCATCGTTATGCCCATTTTGTTTGCTCTGGTGAGGATGAATCAGATTATTATTTGAACAGAAATACTCTTCTGTTATTTTTCTCAAGATTTTATTGAAGAGAACCCACACAATTAACACATTTTTGAAGTTAAAAAGCCATGCTGTCACTTTTCTCTTGACATCCTTCTTTAGTTTATAAATTCCCTCTAGGGCAAAGACAATGTCTTCTTCTCTGTTCCCCCACAGCATAAAATAGGGGACGTACAGTATACATTTGATAAAGGCAAATTTATTTGATTTGCTAATTAACTTGACAACTGGTCTTGATTGCAAGATTAGATTAACCCTTTGCAATTCCAACAGATTCCCCCTCAACTTGTCACCTAATATTCCTTCTACTTTCTCATTCTAATTGAAATCTGATTCCCCCTAAGGAAGAACATGTTTCATTTATAACTCTCTCCATTGGAGGCCACACCTTCTCCTATTTCCTGACATTGATTCAATATATTATAAATTCCATGACAATTACTGTCCCTTTATTAAGTGTGAGTTTGCCGCTTCTTTCCTTTGTGGTGAGACCCTACAGGTTGCGAGGGCTTTCCCCACCTCTGTGAGGATGTCATTATATAGCTCCAAAGGAGGCAGAATAGATATCTCTAGCCTCTGTTTACCCCTCTCATTCTCCATAGGAGATTTTAATTCCTGCCAAGAGGGGAAACAGAAAGTCTGGGACCAGAGGTCTCTACTCTGCTCTCTTCAGAAGGAGGAAGTACCAGGTTAAAGTCATATCTGTTGGCTCCCTTAAATATATTAGTTCAGGAGATGTGAATTTCATGTTCAAGCTAACTTCTTATTGCTGTTCTATATCCTTTCCCACTAAATATCAGTTCCACAATGAACATGTATAGCACTTAGCCAAGAAAACTCATTTATCCAAATTGTTAGCAAAACAGAACTCAGAAAAAAGTATACATATGAGAATAGATACCAGACAATACAAAGCGAAAGAGCTCTCCCAGTGGGAATGAGATAACTTAATAGACTCAGATTTCACCCAAGGGGACATTCCCCCAAGTGTAACAAGTTGGGGATGGGGACATACATGATGGAGACTGAAAGCTCCCCTCATATCTTCCTAGATTCTTTCCTTCAGCAAACTGAAGTGGAATTGGCCTGTTCATTCTTCCTCCTGAAACCAGAAGTCAAAAACATCAAAGAGACTGTAAAGCCCAATACAACTTGAATCTTGAAGCTCCAAGATCATCTGAAGAATTAAAGAGGTCCCCTCTCTTCCACCCCTCACATAGGCACAAGGGATTGTTCTCCACCAATAAGGATAGAGTCCCGTACCAATGGGCTTTGGGACTGGGGATACATTTCCAAGTACTTCATTTGTAGCCAGGACAAGTTGCTGTTAGGCAGCCACCTGGATTGGTCTCTACAACTGTGATTAACTGTATCAAAAAAGATATTTTCATGCTTTTCCATATAATCATTGAGTTTTCATCAAAAGTAGAACTCTTAACACAATGATACAGAAATATTGAATGATGCTATCTTTAAATAGCATACATAGTTCAGAGGCTATCTCATTGTACCCAGGTGATAATATTTCTTTAAATCTTCATCTAAGTCTTAAAGAAAGATTTAAATAAATGTTAACATCTGGGTACAGTTAGATATTTCACTGACTAACCTTTTAAGTGTTCTGAATTATTTTTGCTTAATGTAATCCTGGTTTTACTCAGGTGGGAGTGGAACATACTCATCCTAATTTTTTATGAGTCTTAAGCTTGTAAGCTTTGAGACTTAAATAAAGATATCTCAAGTGTGACATTAAACTGAGTTTTGAAGAAATTAAGTGAATTGCCCATAGTAAATGATGGAACAAAGAGTCATACTGAGATCTTCCCCTTTAGATCCAGTACTTGCTCACTGCTAGAAGCTCAGTGGTACAGTGGATAGAGCCTTGGGACCAGAGTCAGGGAAATTTAACTTCAAATCCTGCCTCAGATACTCATTAGCATTGTGACCCTGAGCAAGTCATTTAACTGCTTTCGGGTTTCCCCATTTGTAAAATGGGGATAATTATAGCACCTATCTTGCAGAATTGTTGCAAGGAATAAAGGAGACAGTAATTGTAAAGCACAGTTAGCACAATGCCTGGCATCTGGTAGGTGCAAAATGAATACCTATTCCCTCCTTAGTTCCCCTTCTGCTCACTGGTTTTCTTCAAGTAAAAAGCCACTGCAAACACAGCTTTCATTCAACATTTTATTTTTTATTTGGACCTTGCTATGTCCTCTTCCAAGCTGTTCCAAGTTCCATGGTTCCCTCCTAGTTTTTTTCTCCTCTAACTAAACTTCTACCAAGGCCAAATGAGAGACAAAAGATTATGCACCAGCCTGTTTGATATTACCCACTCTATTTTTCAACTTTTTACAATTTGCTGTTTTCCTTAACTCAGGGGTTCTTAACCTGGGGTTTGGGAGTTGCTTAATTTTTTTTTTTTGACAAATGTATTTCTGTACAATTGGTTTTTTTGGTAGTCCAATATATTTTATTGTATCTATATGAAAACATTAATCTAAGAATGATCCATAGGCTTTTCTATAAGCTACCAAAGGGGTCTATAACACAGAAATGGCAAAGAACACTTAGTCTAATCCCAATGTTATTGTCCTAGTACAGTCTGTCATTACTTCATGCATAGACTACTAAAATAGATTCTAACTCTGCTTCCTAGCTCTACTCTCTCCTTTTACTTGTCATGCTAATCTTTCTTACACCATGGATCTGGCCATGTTTCTCTGCTCAAAAATAACCAGTGGCTCCCTCTTACCTGCTGAATAAGGTTCAAACTCTTTCATCTTTCATTCAAGTTCCTTCTATTCTTGGAACCTGTTTTATATTATTACTTCCCATGCATTTCTTTCTGTCCCCTAACCATGCCCTGGGTTTTATTTTCATGCTGTTGTAAAAAGATACCCTTTACCCTTTCAAATGATGAAATTGTTTCCCGTTCTTTAAAGCTTGACATAAATGTCATCTCCTTCATGAAATCTTCCTTGATTTACTTCGTTGATAGCAAAATTTCTCCTTGGATCTCATGTAATATATTATTTTGGGATTCTCTAGTACACTTTAAATATTGGTTAGCATAATTATTGGTGATAGATTCTTATAGCTCTACTAGAGGGGAAGCTCTAGGAAAACAGGGAGTATGTCCTACCTTTGCATTTCTCTCAGAAGTTTCTACTATGCTTCTCACACATTAGATATTTAATAAAAATTTAATTGTTTGCACCCACTCCTAGTCCTCTTCCTCATTGCTCTAAAACCCTAGAAGGTTTTTTTTGGCCATCTGGTTTCTAATTCAGATGGTCTACTCTTAAAGTATCTATGTGCCTTTTCAAAGAAAATTTAAAAATGTAAACCTTTTGCAAAGGTTATGTAAAATATCTGTTGCTATTATAGGAGTTAGGAATTGCTTGTAGGGCTTACTTTTTATAAGAAAGATCAGGGCTAGGTCTATGAATGGGATGGCATTTGCCAGTACAGTGAATTAGATTTTTGATTGGATAGAAATAAGAAAGGGGAAAGGTAGGGAATTTCCAACAGAAGGGGCATAGAAGAAATGCTGTGGGATGTATGGTTCATGACTTTGTACTCCCAAATGGCAAACACATAGATTATATCTAAGTTTCAGGGGGAGACAAAGCTGGAGAGATAGGTTGAAGTCATACTATGAATAGCCTTGAATGTCAGGCTATCAAGTCTATACTTTATTAGACAAGCAATGATGAACAATTGAAGCCTGTTAAGCATAGTAATAGCACTGTGAAATCCCTACTTCATGTTACTATGGCAGCAGTGTGGGATGGATTGGAAAGTGGGAAGACTAGAAGAAGAGCAGTTAGGAAGCTCTTGAAATAGTCCAGGTATAGGAACACAAGAGCCTGAACTAGGCTGGTGGTGGTAGAAATGAAAAGAACGAGAATGGATATGAGAGATTTCTTGCTTATGTGGATCTCACCCTTCCTTGGTTGGAAGCATAAGGTGAATGAGATCAAGAGTGTGGGTACTCAATCACTGTGCAAATCAAGATACTAAGGAGCGACTTAAAAGAATTCAGCTCTCAACACATATCTATTAAGCATCTACTATATGCCAGGCATTGTACTAGGCTCTGGGCAAGTACAGGTAAAAATGAAATAGCTTCCAATTCCAAGAAAGATACATTCTCTATTGAGAGAATGCAATATAGACTCAGATAAGTAAATAGAAAATATGCAAAATTATACAATGTAATTTCCTTATTTTAAATCATGTGATATATTTTTTATTTTTATGTCACCTTTTTCAATTCTAATCCTCCTCTGTCCTGTACCTGGAGAGCCATCCCTAGTAACAAAGCATAAAACAGAAGAAGGAATAATAAAAGTAATTAGTCCAAACAAGCCAACATCTCAATTGCATCTGAAAAGATCGGCCGTGGTCCATACCCATAGTCCTCTGCTTTTCCAGTGAAGGGAGAGAATTTTCTCTTTCCCTCTTCAGGTCCAGACCTGACAATTATGCATGATATACATTACACACTAGAATCATAGAGCATTCAATTCCTCATTTGCTTTTTTCCTTTTTAAAAATCCTTTTTACATTCTTGTAGTAATTGTGTATTTTGCTTTCCTCATTCTGCTTACCTCCTTTCATATAAAGTAATTTCAAGGAGAGAGGGAATGAACGATTAGAGAATTCAGACTAAGTGTACAGAAAGTGGGTTTTATAGAAAGCCAGGCATTCTAAGAGGGAGGTGAGGAAATAGGGCATTCCAGGCAGGGGGTATGGAATGTCATGTGCTGCAACAGCTGAAATGCAGCATCATCAGCAACCTGGCTTCCTATCACAGAAAGCCTCGTGGTCTTTCTTTTATGAGAAGTGGCAAAGGAAACTTCCCCCTAAATACCTCTTCACTGGAGGGGGCTGTGCTACAGCATGAGGAGGAGAGTGCTGATCAGAATGAGGAAAGAGCTGGGCCTTTGCCAGACAGAGCTCAGCCCTTAAAAGGCTCCAGGTTCCTGCAAAGTTTGGTACCCAGGATGCCTGGGCAGGGTCTAATGCGACCTGATATCTTTTCTCACTCCAAGTCAGGGATGACACTATATCAATAAAGGGGCCGGCCTGTTTCCAAACCTGGTATTAAGCAGGGAGCTGCAAGCTGTGTGACCCGAAATGTTCTCATTACCTGCTCTGACTTGCTAGGCAGTTCCTGGCACTTTGCTTATTGGAAATACTCATTCGAGGTGAAGGAGACTGTCAGTTCAAAAACAAAATTCAGCTAAGCAAGTGTATATATTTTTTTCTTCTTGCCATCTCCCCACAAATACCTAGCAGGGAGGGCAGAAGTGTAAACCTTGTAACAAATGGGCAGAACAATGTATGCTATCATAATAATATTGTAAAAACAAACATTTTTGAAGATTTAAGAACTTTTATCTATACAATGATCAATCAAGGTGATGAAATTTTTGTTGGTATCACTTATATTTATCTTAACTCAGTTTGATTACTCTGGCAGACTTTTCAGGTTAAGGTAGGAACTCTTGACCTGAAATCTGTGAACTTGACTTTAAATATGTATATATGTATAAATATATGTATATACATACATAATACATATGTATATGTATGTATATGTATTTGTATATATATGTATACACACATGTATATATATAAATATATATGTGTATATATATGTGTGTGTATATATATTATATATATATATATATAAAACTGCATTTCAATATAATTGTTCTTTTTTATAGTCCTATGCATTTATAGACATTATTTTCAGAATAAGTCTGTAGGCTTTATATCAGATTGCCAAGGGGTTCATTCAGCAAAAAAAGGAAAGAAATCCTGGGTTACAAGAAAGCTACTTTTCCTTCCCCAACTTCCATAGTCATCCTACTGTTTTCTTATTTTTATTTTCTTCTAAAACCAGAGAATACAGGATGCCAAAAAGCAAATTTAAAAAATGGTAAGAGTGTGTGAACATTCTGTATTTTTCCACCTTATTCTAATACTCATTTCCTTCCTTTAAGATATCATGGACCTTGTGAAGTCCCTGCCTTCAGTCTTTTTTGGGATCCCAGTTTATACCTGATTTGAATGGAGAACAGTAGATGCTTGACAAGACAATGCTAGGGTTCACATCTGCTATAGACTTCGTATTCTAGAGTCAGAACTTAGTGCAGTGCTGCTTTCTGCACATAGGAATGGTTTAATAAATATTTATAGAATGAATGAGTCAATGGGTGCTCTAGAACATGTTGTAAGATCAGGGTTCTTAACTTTATTTTGTTATGGATCCCTCTCCCCCCATCAGCAGTCTGATCAAGTCTATAGACCCCTTCTCAGAATAATGCTTTATTTAAAAATCATAATAAAAAGAAATGCTAAATGTCAGTTAGAGTTTAATGAAAATAAAGATGTTAATTTTTCCCTACCCAAATAGAAAGGCTTCCTGACAGTTAATCCTGGTTAAGAACCCCTGGCTAAAATCCCTGGTTAAGAACTATGCTATGGGACCATTGTTGTATCCCTGCTTGGGAGCAAGGGAGATATATGCTCCTGGACTAGTTGTAATCCAGCAAAAGACTTCTCTCCCAGGGTATAGGCAAGCCCAGCATTACTGAACATTATTAAATTTTCCTAGTACACTAAGTACCTGACATAGTAGATGAGCTATTCCCATGCAGAGAAAAAGAAAATGGGCTTAACTTGCAGCATGGGGAATTGTGATAGTGTAAAGAATATCTTGCTAGTACAGGCTTAACTCTTTCAAATATTCAAGTGGGATGCATATACTTTTATGTTCGCATGTTGTATGTCCCTGGTACAATGTAGACCCCTTGAGGAGAGGGACACTGTTTTGCTCTTTTGTCTTTGTATGTCCAAAAGCTGTCTTACCTCCCTCTCTCCTTCCTTCCTTCCTTCCTTCCTTCCTTCCTTCCTTCCTTCCTTCCTTCCTTCCTTCCTCTTCCCTTCTGTACCTTTTTTCTCTTTGTATCTCTCTCTTTCACACAAATGTGTGCTTACACGTGCGTACGCACACACACACACACACACACACACCTCCACGCACAATTAAAAAGATATTTACTTAGTCAGAGTGGGAGAAGGATATTCAACAGACAACCTAATGCCTTTCATATAGGAAGTATTCAAAACATATTTGCATGTTAGGATTGAATTGGAGGTAGGAGAATTTGTCTCTGGCAGGGGGATCTTTGAAAATAGGATAGTTCTCAATTATTTGAACTATACAGGAATCTGCTACCTAACAGGGTTTCTAAAATTCATATTTTGCCCTATAGTAAAACATCAGCTTGAGGGTTGGGGAAGTTCTTTCAAATGGGAGCTCCAAAGCTCTGAACCCACAGAGGTGGTTCAAGATTGTTCCAAGTCCTAGGACTTCCGGGAACCTTTTCAGCATGATGTTTACCTTTCAAGTCTTCTGATGATTTTCAGGGAACTGAAGTTTTTACAAAATTGTCCTGCCTTTAATGGACTAGACATCTTGGGATCATTGTGACTTTGACCCTCAGGGCCACCTCTGGTAGCATCTTAGGAATCATCCGGCTTTTGTGCTGTGGAAGCTTTTCCTTTTGTAGCCTGAAGCTCTCCCTGGCCTGAGACAAGTTCACCTACAGGTGCCCTTCCCACTGTCGGTAAACATTAGGCCAGAGAGAGCCAGGGGCTAAGGGAAAATGAGACCACAAGTGAGTCATTTTTTCCATTTATTTTTCTCTTTTGCTCTCTCCTTCCTCCCTTTCTTTTCTTGTTTACTCTTCATCCCACAGCTTAGAAATCTCCAAGGTACAGAAGAAAGGTTTTCTTGGCACAGAGTCAGTGGAGACAGTAAGTGCAGCATCTTGGAAAGTAATCAGAGAGGACTAGGGGCAGAGCTGAAGAAAAAAACCTTCCACTCCCTTTCCCCCACAAACTCCTCCTGCTCCTCTCCTGGGATCCTGCAGCAGCCCAGCTCATTCATCAATATGTCTTTCTCTCTTAAAAAAATAAATAAACAAAATAGAAGAGGGTTTTAGAAAGCCTGTGTAAAAATATTTAAAGAAACAGGCTGATTTTTCTATTGGATTACTTTTGACACAACAGATACATCCATATATTGGAGTTCTCCAGATAATTGAGGCCAAGTCAAGATTTTGGATTGAAATATTCCATTCAATTCAGCAAACATTGTTTGTTGAATTTACTATGTAAAAATCAAATACACATATAGTCAGAAATACTTGGGTCCAAATCGTTGTGAGTTGTCCTTTGTTCTTGAAGAGGACCATGACACAGGTCACTCTCAGGCAAGGGAATGATACAAGACAAAAGGAAAGGAGAAGAGAGGAGGGGAGGGGAGGAGAGAGGGAGGGGAGAGGAGAGGAAAAGAGGGGAGAGGAGAGAAGAGGAGAGGACAGGAGAAGAGAGGAGAGGATGGGGAGGGGAGGAGCTGAGTTGCCCAACTGGAATTGGTCATCTGGGTCCCCATCCAGGTATCTTGGACTGCTCAGAAGTTGTGGTTTACCTTCCTTCTTTAAGAGGATCGTGACATCAGGAAGATGATGACATGACTTGGAACTGAATTTGATTTGAGTGAGGGAGGGCTGTACAAAGTCACCAGCCTCCCTTTCTCTTCCAGAGTCCTCTGGGGTTCAAGCACTGCCTCTGACAATTGCTGATTTTTAGACTGCAGTCAGTCACTTTTCTCTGAGTGCGTCCAAGGAACTCTTTCAAGTCCATTGTTGGTTTTCATTGTGCATCCTTTGTTCTTGAAGGGGATCAAAAAGGACAAGGTGAGGGTGAATTGGATTTAAGTGGGGCAGAGTTGCTCAAAGTCATCAGGTTCACTTTCTTTTTTACAGCCATCAAAGTCCAGAGGCAAGACAAAAGTCAGAATGACTGGTAAGTGGCCAAGGATGCAATGGATGGCCTAGGCATCTTTAATATCTAACTAAGCTCTAAATGCTCCATAGCACCTTTATAAATTGTAGAGTAGGTACTGATTTGAATTGGCAGTGCTCTTCATCAAGAGCCCTACAGCAATGAGAACACTTGGTTCCAAAAACATTTTATGTAAGGCATTGTGTGATATGCTCTGATGTTTACTGGCAGTAGCAAGGTCACTTCCCAGGTTAGGGTAAGCTTCAGGCTACAAAGGTAGAAGGCTCCACAACACGATGGCAGGATGATTCTGAAGATGGTGGCTCTGAAGGTCACTGATATTGATCCCAGCATGTCTGGGTCAGTATGGAGGGCTACTTTGTAAAATTGTTCAGTCCTCTGAAAACAGGCAAAGATGAAAACCAGTTATAATTGCTTTCCTCAAGGAGTTTCTAATCTAAAATGAGGGCTCAATATATATGCACATAAATAAGTATGACCCATGGTAGAATGTAATGAGGACAAACGTGAGACTGAGACAAAGTACTTAGAAAAGTTGGAGTATGGAGTGATTAAAACTGAGACATTTCCAAGGTTTCAATACTGAATTTCCATAGGAGAACCAATTTTTAGAATGATTGTAGATGAATGGGAAGAAAGGTATTTTTCTGAAAATAGGAAGTTAAGGAAAGTTCCTTCCTTAGTGTTCTTTATTTCCCTCAGCCCCTCTGGTGACTCCAGGGGTAATATTACTCAAATCTGGAAATCTTTCTTTCTACAGTTTGAAGGGGAGATGAAGTTGGTCCCAAACATATGACAATGGGCTCCACCGATATACACTTCAACTACAAATTCCAGCTCAAACCTAGATAAAAGTACCTCTACTGCCCATGCTGCTTGGCCATCGTCTTCATCCCTTGTCTCTACCTGTAACTCTGCAATGGAATCTTGAACTTCCCCTTTCTGTCTTCCTCCTCAGAGAGGTGAACTTTCACTCTATCTTGCTTGGAACTAGGACTCCATACTATTTGTTGGACATCACTTCACCATGCTTGGTAACCACTCCCTTTTCAACAACATTTTATGTATTAGTCTTCCCCTTTTAGAATATAAGCTCCATGAGGGAAGAGATTGTTTTGATTCCTTATAGTTGTATCTCCGGTCCCTTAGCACAGTGCTTGACACATAGTGAATGCCTGAAAATAATCCATTCTCTCTCTCTCTCTCTCTCTCTCTCTCTCTCTCTCCCTCCCTCCCTCCCCCTCTCTCTCCTGTCTCTCCTCACTCTTCTCTCTCTTTTCTCTTTCTTCTCTCTCTCCCTCCTTCTTTCCTCCCTCTCTCCCTCTCTCTCCTTCCTTATTCTATTTTCTATCTATCCACCACCTATTTCTCTCTTTCTGTTCCTTTTCTTCTGCCTCTCCTTCTCTCTCTCTGTCTCCCAATCCATTTCTCACTATATATTTTCATTTAGTAAGAGCTCCTAGTATGTAAGCCACTTAGCTGGGCATGAGAGATTTGTCTTGGATTTCCTTTTAGGTTGTAAATTTTAAGGCAGACATGGCATGAAAGAATATCCTAGAGAGAGTGCTGGATTTGGAAAGAGAGGACCTGGATCAAATCTGGCCTATACCACTATCCCATGGGAGCCTAGACAAGCCTCTTAACCTCAGTGAATCTCATTTTCTTGATCTGTAAAATGAATTGATTAAACTAGATGGCTTTTGAGGTTACTTTCTAAAAGAAATTTTTAATAACATTTTTAGTTGAGGAATAAATCATTTTGCCCCCTCCCCCCAAAACTCCTACCCTTGTTGTTTTAATCTGTGGCTGCCTCTGTTCCTCATTATACCTAAGCCTGGACCTTTCCATGCTTCACTTCACCCTCCAGCTATCTTCTCACTAGAAGTCTTATGGATGGATTTAAGCCTTCTCCTCTGTCCTTCTTTGCAGTTCAGAAACCATAATTAATCAGTCCTTACATTGCTACTTGAAAGGAGGTTTTAACCTACTCCCCTATCACTCCATTCACCATCCCTGAAAGATTGCAAATAAAAATATTCTTCTCAGGGTAACACTAAATGTTATATTATATTATAATAAATATATATTATATTATATATTATATTATATATATTATAATGAAGGCTCCTTGAATATAGGACCTGTCTTTGCTTTTGTATTTATATGTCTAGTATGTATTATTTAGCACATAATAAATGTTTAATACGTGTTTTTCCATTCATTCATTCATTCATTCACTCATTTATTCATTGACTGATTAATTAATTAATTCATATGCGCTAGTATTTTCTATACCCTGAATAGTCTTGCAGTGCATGCTCTATACTTCTCCAGATGTTATAAAGTATCTAGTTGCCAAAGAACAACTCCAGAGATAGAGCTGGGAGCTAAACTGTGGATAGGGATGGAGAAACAGTGTGATAAAGAGACAAGTAGAGAAATTAGAATCAGCCTTTCAAAACCCCTGCACATACTACTTTGTTACCCTGGGTAACTTGTTGGCCCTACGTGAGACTCAGTATTCTCATCTTTAAAGTGAGTAATATTTGAGCTATTTGTTTCAAGTTGTATGTAGGTAGAGGCCGTATGTGGGTTCTTCAAAAGAAAAATTATCATAAAAATGTTGATTAGGGATGATTACTCTAGTACTTTTATGTGAGTAAGTTTAAAGAGGGGAGAAGACAGATACAAAAGAATGATTGAGAGGAAGGTTGTATAAATCAGGAAACCCTACAAATATATGTATATATGTATATATATATATATATATATATATGTATATACATATGTATATATGATTAATTAGAGTGACCAAACTTATTCCCAGAAAACAGATAATGAAATATGCATCTTTAGCTTCAGTAGTGGGGAGAGAGGTTATAGATGAACGATGATATATACACTGCCAGTGGTGATCACTGTGTCAATTGGTTTTGTTTAATTTTAATATTTTTTTAGTGACAAGTGAAAGTTCAATGTAGAGGGGTACAATGGGAAATAGAACATATTTGATTTGGACCTGGGATTTCATCAGTGTAGAAAACTCCTTCAACTAGTGGAAACCAGCAACTTCTCTGTAATTTATGATTTAGAGAGTTGACTGGGCATTAGGAGGGCAATAACATGCCCATAGTCTCATAGCTAGTATATATCAGAGGCAAAATTTGATCCCAGGATCTCTTGACTCCAAGGTCAGTCTCCTACCCACTCTTTAACATTGGTTCTTTACAATTGTATATCAATGACAAAACCCCTTATGTTTGTACAGCATTTTGTAGTTTTAAAAGCATTTTGAAATTTATTTTCTTACTTGATCTTTACAAAAGCCTGGGAAGTAGACTCACTAAATATGGAATGGAAAGAGAAAGTAGAGGTCGTTTAGAGGTCTACTTAGCAGTAGTGAGGAGACACAGTGGAGAGAGTACCAGCTTAAATCTGACCTTAAGTTCAAATATGACTTAGACACTTACTGCTTGTGTGACCCCAACCTCTGTCTACCTCTGTTTCATTATCTATAAAAATGGGAATAATAATGGCACCTACTTCCCAGGGTTGTTGTGAAGATAAAATGAGATATTTGTAAAGCTCTGAAAATCTTGAAACACTGTGTTATTATTGTTTTTCAGTAATGTCTTCAGTAAACTCTTCATGATCCAATTTGGAGTTTTCTTGGCAAAGGTATTGGAGTGGTTTGTCATTTCCATTTCCAACTAATTTTACAGAGGAGAAAACTGAGGCAAATAGGATTAGGTGACTTGCCCAGGGTCACATAGCTGATAAATATCTGGGGCTGGATTGGAACTCAGGAAGATGACTCTTCCTGATTGTAGGCCTTATATTTTATCCACTGAGCCACCCAGCTACCCTAGTGTAGTCATAATTAACAGCATTTTGAAGATGAGAATGCTGAGGCTCAGAGGTTAATTACCTTGTTCAAAACCTGCTTGAACCAAGATTTCTGCTACCCCATCCCAAAGGAGAAAATGTTTGGAGGTGGTGACTGGCATTGCAGTAGTAGGAATTAATCCTTGAGTCAGTAACTGATAATAAGTATCAATGGAATTTAGTGATAATTTGGCAAGTGTGGGGTAGAGGAGAAAGCATCATGATCTAAAATATCTCCAAGGTTCCACACCTTGGGGGACATTTCATGTCATCATACCCATCCTAGCAATAATGGGGAAAAGAAAAATAGATAATTTTTTCTAAGATGTTAAGGTTGATAGCTAGTATATTAAGATGGTTTTAATCCTGATTTGATCAACTACACAGGGATTCCAAAGTACAAACAATTTTTAAAAAGCCGAAATTTGGTTCATAGAGAGACTCATGATGCTTCTTAGACATGAAATACTTCCTAGAAAATATTTGTATGCATTAAACCAAAATCCCTACCATATAGTATTTTATTGTATTGATAACTTAGTAATATGACTGAACCATGTTGAACAAAATGAGATAAAAAAAGAATCAACTGTCCTCACCTTTGGTAAGATAGAATATCTTTGAACTTTTCTTTTACTGCTACCTCTTCCTCCATTTTCACACCTCTCTGGGAGGCTTGCAGGGTTATTTCTTTATGGTGCTCAGCCTAGATTATTCCCAAATGTAGGAGAAAGCTGAAGAAAGTCCTTGAGCACACAACAAACCTTGATCATTCCATTTGTAATGTCATCATCCACCATGTTCAACACTGACCTCATCATCTTCAACCCCAAGCTAATTCCTTCTCTCTAAATAACTTTATCAATGCCACCAGTAGTAACTTAGTTGTGTATCCTGGAAATCGGTTCTATTATTTAGACAAACTGGCCTAACTGAAGCCACAAAACACCTCATGGGAAAGAGACAGGAAGCAAGATGTTCCAGGAATTCAAACCATTACCATTACTTTGACCAACATTTTTCCTCATGTGGAGATAGCCCAGGATCCTGAATAAAAGAGCATTGGAAATAACAGTGCCTATTATCCCAAACCACCAGATCTCCTTCCATCCCACCACTCTCAACCATTACTGAAAACTGAAATAATTGTGGAGAGGAGGCTCAAATTTCCTCATCACTATTACCCACAAATGCTGACCAACTACTTAGCACAGAGACTTGGGAGTTCCACAAACACCATTACCTCGACTATCATATCTTCTCCAACACTAGTGGAGATATCCCAGGACCCTGAGGTCAAGGTTTTTGGGCATGAATTTGCTTCTAGTCAAGTGCTCTTACCCACCATCCTGGGAAGCAACATGGATGGAGAAGCAGACTGGCAACTTCTTTAGGTGCTATAGCCATAGCTATAGAAGACCCAGAAAGGAAAGTCCTTGCCACCAAAGTCCTTGGTACAATGTTTATTGACTGATGGACATCTGAAGATGATATGATTTTATCAGAAGAAATTATACTAACATCTGCTTTGCCTCTGTACCCTAAGGATCATGGGTCTTAGATATTTGACTTATATCTGAAACTTTCCATACTTATTGTCTACTCTATTGGACTGTAAGCTTCTTGAAAGCAGGGACTGTCTTATTTCTCTCTTCATACCCCTAGTGTTTAGCACAGTGCTTTGCCAATAAAGAGTGCTTAATAAGTGCTTCATTCATTCATTAATCCCACTCATCCCTTAACTTTTGATCTTTCTAAAGAAAGAAAATCTATCTTTTCCCCCTAACTAACCTTCCTTTCCATTCCCTACTGTCACTACTTAATTAATTGAAGTTCTTATCAATGGACTTTTAGCTGACCTACTCAACCCTTATCTATACCATTATATTGTTGTCTGAAAAATTCTCCTTGAAAGAGCTTTATTCTGTTACTATCCCACTGAAACACCTTCAATAACTCAATTTTCTCATTAAGTTCAAATTCTTGCTACTTGGCTGTCAATGTTTCTCATAACCTCCATTCTTGTTATAACTACCACCATTACCCTTTTATGGTGAGTGAATCAGGGGGATGGTTTCTGATCCTGTGTTCTGGAGAGATCCATACTCTAGGTCAATGACTAGTGGCTCAAAGGGTCAACTGGGAGGGAAGAAGTAAGTTTCTAGCCTCTGATGAAAAAACAAGACCTGAGGTTCTCATACACAAAATTAGCCCTATAATCCCACCACTGTGGCAAGATAGGTGGCACTAACCCCAGAACATTTCACCTCCTTTCCACCTTGGGCTTCATGTTATCCTTTTATCACTTATTTTTAGCTTATTTGCATCCTAGGCTGTCTCTAGTTGTCCTGATGAATATCAGGCCACTGGACTCAGATGGCTCTGGAGGAGCATATGAGACTGGTCACCTTGCACAGTCCTCCCTCACTCAAATCAAAGTCAAGTGCAAGTCATGTCATCATCTTGACATCATGGTCCTTTTCAAGAATGGAAGGACAAATGCAACCTGTGAATGAGTAGCCTCTCCTGTCCTGTCCTGTCCTGTCCTCTGTTTTCTACCCAGGGGAAGGTATACTTGCAAGCCCAAAAGCTGCCTTTTCCCCTTTGGGTGTACTGGCTGCATTTCTTGCTCAAAGAACAAGCCTTAAGCCCAAGTTACTCTGGAGCTCACAGATTGGACATCAGGTCCCCGCCCACCTAGCACAGTGTGAATGTAATTATCAAATAGTAACTGTTTCTCTATAACCCAGAAATCCTGAGGGTTTTCCCCTCCCAGTTTGATTTTGTCGGTATTTTTTTTTCTTTTATTAAGAGAGGCCATCCCTTGAGTAACTACTTAAAGAGGCCTACTCATGGAATAGGTGTATCTCACTCAAAGTGAGAATCTGGTAAGACTTTAGCCTAAAATGACCAAGGTCCTACATGGCATCCTAGGCTATCCCCAGTTGGCCTGATGAATACTTGCTCAATGAACCAAAATGTCTCTGAAGGAGAAAGTGAAGCTTATAACCCTGCACAGCCTTTCTCACTGCCATCAAAGTCAAGTGCAAGTCATGTCATTATCTCCCTGATGTCATGATCCTTTCTGAGAATGAAGGACAAACACAACAGTATTTTCAGTTGCAAGGTTACCCTTGGTGTTTATTTTTTGTCTGTTTTCACATATATACAAGTTCTCAAAGAAGAGACCTACGTCTGATTTGTTTTCTACATCCATCTTCTTCGTCTTTCAAAGGATGTCACTGATACTTATTAAGCCCTATTAACCCCTATTCTCCAAAATGCATATTCCTCTCTAGGAATACTGGTCTCTTTATTGCCTTCTTAGTATGCCCTGATTTTTCCCATGTCTCTGCCTTTACTTATGTTGTTTCTCTTGCCTCTATTGCCATCCCATCTCCTTTTCTCTTACACAGTTCCTACCAGTCTTTTGAGGCTAAACGTGTCACTTTTTCCATGAAGCCTTTTCAGTCTACTCCAGTCTTCCCTGATTTCTCCTTCCTCTGTGCTCTAAGAGTACTTCCAATCTGTCCTATACAATCTAGTACTTAATTATGCGTATTTTAAGGAAATAGTGGGAATTTAACTTTAAAAATTTAAACTTATTTTATGCCAAATTAAACTTAAAGGTAAGTAAATTATATAGGTGTCTGTAACAGTTAGTTACTCCCTCCTGGATTTCCTTCCATTATCTCTGATTTTTCAACTTCTCCCTATTTTTATTTACATATTTTCATTTTACATAGCCATTATCAATATGTATATTCATATTCTGGTTCCATTTTCATAATTTTACATGGCTTCATTTGTCTTTGTCTTTTCATATTTATGTTTCTCATGTTTTGTCATTCTAAATTATATTGTATTCTATTATGATGATATATCATAGATTTTTCCCCAAAACATTCACAAATTGTTGGACATTTAGATTGTTTCCAGTTTTCCACAAATTGCAGGTAACACTACTATAAATATCTTTGGTCAGATAGATTTATTCTTGCTTTTAAAAATAACATTCTCAGGGAATATTCCCAAAATTGGGGTTATTCAGTCTAAAAGTGTCATTTTCCTAACTCTGGTCAAATACTGGAATATTATTCTAAAAATTGTGCCACCAACTTGCCATTCCACCAGCAAAATACCTTTCTCTGGATTGCACTGAGAGCTCATGCTTATTTTTGTGCATGCCAATTTGGTGAGCGAGTTGGGTCTCAGCAATTTCAATTTGGATTTCTTTCATAACTAGGGATATTTAATATTTTATCATGTAATTATCTGTAATCTGCATATCATTTTTGTCAATTGTCTATTTATATCCTTTGACCATATTCAATTACATTCAATTGTATAGGAAATTGAGAGGAGAGATACAAAAGTCAGTATGGTATAACTGATAGACAATAAGCCTTAAAAAGAGTAAAATCTATTTCCAGCTTGATACTGGGCAAGTCACTTAACCTCTTAGTATTCCTAACAATTCATTCTCTCTCTTTGTCTTTCATCTCACCAAATGTGTATGGGATTTTCCTATTACTCTTGAGGTGACCACTATCCTTCTCATCATTCAGGTTCAAATCTGTCATCCTCAGCTCCCCAATGATCCTTCACCACATACGTTCAGTCAGTTGTCACATCTTGCAATTTCTATCCCACATCTTTTGCGTATGTCTCTTTCTCTTCATCTATGTATCTACCACCTTAATTCAAGTTACCCTTGTGCAACCACTTTGCTTTACCACTGTAAGTCAGTCAATAAGCATTCATTAAATATCTATTATGTGTGAGACACTATGCCAGGTACTGGGGATACAAAGAAAGACAAAAAATAATATCTGTCTTTAAGGAGCTCACAGTCTCATGGGGGAGACAACATGGAAATGCCAATGTTCAAGATAGTTTATACAGGATAGATTAGAAATAATCAACAGAAGGAAGGCATGAAAATTAAGAGGTATTGGAAAAAAACTTCTTGTAGAAGATGGGATTTTAGATAGGACTTGAAGGAGGCAGAAGTGAGGAAGGAGAGTATTTTAGATATGGTGGACAGCCATTGAAAATACCCAGATCTGAGATGGAGTATCTTGTTCAAGGGACAGCAAGGAAGCCAGTGTTGCTGGATTAAAGAATATGTGGGATTTGGGTAGGAATGTAAGGTATAAGAAGACTAGAAAGGTGGAAAGTGTTGGTTGTGAGTGGTTTTTAAATGTCATACAAAAGATTTTATATTTTATCCTAGAGGAGACAGAGAGCCACTGGTGTTTATTGAGTGGAGACAAAGGTGGGTGACATGATCAGACCTGTGCTTTAGGAAAATTGCTTTGGTGGCTGACTACTGGCTCAGCTACAATGAGGAGAAACTATGGACAGGCAAACCAAGCAGCATGCTATTACAATAGTCCGGACATGAAGACACGTAGGACTATACCCTCTAATTGGCCTTCCTGCCACAACTCTTGCCTCATGTCAATCCATTCTCTTCTTAGCTGCCAAAGGGATTTCCTTAATGTAGAGAACTAACCACGTCACTCTTCTACTTCTAGTGGCTCCCTGCTACCTCTTAGAACAAAAAGTAGCTTCTCTCTTTGGCAGTTAAAGCCCCAAACCACATTTCCAGTCTTTTTAAAACTCTATTCCCTTTCTCATATTTTACTATTCAGTTATTTTGGCCTTGTTGCTTTTCCTGTCCATTTCTTGGCAGTCCATTTTCTGTCTCCATGCTTTTATACAGGCCTAAGAAACTTAACTCCTAGAACAAGCTATTCCCTCAGCTCTCCCTCTTAGAATTACTAACATTCTACAAGATTAAACTCAAGCACAGCCTTCTTCATGAAGCTTTGCCTGTTACCATCTATTATTCTTAGTGCCTCCTCACATTCTCCCCAAACTACCTTGTAATCATCCTGTATATATCATAAATATCTAAGTACATATGTATTATTTCTCTAATAGAATATAAGCTCCTTGAAAACATGAACTATTTCACATAAGTCTTTACCTAATACTTAAGGTGTCAGCATTAATAAATATTGATTATTAATTAAAGGTTGATAGCATCCTTGTCAAGATTTTCCTAGTAAGTCTTGTCCAAATATTTTTTGCTATTATTTCATATATTAACTTTTTTTCTTTTAACTAGATGATAAGCTCTTGAAAAGTAGGGATTATACTATGTCTATCTATCTGTCAATCTATCTGTCAATCTATCTGTCAATCTATCTATCTATCTATCTATCTATCTATCTATCTATCTATCTATCTATCTATCTATCTATCTATTTTTCCCTCAAGATATCTAGGTCCCTGTTCGGTGTCCTTTGAACAATCAGCAAACAATCATTGAATATATGGCATCAAGGTCATCTACTGCTCTGACGGTAAATTATTTAATCTCAAAAGGAATGAGCCAAGATTAAAGTGGTGCATGAATTTTGTTCACAGTTGATTTTGTACTCAATGCAGTCTCTGAGGCTGAAATATAACAAAATATGGATTAATTCTCTGCCACTTGTGATAATTTTGACCCCAACAATTAACACCAAGAAAACATATGTCTTCTACAACAAGTGTCATACCATCCATAAATGGAACCATTAGTAATAGCAAATGGAGAAATTTCTAATACTGTAAATACATTCACTTCTCTTGGCAGTATACTTTCCAGGAATATATCTACAGATGATGAGATTGATGTACACATTGTGAGAGCTAGCTCAGTGTTTGGGAGGCAATGAGGGAAAGAGTGGGAGAGAATAGGTATTAGATTGACTACAAAACAGAAGGTCTACAGGGTCATTGTGCTGACAGCATTGTTCTATGCCTGTAAAACTTGGACAATATACCAACAACATGACATTCTAGGAAACTTAACGGCTTCCATTTTAATTGCCTTTGGAAGATTCTGAAGATTAACTGGCAAGATAAAGTACCAGAGACTGGGTTCCTTTCTTGAGCTGAGCTGCCAAGTACTCAAACTTGACCACAGAGAATGCAACTTCAATGGACTAACATGCTGTACCAATGTCAAATGTACATTTTGCCTAAAAGACTATTTTACATAGAACTCACATAAGGCAAGTGCTCACATGGTGGTCAGAAGAAACAATTCTAGGACACTTTCAAAAACTCTCTGAAGAACTTTGGAATCAATTTTGAGACATGGGAGATACTGACACAGGATCACCTGCAGCATGACATGCCCACATCAAAAAAGGCATTGCATTCTATGAGCAAAGCAGAATTGCAGTAGCTTAAAAGAAATGTGAGATATGCAGATTTAGAGATATCTCTGCTCCAAATATTCATCTGAACTATTTGTGCCTGACCTATGATAGAATCTTCTAAGCTCATATTAGTCTGATTAGCAGCAGCTGAATACACTATACATTGACCCTAATGTAATTGATGCCATTTTGGTCCTCTTTGATTATGAGAGATGCCAACTGTCCTAAACCTCATTCAGCTTAGCATTTTAATCCCCAAATTGGATAAAGCCATGGATAGTAGCCACACTAACCTTCATTTTCCATCAACAGATCTCCTGGGTTTAGATTCCACAGAATGACATGACTTACCCAAGGGAAGCTGATCTACTAAAATCGCATCAGTCAGACACATTGCATCATGACCACAGTGCTCTTCTTAGATAATAAAGGACAGCAACCAACTTTCTGTGTTATTTTGTATGTAATTAATCTTTTCAAAAGTTTATGTACAATGATGGCACACCTCTATGCCAAGAAGTCATTTTGGCTGTGGCCATGTAGCACTATCTTTTTAGTCTTTTTTAAGGCTTACTTGCTATTTCAAGAAAAATCAGTCAAATCCCAAGCAATGGATTGTAACCAGTAAATTCAATCTAATCTTTTAAAGGACCAAAATAATTAGATCTGGTCCAGTTGTTTTAGTGGTTATGGTGACTAGATTAGATTGATCATTTGTGATGATTCAGTTAATCTCTAAAGCAGCTTAGAGTTGAAAAGGAGAAAAGTCAGATATGTAAATATCTATGATTGAGGCACAAGTAAGATAAATACAAATGAAAATCCAGGAAAAATGCTATAATAAATTTAAGAGGGAGAAAATACTTTCACCTGTAAGTGGAGGCAATTTTATGAAAAACTTCATAGAGATGTCACCTGATATGAGACATGAAAGAAAGGAAAGCTTGGAATTCTCCATTTACGAATTATATGAACAAAGTTACAGAGATCAGAGAGGAAGTACAAAAATGGGAAATGGAGAGTAGCCCAATTGGGTTGGCATATGTGAAAGTATATGCTAGGTATGGAAAAGTAGATAGAGCACCTGTCCTAGAGTTAGGATGACTTATCTTCCTGAGTTCAAATCCAGCCCTCAGCACTTACTAGCTGTGTGAACCTGGGCAAGTCACTTAACCCTGTTTGCCTCAGTTTCCTCATCTATAAAATGAGCTAGAGAAGGAAATGGCAAACCACTTCAGAATCTTTGCTAATAAACTCCAAATGGGGTCAAAGAGAGCTGGACATGACTCGAAAATAACTGAACAGCAATAATAACAATCTGGAGGTATGTATGTGAGATAAAGCTGGAAAGTTAGGTTGAAGTCAAATCACTGAGAGCTTGGACTACCAGAACTGAGAGTTTATACTTTATTCAGTAGATAATGTGATGTTAGTAGGTTCATTCTGGAAAATCACTGGGAGTAGAAAAAAGTCACCAAACTGTCCTTATCCTTTATGTACTGAGCATAAACCCCAAAGAGATCAATGACAGAAAAAGAAGCTCAATGATGTTAAAATATTTATAACAGTGCTTGGTATTATCCTCTAAGTGGAAACAAAGTGAGTGCCCACCAGTTGAGGCTTATTTGAACAAATTGTGGTATATGTATTAATTAATAACATCTAATTTTATATGTAGGGATGAATGTGATGTTAAGAAATCATCTGGGCCTAGTATCTCACTTTGGTATCTCACCTAGTATCTCACAGATGAAGAGATTGTGGTCCAGAGAAGTTAAATTCCTTGCCCATGTCACATTAGTGGTAAGTGAGAGGGCCAAGATGCCATTCTTCTATAGGACATGATAAATATGAGGAATTCAAAGAACCTGGGAAGACTTGTATGAACTTATATATAATGAAGTAAGCAGAGTCAGTTGAATAATATCCCTAAAGACTAGAATAATATAAACAAAAACAATGCTAAAAGATAACTCTGATAAATTACATTGTTCAATTTTGGGCCCAGAAAATAATGATGAAATAAATCTCTTTCTCTTCAGTAGAGAGGTGGGGTATTATAGCTACAAACTGTGGCATACAGTGTCAGAAGGGCTCATTGCGTTGGCTAGTTGTACTCAACTGTTTTCAAAAATGTAGTATCAAAGAAAGATTCAAGGTAGGAAATTGTGTTGGAAAATGATTATAGTATAAAAATAAAAGATATTGACAAAACTTAAAAAAAATAAGGGCATGGGGGAAAGATGATAAGTCAGCAGAAGACACAGAAGAGACAGAGGTCGTGGAAGAATATGAATACAGTGGCGTAGAAACTTAGAGAAGAAAGATTAACACAGAAGGGTGGTTTACAGTGTCAAATGGTGAAGCGATATCATGGAGAATAAGGACAGAAAAAGAATGAAAAAAGGTCACTAGCAAAAAGGGGGACATTAATGAATTCTTCATCATCAATCACCTGCTCAGTGACCAAATCTTAGATACTTTGTGAGGACCACAATGTGACCTTCCCTCCTGTTTCACAGTTTGTTCAAAATGAAAAAAAAAAGGTTTAGATTAAAGAAAAATAACTAGGCTATACTGTCAATTCAGCACCATAGGGTGGACAAAATGAAAGGCTTAGTTAACTGAAATTCTTCACTTTTCAACCAGCTATGTTGTCATTGTGAAGATGCAGCCTCGGAATTTTAAAAGACAGTAGAATAATAAGAGTAGCAACAGTTCATGTCTATATAGTAATTTAAGGATTGGAGAGCAAGATCCATCGCTCACCCTGTCAAAGAGTCTTCAAATAGAAATTGTACAGTTGCTTCTGGTCTTCCCCTTACCCAACATTAGAAAATGAAGACAAGAGCACAATGGTAGGAGTCAGGGGGATGGTTGTAAATTCTGCCTCTATCATAAACTAACTCTGTCAAGTCGTTTCCTCCTGCTTGGGTCTCCCTCACTGTTGTTCAGTCACGTCCAACTTTTTGTGACCTCTTGTACCATAGTGTCCATGAGGTTATCTTAGCAAAGATATTGGAGTGATTTGCCATTTCCTTCTTTAGTAGCTTAAGGCCAATGGAAGCTAAGTGACCTGTCCAAGGTCACACAACTAGTAATGATCTGAGAGCAAATTTGAACTCAGGTCTTCCTGACTCCAGACTCTGAGCTTTATCCACTAAGTCACCTAACTGTCTCTAGGGTCTCAATTTATATATCCATAAAGTAAAGGTCTTGTAATCTCTCAGCCCTATTATTTTCTTATTCTTTAACTTGGCAAGTTCTTCATAATGTTCTTGGCATGGTTGCATAATGGGGAAAAAGATTCTATGCCAAGATAGCATCATTTGACGAGTTATGCAAGAAACTAAAATAGAAGATATTCTGTTACCATGGCTATAGATTTAAAGGATTTGGATTCATATCTTCCCTCTGATACTACCTCTGTGATATCAAAGTCTTTAAACATCTCTGGGACTCATTTTGTTCATTTGTAGCACAAGGGGGTTGGATATGATGATTTCTGAGATCCTTTCCATCTATAGATCAAAGATCCTGTAATTACTCAGAACTTACATTTGGATATAGGACAAGCCTTTATCCATAGGCAGGTGACACATTTTAATTTTTCATTGTCTCATACAGCCATCACCTGAGAGGTGAGAATGACTAATACGTGCCTGATAGTCTTCACTACGAGAAACTTACAAAATAAAAACCATATCAGAATTTAGCATTTTTAGACATTAAAAAAATTTCTGATCTATGTAGAGAGTTCTGATTAATTTAACTTACTCTGGCAATATAATTTTGTGATATATGCCAAGAAGTGATTACAGTAAATATTCCTGTGTTAGCAGTCAGATAAACAGGTTTTTTTTGTAGAAGAAGCTGGCTTGAGCTTGTAAGTTCCTTGTCAATAGATGTGATGAGGCATTGCCTGAAGTCACATGTGAGGGTTGGGTGACTACTTGGATATTTTGTGGATTCCATTCATTTGTGATAGTGCTTATACTATGTGATATTTGAGGATCCATTCAGTTCTTGTCAGCTCTGGTCTTTTCATCAAGAATGCTTGAAAAGTCCTCTATTTCATTGAAAGAGTGTATTTTCCCCTGAAGTATTATACTCAATTTTGCTGGGTAGGTGATTCTTGGTTTTAGTCCTAGCTCCTTTGACTCCTGGAATATCCTATTCCACGCCCTTCGATCCCTTAATGTAGAAGCTGCTAGATCTTGTGTTATCCTGATTTTATTTCCACAATCCTGGAATTGTTTCTTTCTAGCTGCTTGCAATATTTTCTCTTTGACCCGGAAACTCTGGAATTTGGCCACAATGTTCCTAGGAGTTTCTCTTTTTGGATCTCTTTCAGGTGGTGATTGATGGATTCCTTCAATACTTATTTTGCCCTCTGTTTCTAGAATCTCAGGGCAGTTTTCCTTGATAATTTCATGAAAGATGATGTCTAGGCTCTTTTTTTGATCATGGCTTTCAGGTAGTCCCATAATTTTTAAATTGTCTCTCCTGGATCTATTTTCCAGGTCAGTTGTTTTTCCAATGAGATATTTCAGAGTATCTTCCATTTTTTTCATTCTTTTGGTTTTGTTTTGTGATTTCTTGGTTTCTCAGAAAGTCATTAGCCTCCATCTGTTCCATTCTAATTTTGAGAGAACTATTTTCTTCAGTGAGCTTTTGAGCCTCTTTTTCCATTTGGCTAATTCTGCTTTTGAAAGCATTCTTCTCCTCATTGTCTTTTTGAACCTCTTTTGCCAATTGAGTGAGCCTATTTTTCAAGGTGTTATTTTCTTCAGCATTTTTCTGGGTCTCCTTTAGCAAGGTATTGACCTGTTTTTCATGCTTTTCTTTCATCTCTCTCATTTCTCTTCCCAGTTTTTCCTCCACCTGTCTAACTTGATTTTTGAGCTCTTCTATGGCCTGAGCCCATTGGATATCTGTTTCAGATGTTTGGGGTACAGAGGTCCTGACCTCCACATCTTTCCCTGATGGTAAGAATTGTTCCTCGTCATCAGAAATGAAAGGCAGGAACATCTGTTCCCCAAGAAAGTAGCCTTCTATGGTCTTATTTTTTTTCCCTTTTCTGGGCATTTTCCCAGCCAGTTACTTGACTTTTGAGATTCCTCTCCACCCCCGCCTCGCTTCTAGATCCACCCAGCTAGTGCTTGGGGTCTGAGATTCAAATGCTGCTCCCCAGCCTCAGGGCTTTCAGCCGTGGGTGGGGCTGCTATTCAATGTGAGCTTAAGTTCTGATGCTGGGGTGGGGGCAGGGCCACCTCCCAGGCTCAGTTCCCTCAGGGGCTTTATGTGGAGATCTTCAGTAATGGATCTGAGGTCCTTTCTGCTCCAGGAGTTCCGGGCTGCCACTGCTTCTGCTGCTGCCTTGCAAGGGGGCCCGAGTCATGGAGACACCCTGCTCCCCTCTTGGCCAGCCCAGAAGTCTCTTTCACTGACCTGTAGCGCCTGTGGGTGGAGGGACCTTGGTGGCCGCCAGAGGTTCCATCCCTGAAGCCTGCTCAGATCTGCCTCTCTAGGGCTGGGCTCCACTGTCCGGTGCTCGACGGACCTTTGGCGTTGGTTTTTCAGGGCTCTCTGGAATGGAAATCTCCTCCTCTCCATTGCTGTACGGGTTCCACTGCTCCAGAATTTGTGGGGAGTTCTTTTTACAGGAAATTTATGGGCTGTGGGTTCTGGAGCTAGCATACGTGAATCTTTCTACTCCGCCATCTTGGCTCCTCCCCCGATCCATTCAGTTCTTCTATGATTTGAAGATGAGCTAAGTTAAATGAAATACCAAAATAATGAAACAAAGCACAAGGTGGTAAGTCAGGCACTAAAGTGGGACCCTTCATAGAAAACATTGACTGAGCTTTGAGAAAGAATATGCTATCTACAACATCTATCCCATGTTGGATAGGCACATTTTCCCTTTAAAATACTGAAGTGACACCAGTAGAATTGTTACTACATTGTTGATGGATAGTCTTTTTATGCTTTAGCTAAGTATACATCTTAGCTCTTTGGTAGTTTTTGGAATATGTCATTTTGTTTCAGTCCTAAACTTGATTATCATATTGACCTGATTCCTGAGGCCTGGCCTACCACAGGATTGGACAGAGTGGGCTTGATATCTCACTGAGCTTGGTTATCCAGTCAGAGTTGTATTAGATGTAACTGAAGTCCCCTTCCAACTCTAGGTCTATGATGCTATGGTGTTCACATAAGAAGGGACTGGGTGTGCAATGGGGTATAGTAATTATAATTACTGATCTTTTGGTTTACAAAGTTCGTTTGTTGCCAAGCACCCCTCTCTGGGATGAGATAGGCAGCTAAGGCATTATTTTTGTCCTTTTGCTGGCGATAAAAATGAATAAAATGACTTGGGTGTTCTACTCCCAAGAGCCACCGAGTGCTTAGGAGCACATGTCTCCCTCAGATTTGTTTCCTAGGAGAAGAAAAGTTTGTTGGATTCTATTCCAACTAATTTTGGAAAATCTTAGTGTTAGTTTACCTATCTTTCAGATGGTTTGTTCATTAAAGGCAAGAACTATGTTTCCTTTATTTTCATAATAGTCAGCCAACAAGCATTTGTTAAAGACATACTGTATGCCAGTCATTGTGCTAAGTACAGAAGATTAAAAAAAAGAAACAAAAGGTAAAGACAGTCCTTTGCCTTAAAGATCTCACAAGATAATGGGAAAGACAACATGCAAATTATTATGTGCAACAAGATATTTCAGGGTAAATTGGAGATAATCTCTAAGGGAAAATATTAATATTAAGGAGGATTGATAAAGGTTTCTTGCAGAAGGTGGAATATTAACTGAAACTTGAGGGAAGCCAGGAAAACCAGGAGGCAGAGATGAGGGGGGAGAATATTCAAGGTATGAAATATTCACAGATGGTGAAAATAATCAAAGCTGAGAGAAGCAAACACTTCAATCCACTGATATCTGCAAAAGGAATAACAAGGAGACTGGATCAATGTGTACATGGGTATGGGAGGGGAAGTAAGATGTACAAAGACTGGAAAAGTAGTAAGGGCTCAGGTTACGAAGGTCTTTGAAAAAGCAAATAGAAGATTTTGTGTTTGATCCTGAAGGCAGCAGGGAACCACTGGTGTTTATGAAACTGGGGTAGGGAGAGGGTGGAGAATGACATGGTCAGATTGTACTTTAGGACAATAATTTAGAAATGGAGGATGGACCACAGTGGGGAGAGACTTGAGGCAAGGAGCCCAACTAGCAGGGTAGTGCAAAAATCCAAGCATGGGGTAATAAAAACCTGCTCTGGGGTGGTGACAGTTTCACAGGAGAGAAATATCTGAGAGATATTGGGAAGGTGATTGAACAGGATTTAGGAACAGATTGGATATAGTGGTTGGAGAGTAAGGAGTGAGGTATGATATGAAGGTTGTGAGCTTGGGTGATTAGGAGGATGGTGATGCCCTTAACAATGAAGGGAAGTTTGGAAGATGATCTTCTGAGGGGAAAGAGAGATCAATTCTGGCTGTGTTGAATTTGAGATATCAATGGGACATTCAGTTCAAGATGGCCAATAGGAAGTTGAAGATGTGAGATCGGAGGTCAGAAGAGAGGTTAGGGGAACATAAATAGATCTGAGAATCATCTAAATAGAGTTCACAATTAAGAAACAGGTACTTAATAAATATCACTTGAATGACATTGGATGAAGGGAAGAAAATTCCTGCCTATGGGTTAGCAATTGGAATTTAAAGAGAGAGCTTTTCTGAAAGAGTAGGGCCAAATGCTACAGAGGTTAAGAAGGCTTTACAACTAGCATGTTACTAGTAACTTCTGAGAATAGTTTATGAATAATATTTCTGATTGAATAAACTTGTCCTAAATTTATAATAGACTTCTAGTCACAGAACGATTGTTGATCTGTATTGGTAGAAGGAATTTCTCTATGAAGATGCAACCTTTTTGTTGCTATGTGAGTCATCATAGTTGTGTCCAACTTTCTCTGACCCCATTTGGGGTTTTCTTGACAGAAATACTGGAGAGGTTTGCCCTTTCCTTTTCCAGCTCATTTGAAACCATAGGTTTCAGTAAATAAGCACCCAAACATACATACATACTTACACATACATGCACATACACATACACTCAATTGCAAAGGCACAATGGAATCCCATTATTCATAATTCTTGCCTAACAATATCAAAAATTAAATCTGACCATATATTATGAACTCAAAGGGCAGCTAGCTCAAAGGACATAAAGGACAGAGTGCCACCCCTAGACTCAAATCTTCCTGACCTCAAATCTGGTATCAGACACTTCCTAGCTGTGTCACCTCCTAGGCTATTCACTCAACCCTAATTGCCTCAGTTTCTTCATCTTTGAAATGAATGGGAGAGGGCGATGGCAAACCATTCTAGTATCTTTGCCAAGAAAACCCCAAATGAGGTTACAAAGATTTGGACATGACTTGCTCAAATCTGCATTACCACTGCTGTAAAATTTGGTTTAAAAATTCAGCAAATATTATGACAGCATAATGTAGTGGAAAAGTGAGACTTGCGTTTGAATTTGGGCAGTGACCCTGATTAGCTGTGAGGTAATGGGTCAGTCACTTAAACTCATTTTACTATTCATTAAAATGATAATAGTAGGGACATAAAGAGGGATAAGGCATACAATAAAAAAGCATGGCAGTGGATAGATAGTGGATAGATAGATGGATAGTGGATAGATGGAAGACTTCAGTCTCACTAAACTCTGTCTGCTTCTGCCACATACTGATGGATGACCTTGGTTGAATCATAACTTCTCAGTGCTTTTGGCAACACACTAAGACCATAAATTACAGATAGGTCACCCATCTGCATTGGTGAGGAAGTTGCCAAACATGGAAATTCCCATAAGGGCAAAGGCAAAATTCAGAATTACCTCCTTGCCATTGCCACTCCAAAAATTATACATACAGAAATAAACACAACAGGAACAAATAAGAAAAAGTTAGAAAACACAAGTATTATGTATGTGAAATATAGATGAATGTGTCTCATGAAGTCTTTTTATTTTAGTTTTCTGAATTTTTTGGCATTCCCACTTCATGAATTCTCATGGCTCAAGTTTATTTGAAGGTTTCCAAAGTCTAATAAATGGAAAATAAGGAGGTATGGATAGAAGTATGGATGATGGACCTATAGAATCTATATATCTCATTTAATACTTCAGCATTCACCTATCCCATTTTTCAGTAAAAATATCAACATGAACCCACAGGCAACACAGAAGCTAATAGGATGATGTGGGCACAGAATTCTACTATTGTGGAAATTATTCAACACTGAATATTGTATGAATTTTGCAATTTCATATCTGTTGATGTTTATTTTTGTGAGTGAGAAAAGAGATATTTTCCCAAAATGAACTTTGGTAACCACATAGCAAATGCCCCTTTTGGAGTCTTGGTATTGATCCAGTTTTCTGGAATAATGACTTACCCCACATAATACTGGCCTCTAATTCCTCTATGTCTTACTCACTTTCCTGCAAATGGAGAAAAATATCATATTAGAAGAAAATTCATCTCAGGTGTCCATATTGGCTGTGTCAGGCAGTTTCCAAACCTTTAGGCTATATATGTGAAGGACCACCTGAGGATTAAGGCAATTTATAAAAATGCCCAGTATCCAGCACCCAGAACAGGGCTGATCATCATAGTAGATGTTCATTAAAAACTTGATGATTCTCTGATCAGAAGTTTGAATGAAATCCTGAGTTTAGCCTGACTTTATCCCTTGGAAGGGAATAGCAGGACTTGTGAATTCAATTAAACTTAAAAAAAATCATGAGTTTATCACATATATGACTCTACGCTAAGTGTTGAGGATTCAAAAATGACCAATGGCAAGATCTTTGCCTTCAAGGAACTTACAATCTAATAGAGATGGGGAGAGTGAGACATATACACTAATATCCACAATATAGTTTAGTAATCAGTTAAGTTTCTGTGTTCATTTTCAAATAGTACGCTGATAGATTCAAGGCAGGAAAGATGACTTGCACTTGGGAAGAACAGAAGACCTTCAGAGAGGACTGAACTATGCTTTGGAGGAGATGAAAGATGTCAAAAAGCAAGGAAGAATCCTTCTTCGGTATGAGTATCAGTATTTCAGGAAGGAGAGTGAGAAAAGAATCCTATTTGGCTGGAGCATGTGTGCAGTAATGTCCTTGAGATTACAGGAAGAGAAACCAGTAGAGAGAGAAACATTTTACCACTAAGGCAGGAGCCACAGATTTAATAATAAGTAGCCTTTATATAATTATTCAAGTTTTGCAAAGTGCTGCACATATTTTATCTCATTTGACCATCACAGCGTTTTACAGATGAGGAAACTGAGACTGAGAAAAATTAAATGACTTGCCCAGAGTCAAACAGTTAGTGTCTGAAGTGTTAGTTGAACTTGATTTCAAGTCCAGTTCTATTATCTATGGGTCCATCTACCTTCCCTCTCCAACTCTCACTGGTTCATGGCCAAGTTCCCACCATGCAATGAATTCCCGCTGTCACCTTGATGCTGCCCTACTCACTCCACTCCTACTCTCAAATCCACTATCATTGGTAGGAAACCAATCATCTACCCTGTCATTACTCTCCAAGCTCCTCTACCCTTGCCATACTACTTTCCCTAAGTAATTCCTGGCCTTTCCATCTGCTATGAACTTAACACAAACATAAATCTTCCTTTCTGTGTGGTTTCCTCCAATTAGAATGTGAGTTCCTTGACAACAGTGAATGTAGTATTCTATTTACATTCTCAGAATTTAGCATAAGAGTAAGCAATTAATATTTTTCTGAATTTGCTTAACACAGTGTCTTTAGTAGGTACTTAATAAATGCCTTTCAAATTTAATTGAATTGAAATAGCATGATGGAGAGCACCGTGAAATATGGAAGATTTAAGCCATGTTGTAGGAAGCTGAAATGTAAGGCTATTAAGTTTTTTTTTGTTTCAGTCAGGGATAAATAGGGAGCCAGTGATCTTCCTCCTCCCTCCCTTTCTTCATTCATTCCTTCCTAATGTCATCAGATGTGCTTTAGGGAGATTACTTTAGCAACTGTGGAAAGGTTGGGGTGAAGAAAGGAGGCAGGAAAACAGGGAAATCAGTTAGGAGGTTATTTCAACAGCTCAGGAGAGGTGTGATGAAGACTTAATCTACTGTGATGGTAGTGGAAGTAGAAAGGACGGGATGGATAGAAGGGGTGTTTGGGGTTGAATAGACAGAGCTCAGCATTATCTGAAACATAGCTAAAAGGTTGCAGATAAGTTCTTTTGGTCCTTCCTCCCGAGCCCAGTAAACATTACATGAAGAGTTTCTTTCTTTTCCTCATAGAGAGCCAGAGCACTGCAGAGATCATTTAGAATTCTGTTTGAAGGGAAGTACAGTATCTGTGTATTTTTAGTTTAGTTCTTAGCCAAAGAGGAGAATGACCATGTGAAAAAGCTTTTTATAAGTAAGTGCCGATCACTGCCATGGTCCCATGAACAGATCAGAGTTATCTAAATAGGCTTTTGCCTTTCAGATGACTATGAAACACAACTGACTCAACATTAAATGACTTTACTAATCAACCTGGTAACAATGTGCAGGTGCTTTAAAGCAATGTGGCTCCAAAGTTGATCAGTGGCACAGTGACAAGAGCTGAGACTGGAGAGAGGAAGAGAGGAATTCTAACCCTGCATCATATACTCACTCCCTGAGCAAGTCACTTTTGTATGCCTCAGTTTTCTCAACTATAAAATGTGGAAAATAATAGCATCTACCTCCCAAGGTTGGGGTGATAGTCAAATGAGATGTTTGTAACGTCTTTAGCACAGTGCCTGGCACACGTAGATCAATAAGTCCTCCTCTCCCTCCTTTCCTCCCTCCCTCCTTATCTCCCTTCCTTCATCCCTCCCTCCATTTCTTCCTTCCTTTCTTCCTTCCTTCCTTCCTTCCTTCCTTCCTTCCTTCCTTCCTTCCTTCCTTCCTTCCTTCCTTCCTTCCTTCCTTCCTTCCTTCCTTCCTTCCTTCCTTCCTTCTTTCCTTCCTTCTTTTCTCCTCTTTCTCCCTTGTCTCCTTGGAGAAGGAACTTCCACATTTGTTTCAGCATCTTCAGCATCCACGATAGACAATATCTAGCAGAATACTTTCACTCCCTTAAAAATACTTGCTGACTGATTTGCCTTGGGTAACATTTCTCAAACTGTACGTAAAAGTGTCAGTACCTTGGGGGAGGCAGAGGCTTCCCCTTTGCTAAAAGATTGTAAGCAAAGACTAGAAGACAGTTTGTTGGGAATATACTGTCAAAGGAATTCTTGTTTAGATGCCGTTTGAACCAGATGGACACGGAGGTCCCTTCCAACTCTGAGATTCCATGAATTTCTATAATTCCCTAGAACTGAACAAAGCTGGAGGACAGGCTCAAGAAGTTGGACAGAGGGAGCATTTTCCTTCTTTCTGGGGCTCTGAGAAGTGTGTTACAGATCCATGCTGAGCCAGAAGGGAAGATCAAGCAGAATATGTCAGGTTTTTAAAGAATTTAATTGCCTAAAGGAATAAACAAGATTGGCATTTGAAGAAACATGGTTCGAAAACGTTTTAAAAATTAGAAAATGAATACCAGCCATTTGTGCAGTTTGTGTTAATTCTCGCCTACTCCATACCCTTGAGACATTCATTTGCCATTCATCTGACACAATCTATGCTGCCCATCAAGAAGCATTCTCCCTCAGAGAGAAGGCACAGTTGGGATAACACCTGGAGTTTGAGCCAAGTACTCCCCAAATTGCATTTATTAAGTCATAGTGAAGAGAGGGCTATCTGAAATCTTATTCCAGGAGTTCTTATGTTGGAATCTCTGAGATTCACATACACACACACACACACACACACACACACACACACGCACATGTACATGCACACGTATACACACAAATTAATAGATCTATTTTAACATAACTGTTTTTCTTACTAATCTCATATATTTTATTTTATTCATTTATAGCATTCCTCTGAGAAGGAAATCATTGGTTTCAACAAAATGGCAAATGGGCCCACAAGACAAAAATGATCAAGAATTTTTGCCTTAGTTTAGGTCCATTTTCCATATGATATAATCAACAACAGAAACTTCTCCCTTGCTATTACTCTGGGACAGTGTGCCATAAGGTTGGGCAGCTGATTTCTCTTCCTTCCCAAGACAAAATAAACTGGCTTTTTCTAATTAAGTTGAGCTAGGTTTTTGACAATGTTTTGGTTACAGATACTGAGCACCTAAGAGAAACATAGAAGGGCAAGAAATACTAGATCATATTTTCTTTTTTTAATTCTGAAAAAAATTATTTTATTTTTCTCAATAATGTGAAATAAAAAAATTATCATTCATTTTTTAAAGTAAATTTTGACTTCCAAATTCCCTTTTCCTCCCTCCCACCCCACCTTGAGAATTCAAGTAATTTGATGAAGTGATGCAAGTGATGGTGAAGTCATGCAAAACATATTTTTATATTGTTCATGTTAAAAAAGAAAACACAGATTAAAAAAAAATAAGAAAAGTAAAATAAAAAAGTATGCTTTGATCTGCATTCAGATTCCATCAGTTCTTTCTCTGGGGGTAATTAGCATTTTTCATCATAAGTCCCTCAAAACTGTATTACTGAGAATAAATCATTCATAGTTGATAATCATACAATATTGCTAGTACTGTTTACAATGTTCTGGTTCTGCATATTTCATTTGTATCAGTTCATGTAAGCATTCTACTCATCATTTCTTATAGCATAACAGCATTCCATCACAGATGTATATACCACAACTTGTTCAGTCATTTCCCAATGATGGTTATCTCCTCAATTTCCAATTCTTTGCCACCACAAAAAGAACTGTTATATATTTTTTTGGACCTATGCGTCTTTTTCTTTTTCTTTGATCTCTTTGGGATGTAGATTTGATCTAGATGTGCTATTGCTGCATCAAAGGTCATGCACAGTTTTATAACTTTTTGGACATAATTCCAAATTGCTCTCCAGAATGGTCTGATCAGTTCACAAATCTGTCAACAGTGCATTAGTGTCCCTATTTTTCCACATCCCCTTCAGCATTTGTGATTTTCTTCTGTCAGTCATATTAGCCAATCTGATAAGTGAGAGGTGGAATTTCAGAATTGTTTTCATTTCCATTTCTCTAATAAATAGTGATTTAGAGCACTTTCATGTGACTACAGTTTTGATTTCTTCTTCTAAAAACTGCCTGTTCATATTTTTTAACCATTTATCAATTTGGGAATGCCTTGTATTCTTATAAATTTGACTCAACTCTCTATGTATTTGAGAAATGAGGCCTTTATCAGAGAAACTTACTGTTCAATATTTTCCCTCAGTTTCCTGCTGTTCTTCTAATCTTGGCTTCATTGCTTTGTTTGTGCAAAAGCTTTTTTATTTAAGGTAATCGCAACTATCCATTTTGTCTCCTGTAATGCACTCTATCTCTTGTTTAGTCATAAATTCTTCCCTTATTTAAGTATCTGAAAGGTAAACATTTCCATGCTTCCCTAATTTGTTTATGATATCACATTTTGTGTTTAAATAATGTGCTAATTTTGACCTTGTCTTGGCATGTGGTGTGAAATATTGGTCTAAACCTAGTTTCTGCCCAACTGCTTTCCAGTTTCCCTAGCAAATTTTGTGAGAAAATGAGATCTTGGCCCCAAAACTTGGATCTTTAGGTTTATCAAACAGGAGATAGCTGTGATCATTTAATACTGTGTATTGTGTACCTCATTTATTCCACTAATCCACTACTATTTCTTAGCCAATACCAGATTGTTTTGATGATTATTACTTTACAATACTGTTTGAGATCTCATACTGCTAGGTCACCTTGTTAATATTTTATTTTCATTGAATCCCTTGATATTCTTGACTTTTCATACTGAGTTTTTTCATAATTTTTCTAGTTATATAAAATATTTTGGTAGTTTGATTGGACCCTGAATAAGTAAATTAATTTGGGTAGAATTGTCATTTTTATTATATTGACTTAGCCTACTCATCAACAATTAGCATTTCTCTAATTCTTTAGATCAGACTTCATTTTTAAAAAAATTTTGTTTATTTTAATCAATATTCATTTCTCTCCATGTTCCCCTCTTCCACCCCAAGACTGCTTGCATCCTGATTACCCCTTCCTGCAATCTGCCCTCCTCTCTATCAGTGCTCCCCCTCACTTGCTTGTAGGGTAAGACAGATTTCTATACCCCATTGCCTATACATCTTATTTCCCAGTTGCATCTAAAAACCATTTTAACATTTGTTTTTAAAACTTTGGCTTCCAAATTCTCTCCCTTCTTCCTTCCCCAGCAATTCAATATAGGTTATACATGTATAGTTGTGCAAAACACTCCCATAATAGTCATGTTGTGAAAGACTAACTATAATTTCCTTCATCCTATCCTGCCCCATTTATTCTATTCTCTCCTTTGACCCTGTTCCTTTTCAAAAATCTTTGCTTCCAACTGCCCCTCCCCAAATCTGTCCTCCCTTCTGTCATTCCCTCCCCCCTTATCCCCTTTCTCCTACTTTTCTGGAGGCAAGATGCCCAACTGAGTGTATATGCTATTCCTTTCTTAAGTCAGATCCAAGGAGAATAAAGTTCTCTCTCATTTTCTCCCTCTCCCCCTTCATTGTAAAAGGTTTTTCTTGCCTCTTTTATGTGAGATAATTCACTCCATTCTATTTCTCTCTTTCATCTTCTCCCAATATTTTCCTCTCTTATCCCTTATTTTTATTTTTTAGATAGCAGCACTTCATATTCAACTGACCTTGAGCTCCCTCTCTGTACACACACACCCACACGCACACACACGCATGCATGCACGCACACACATGTATCATTTATTCCCTCCAAATACTGAGAAATGTCTCATTAGCTACAAATGTCATCTTTCCATGTAGGAATATAAACAGTTCAACTTTAATAAGTCCCTTATGATTTATATTTCCTGTTTATCTTGTCTTGCTTCTCTTAATTCTGGTATTTGAAAGTCAAATTTTCTATTTGTCTCTGATCTTTTCATTAAGAATGCTTGAAAGTCCTCTATTTAATTCAATGCTCATTTTTTTCCTCAGAAGGATTTTACTCAGTTTTGCTGGGTAGGTGATACTTGGTTTTAATCCTAGTTCCTTTGACCACTAGAATGTCATATTCTAAGCCCTCTGATCCCTTAATATAGGAGCTGTTAAATGTTGTGTTATCCTGATTGTGTTTCCACAAAACTCAGATTGTTTCTTTCTAGCTGCTTGTAATATTTTCTCCTTGATCTGGTAACTCTAGGATCTGGCTACAATATTCCTAGGAGTTTTCCTTTTAGGATCTCTTTCAGTTGGAAATTGGGAGATTCTTTCAGTTTCTATTTTGCCCTCTGGTTATAGAATATCAGGGCAGTTTTCCTTGATGACTTTTTGAAAGATAAAATCTAGGCTCTCTTTTTGAGAGCTTTTTGGCTTTCAGGTAGTCCAATAATGTTAAAATTATCTCTCCTGGATCTATATTCTAGGTCAGGGGTTTTTCCATTCAGATATTTCACATTGTCTTCTATTTTTTTTATTCTTTCTGTTCTGATTTATACTTTCTTGATTTCTCTTAAAGTCATCACTTTCCATTTGCTCCATTCTCATTTTAAGACATTATTTTCTTCAGTGAACTTTTTGACCTCCTTTTCCATTTGACTAATTCTGCTTCTTAAGGCATTCTCCTCATTGATTTTTTGGGCCTCTTTTGCCATTTGGGTTAGTGTAATTTTAAATGTGTTATTTTTTTCAGTATTTTTTTTGGTTGCCTTTAGTAGGCTGTTGACTTGTTTTTCATGATTTTCTTGCACTACTTTTATTTCTCTTCCCAATTTTTCCTCTACTTCTATTACTTGGTTTTAAAAATCCTTTTTGAGCTCATTCATGGTCTGTGACTAAATCGCATTTACTTGGAAACTTTAGATGTGGGAATCTTGACTTTGTTGTCTTCTTCTGGCTGTATGTTTTAAACTTCTTTGTCATCAAACTAAGATTCTGTAGTCTAATTATTTTTTACACGATCTGCTCATTTTCCAAATCAAATGCTTGACTTTCTAACTCTTTGTCAAGTAAGACTCTGCTTCCAGTGGGGAACATGTGGTATAGTGCCCCAAACTTAAGGGGTTTTGTGCAACTCCAAAGGACTATAAATTTTGAGTTCTTCCAAGGTGGTATGATCAAAAGAGTGGTGTTTACTCCTTTCTTGATCTGTGCTCTAGACTGTGAGTGACCACAAGGACTCTTTTCTGCCTTGGAATGATGAGGAGGATTTCCTTTCCACTGCAGCCATAAGCTCTGCCATGCCAGCACTCCTCTTCACCCCAGGAGATTGAACTTCATCTGTGTGAAAATGTTTTGTAACTGCATTCATATAAATCCTCGGTTTGTCTCGTCAGGGAGATTCCCAAGCCTTTTTTATTGTATGCAGTTATTTTATTTTAAAAAGCTGTATTTTTTTCTACTTCCATTCAGTTTTCTCCAGAGGCCTTTCAGATCTAATTTTTCTAAAATTCCATTTATTTCCTTAACCTCTTTTTAATGAATAAATTAATAACAATAAATAATAATAATAAACAAATAAATTAATTAATAACAAAATAATGTAGTTAGATTTCTCTACTTCTGAGATGGGAAATTTGAAGTCCCTTACTTGTAAAGTTTTATTATTTCCTCCTATAACTCATTTGCCTTTTCCTTTAATAATTTGGATGCTATGCTATTAGATGCATATATTTTTAACATTGATATTGCTTCATTTTCTATGGTACCTTTTGGCAAAATGTGGTTTCCCTGCTTATCTCTTTTAATAGAGTTCTTTTTTTTCCTTTTTCTTTGTCTAAAATGGTAATTACTATCTCTGCTTCTTTTTCCTCAGCTGAAACACAATGGATTTTATGCTAGCTTTTAATTTTTATCCTGTATGTATCCTCTGTTACAAATATGTTTCTTGTAAATACGTATTATTGGATTCTTATTTCTAATCCATTCAGTTGTTTGATTCTGTTTTATGGGGGGTTCATCCCATTCATATTCACCATTATGATTACTAACTATACATTTCCCTCCATTTTATTATCATATGGCTATCCTTCTCTTTTTTCATCTTGTCCCTCCTCTTAGATCTTTTTTGCTTCTGAGCAATGACTTATTTTATTCACCCTCCCTTTTATCATCCCTCTTTGTCTTATCCCTTTCCACTTCTTTTTCCCTTTGGGTATGATAGACTTCTGTTACCAATTGAGTATGAGCACACATACATATGCATGCACATACACAATCTTCTTTGAAACAATTTAAATGTTAGTGAGGTTCAAGCATTGCTGGGCTCCCCTTTTGCCATCATTGTCTTCTCCATTGTAAAAATTCTTCATTTTGTGCTTTTTTATGTTATATAATCTTCCCTACTTTCCCTTCCCCCTCCTCTCATTGTATCACTCTTTTTCATTATCACTTTTTTCTTCATCCTAAGATAATTGACTCACTCATACCTTCTTTCTATGTAGAAGCCTTCTAATTGCCCTAATGATAATGTTTTTAGAAAATCCATGTATCATCTTCCCATACAGTTATACAAACAGTATCACTTTATTGAATTCCTTATGATTTGTCTTTCATGTTTACCTTTATATACTTCTTTTGAATTCTGAATTTGAAAGCCAGATTTTCTTTTCAACTCTTTTCTTTTCATCAGGAATGCTTGAAAGTCTTCTATTTCTTTAAATATCCATTTCATTTTCACCTGAAGGATTATACACAGCTTTTTTTTTTGTTTATGTTATTCTTGGTTTCAATCCTAGCATCTTTTCCTTCTCTTATATTGTATTCAAATCTGTCAGTTTCTTTAATGTGGAAGCTGCTAAATCTTGTGTGATCCTGACTGTGGCTCCATGATATTTGAATCATTTGTTTCTAGTTGGTCACAATATTTTCTCCTTGACCTATGAACTCTGGAATTTGGTTATAATATTGTTGGAAGTTTCATTGTAGGATATCTTTCAGGAGGTGACTGGTGGATTCTTTCGTTTTCAACTTTGCCCTCTGATTCTAGGTTATCAGTTTAAATTTCCTTAATAATTTCTTGAAAGATGATGTATAAGCTCTTCTTAATTTTGTTTTTTAATTATAACTTTCAAGTGTTCCAACTTTTGTACCTTTTTTTTCCTCCATTTGGCCAATTTTCCTTTTACATAGTTTTTCTTCTGCCATGAATTTTTGTACCTTCTTTCCCATTTGGTCAATTCTGCTTTTTAAGGAGTCCTTTCATTCAGTGAATTTTTGTGCTTTTTTTTTTTTTACCACTAGAACAATTCTGATTTTAAAAATAGTATTTTCATCAATATTTTTTTGTGTCTCTTTTACTAAACTCTTGACTCTTTTTTCATGATTTTCTTGCATTGCTCTCATTTTTCTCCCCCATTTTTCCTTGACCTCTCATATTTTATTTTTTCAAATCCTTTTCGAGTGCTTCCAGGAATTCGTTTTGAGCTTGAGACAAATTCACATTTTTCTTTGAGGCTTTCCATGTAGCTGTGTTTTGATCTTTCCTGACACTATAGTAACATTTTATGGTCAGGTTTTTCCCCCCCACTCATTTTTCCAGCCTATTTTTTCACTTTTAACTTTGTTAAAGTTGAACTCTGAATTGAGGCAGATCCCAAGTTTCAGGCTTTTTTGTGCTGTTGCTTTAAGACCTATTTCTGGGGATTTGTAAGTTTTTATTCCTTCCACAATGGTATGATCTACAGGGAGGTGTGGTCACTGCTATACTGGCCTGTGTTCTGATCTTTACCCAGGAAGACTTCTTGTTCCCCTGTAGCCACATGTGCTAGTACTTCTATTGGCCCTGGAACTGTGATGAGGCCCCTTGCTCTCCCCAAACCAGAAATATTAATCCTCTTTTCTGCCTTGAAATTGAGACCAGGGCTCCTACCTTCTTATAAGCAAACACAAGCACTCTTTCTCACTCTGAAACTGTAACCAGGGCTCCAATTCTCCTCAGCTACAAATGCTAGTGCTCTCTGGATCCTCTTTGCCCTAGAATTGAGACCTCAAGGTATATATGGGCAATGCCACAGTATCCCAAACCTAGCACACCCAAAGGGTCCCCTGTAACCTCTTTTGCCCAGTTGTCTGACCTTAGTGCTTGTGAGCTGCTTCTTTTACTGATTCAGCCCGCTCCATGCCTCCTACTGGTGTCATCACTCCCTGGTGTTACAGGCCTTTCCTGCCATCTTTCTAAGATGTCTTTGACTGGAAACTTGATTCACCCAACCCTTAGCACTACCATTCCAGAATTTTATTTATTTGAGGAATTATTTTAAGGTTGTTTGAAGGGGAATTTGAGAGAGTTCAAGTGACTTCTTGCCTCTGCCATCTCAACTCTGACCTAACCATATTTTCTTGAATATAGATAGATAATAGATAGAAATATCGATAAAAGGAAGATGGGGATTAATAGATCAAAGATAAGGATAAGAAGATGGCATCAGATAGATACAATGTAAGAACAGATAGATGATAGAACATTTATTAAATATTTTGTGCCCACCACTATCAGGCATTAAGGATATAAATATAAGCAAGCTTTAAAGTCCCTATGCTCAAAGAACTTACTTTTTAAGTGGTAAAAGATAACATTAGGAATTGGGGGAAGAGAGGAGAGAGAAGTGAATGAATAAGAAGAGAACGAAGTCCAGAGTAAAGTGGAACATGACAGAGGTGCTTCTTAAAACAGTGATCCTAAGGAAAAAGAGTCAGACCTGGAGCTGAGGGAATGACAATCCCAAGGAGAAAGCCAGATTGCTTGACAAAGTCATACAAACTGAAACATTTTGGAGGATACAATTCAATTCAATATAACAAATGTTAATAAATCTTATTGACCCTGAATTAGGTGACATAGGACCAGGGTTCAAATCCTTGAAGGATATGCCATCAAATTAATTGACAGTATTCTGAATAAACAAAGACTAAACTTACAGAAAAATCATGTTTATAGGTTGCAAGTGAAGTTTGGGATTATAATTAATTATAATTTTGCAAAATGCTAAGTTCCATGTATGGTTCAAAGTTGAAATATGGGTCCTTCTGTTCATCACCTGTGTGACCCATGACAAGCTACTAAACATTTCTTGTCCTCAGTTTTTTCATCTGTTAAATGAATGGGTTGGTCTAGAAATGATGTCTATGAACTTCTAAAGTTCTAAATATATGACCCTATCATGTATGAGGTGGGTTGTGGACACATTCAAAAGAAAACAAAACAAAGTTAGAAACAGTTCTAAGCCTCAAAGTCTTTAAATATATAAATCTATATAAACAAATAAAGAAATACAGAATAAGTTAAAGGGGGCAGGCTAGAATACTATATATTGAGGGGAGTAGAGAAAACTCTAGAGAAGTTGAAAATAGAAGCAAGTCCTGAAGGAATAGAAAGATTCTGATATTAGGAGGGATACCTTCAAGGCATGGAGGATGGCTAAGAAAATGAATGATCCCCGAGAAGGAATGTTGCATTTGGATAATGCTAGTAGCCTAGTTTGAAATGGAATGGAGAGCATGAGACAGCATAATGTGAAATAAAGCTGGATATATAATTTGGAATTTTATTCGAGTGCCTTAATTCCAAATTGAGAAGTTTGTGTTTTAATTTAGAGTAAAGAGAAACTATAGAAAGGATTTTTTAAGAGCAAGGATGGGATATGGTCAGACCTTTCCCTTAGGGAGACTATATTGGCAACTGTAAAAAGATTGGATTGAAGTGGAGAAGGACTCAGCAGGGGGGCCAGATAGGATACTTCTGCAGAGATCCTGGTCCTAAACCAGAGTGCCTGGGGTAGAGGAAAGAAGGGAACACATTTGAGAAGTGATGTGGAGAATCAAGAGGACTGCCAGCTCATTGGTTACATAGGCCAAAGTAGGTAAAAGCTACTGTGAAGGGGTCAATGGGTATGAATTTAAGATATGGGTTCTAGAACAGCCACAATCTGTGATGACTCATCTTGATAGACTTAGCCCTTCTCAGACATGCAAAGACCTAAAACAATTCCAAAGGACTCATGATGGAAAACGCCATCCACATCCAGAGAAAGAACTATGGAGTCTGAATGTAGAACAAAGTAGACCAGTTTCTTTTTTGTTTTTTGTCTTTCCTTTTCCATGGTTTCTCCCATTCATTATAATTTTTCCATACATGACCAGTGTGAAAATATGTTTAATAGGAATGTATATGTATAACCTATACAGGATTGCAGGCCATCTTGGAGAGGGAATGGGGAGGGAAGGGGAGAAAATTTAAAACTTATGGAAGTGAATGTTGAAAACTAAAAAAAAATAATTAACTTAAAAAAAAGATATGGAACTAGGCAAAGGTGAGTGAGTCCCCCATTAAAAAGTAAACTCTTTGAGGCTAGAAAGTATCTTGCTTGTTTTTACTTATCTCTCCAATGCTTGTCAGAGTGATTAGCACAGTGACTGGCTTGTGTGTATGTGTATATGTGCATGTGTGTGTGAGTATGTATGTATCTATACTTACTCCAATGAGACAGTTCACTGAAGGGTGGACCAGCATAGGCCATGCTTTGGCCAGCCAGCAGCAAGTCTTGGGGGTTGAATCAGCATGGCATATTTCTGATCACTCAGCTCTCAGACCATAAGGGGGTTAGACAATTGGTTAGAAGGGGATTACAGGAGACCCTTTGCTAGCACTGAGATCAGGCCTCTATTGTATTGCCCACATGGAGTTGGGGGTCACAGTCCTAGGACAAAGAAGGATACTAGCAAGAGAAGGCAACCATTAACTGAGGACTCTAAGAATAGAAACTGGAAGAAATTTTGAGATTTTGTAAGAGTGAAAAACTCCAGGGATGTTGGGAAACTTGCCCAAGTTTGGACAATTGCACATCTGGAATTTGACTCCAAACCTAATATTCTTTGGATCACTTCAACTAAGTTCTGGGTAAATGTCTGAAAAGTTTCTGAAAGGGATCTTCATTGAAATGATCTATGAATCCATATGCATAACCGGATTATCCAAAACAAACTTTCTGAGTTTCCATTGAAGGGTCTCTGACCAATCTGTACCATATTGTTTTTATTGTGGACATTCTCCTTCTTCCTGTTCATTTTCTTGGATTTTCCATGCACCATGGTTTTTTCTTTCTTTCTAGATTTAATTTCATAGCTATCTTATAGACTCTACCTGCCCATGACATCAGAGGTGAGAATCCAACCAAAAATAATAATAATGATAGTAACTAATATTTATAGAGAGCTTACTATGCATCAGATATGGTGCTAAGTGCTTTAAAATTATTATTTCCTTTGGTCTTCACAAAAACATTGGGAGGTAGATGTTATTTTTATCTACATTTTACAAATGAGAAAACCAAGTCAAATAATATTAAAGTGTCTTGCTCTGGGTCATGCAGGCAGGGAGTTTCTGAGGCTGTGTTTGAATTCAGGCCTTCCTCACTCCAAGCCTGGTGCTCTATTTATCTCGCTGCCTGAATGAGAACCCATACTCTTCTTTAAAAATATTTATGACCCTTTCTCAAGCCACTGAACTACCTTGGAGGAGGAGGAGAGGAAGCATCATATAACTGACTAGGGAAGGCAGAGAGCTCAGTAAAACCTGGGTGTTCCAAGGCTAGGGATATTCTTGCCAGAAGTCCCATTGTTAACTCTTAACCTTCTTCCTGGCATGGTCTGAATTTTCCAGCAGCTTCTCTGGGTGTATCCTTGATGACCTCTGTCTTACTCCTGCCCTCACCTCTGAGTATCTAAAATATGGCCCAATAAAGCTTGTTGCTTTGTACATCACTGGCTTCTCTGACTCTTCTGTCAAAACCACCTTTAAATACATAATCAGGATTCGGATGGGCTCAGACATTTTTATAAGCCCAGCAAATACGCAGAATGGCTCAAAATAATAAACAAGCAAACATGCCTTCTAGAGAATGAATAAATACTACATCTCACATAGGTATGCCGTACTATTTTTCAAATACATGTAGATCGATAAAATATAAACTCATTTCAAAAGTATTGAATTAATAGTAGCCTTGTGTCAGAATAATTTTTTCATTTGTTCAGCAATCAATAAACCATAAATAATTATTTATTAAGAGCCTGCTATGTGCCAGGTACTGTGCTAAGTGCTGGATAGAGTATTGACTTTGGAGTCAGGAATTAAATCTGTCCCAGCCATTTGCTAGATGTGTGATCCAGGACAAGTAACAACGTCCCTAGGCTGCAGCAAATATGTATGTACATACCCACACACATTTGTACATATATGTATATACACATATATGTAAAAAATGAGTGATCTTCAAGGTCCTTTTTAGCTCTAAATCTATGATCACAGAACCCTGTAATAAGCAGTACTATTATACTAGAGGAGGGAGAATGCTCAAAGGTTGATAACCATAAGAGTCCTTACTTTTCAGCAGACTGGGAACAGCACTGTGCCATATTGTTGGTAACATCTAAGTTCCTTGCTAGCAGACTTTTTCAATTTTATATTTGTATCCTTAACCCTTGGGGTAGCTGGGCAGCACAGTGGATAGTGTTGAAATCAGGAAGACCTGAATATATATCTAACTTTAGATACTTACTAGCTCCACAAATTACTTAACCTTGTTTTTCTCAATTTCCTCTTTTGTAAAATGAACTGGAGAAGGAAATGGCAAACCACTCTACTGTCTCTGCCAAGAAAATCTCAAATAGGGTCACAAAGAGTTAGACACAACTGAAATGAGTAAACAACCACAACAAAAATCCCTAACATTTAGGACACTATCCCACCCAGGAAGCAATAGGTATTTACACATTTTTCCCCTCTGGGGAATAACTCATCTATAAAATAAAGGATTGAATTGGAATAAGTGTTCTTAGATTTTGGTGGGTGGTGGTAGTATTTGAAAATAGATAGGAAAAAAATACCCTTTATTTAAATATAGTTGGTTTCTTTTGTAATTCTATGTATTTTATTTCATGCATCAAAAACATTATTCTGAGAAGTGTTAAGAACTTGAAAATTTGTAAAATCCCTCTTTTTTTTTCAAAATTTATCCTCTGATTATGATGGCTCTGATGATGTTGATAGAATGATGATACTGGGCAGTCTATCAACGTTGTTTTCTTTATTGCATTTTGTGGTGTAGGGTTCTTTGTTTTGCTAATGTTTTTCATTTTTTTAAAAAAATTCAATTTTTTATTTATTAAACATCTGTTATGTGCAAGATTCTAAGAGATTTGCAAAAACAAAATAAATAAGACAACCTCGTTGCCCTCAAGGAGCTTACAATCTCATGGGAACGTTAAAACAGTCACAGACATAACCAGTGTACAAAATAGAATATGAGGAATTCAAGAAGAGTACAAAGCACTGAGAGTACGTGAAGGTAGTGGTCTTTTCTGCAGGTGATCTCACCGGCTATATAGGAGACAGGAGAAAGGGCTTAGGGATTGTACCGTCAGATATCTCTAGGTTGAATAATGCCAAACCTTATGACCTCTTCTCAGTTCTCATTCTTCTCAACCTTTCTGCAGCATTTTACACTGTTGACCACCCCGTCCTTCCAGATGCTCTTTCATATGAGTTTTTGTGACAATTTTTCTCTGTTTTTCATCCTACTTTTCTGTCTGTTCCTTCTCAATTGTCTCTCATTCACCATTCTTATCATATTTATCAACAATGGGTATCCCCCAAGGCTCTCTCCTAAACTCTCTTCATTTTCTCTTCCCAATCTCTCACTTGATGACATAAATCAGCTCTCATGGGTTCAGTTATTATTTCTGTACTGATGACTCCCAGATCAAATATCTAGACTCAGTCTGTCTTCTGAGTTTTGGTTTCATAGCACCAATATGTCTATGGGACATATTGAATGTCCTGGAGGTATCTCAGACTCAGTATATCCAAACTAAAACTGATTATCTTTCCTCAAAAATCCACCTCTCTTCTAAACTTCTCTATTCCTGTTGTTGGCACAGCCATCCTTCCAATCACCCAGTTTCACAACATCACTATCATCCTTAACAAGTCATCCTCACTTGCTCTACATATATCCAATATGCTGCCAAATCTTTTGTTGTTTACATATCCACATCTCTCGTACAGTTCTCTCCTTATCATTTCTCACCAAGAAAATTACAGTAGCCTCCTATTTTGTCTCCCTATTTCAAGGCTTCCCCCAATCCAATCTATCACCTCCAGAGTCATCATAGTTATTTTTTTTACACCACAGATATGATCATATTACCCACTCTGAGACTTTTATTAAGCACCTACTATGTGCCAGGCATGTGTTAAGTACTTTACAAATATTTTATTTAATCCTTATTACTTTGGAAAGTAGGTGCTACCATTATTCCTGTTTAATAATTAAAGGAACTGAGACAGAAAGCGGTTAAGTGGTTTGCCTGGAGACACACAGCTAAGTATCAGGCTGGATTTGAACTCAGGTTTTCATGACTCCAGGTCTAGTATTTTATCCACTGTTCTACCTGGCTAGTTGCCTATAACCTCTAGTAACAAATATAAATTCCTCTGTTGGCATTTCCATTTCTTTACAGACTAACTCCTCCCTACCTTTCCATTCTTCTTACACATTACTCTTCTTCACACATTATGTGATCTATCCCTATTAGCCTACTTATTGTCTTGAAGATAAAACATTCCCTCTGCCATCTTCATGCCTTGGGAAAAGGCTATCCTTCATACCTAAAATGCAATTCCTTCCTACTTCCACCTTTTGGAAGCCCTGGTTTCTTTTAAGACTAAGCTCAAGTGATATCTTCTGGAAGCAGCCATTCTTGTTCACCTTAGACACTCATGCCCTCCTGTCCAAAACTATCTTATATTCATTTTTTATGTTTTAATACACACTTCTATATGTATATGTTGTCTCCTATTGAATGTTGGCTCCTAAAGGACAAGAACTGCTACACTTTTGTCTTTGTGCCTCTATTAATTGACATATGCTCGGCACATAGAAACCATAAAAGAACAACACCAGTAACAAACGATGACAACAATAATAACTAGCTTTTAAACAGTGTCTTGAGATTTACAAAATCTTTTGCATTTCTCATCTCATTTGATTTTCACAATTCTATGAGTAGGTGTTATTATCAGCCCCATTTTCCCAGTAGTTTTTTTCCCCAATTACATGTAAAGATAGTTTTCAACATTCACTATTGTAAGATCTTAAGTTCCAATTTTTCCTCCCTCCCTCCCTTTCCCTCTCCCCAAAATGATAAACAATCTGATCTAGGTTATATATGTACAAGCGTATTAAACATATTTCTACATTAGTCATGTTGTGAATGAAGAATCAGAACAAAAGGGAAGAACCATGAGAAAGAAAAAATTAAAAAAAAAGTGAAAATAGTATTCTTCCATCTCCATTCATATCTATAGTTCTTTCTCTGGAGGTAGACAGCATTTTCCATCATGAATCTTTTGGAATTGTCTTAGATCTTTGTATTGCTAAGAAAAAAAAAGCTAAGTATCATAACATTGCATAATGCTGCTGTTACTATGTACAATGTTCTCTTGGTTTTGCTCACTTCACTCAGCATCAGTTCATGTAAGTCTTTCCAGGCTTTTCTGAAATCCATCTCCTCATCGTTTATTATAGCATAATAGTATTCCATTGCGTTGGTATACCACAAGTTGTTCAGACATTCACCAATTGACGGATATCCCCTTAATTTCTAATTCTTTACTACCACAAAAAGAGCTACTGTAAGTACTTTTGTACATGTGGGTCCTTTTCCTTTTTTGTGATCTCTTTGGATATTATCCTCATTTTTCAGATGAGGAATCTGATGCTAAGATTAAATGGCTCAGAATAGTTGGTTGTCCTCTGTCTTCGAAGAGGACCAAAATGACATCACCATTGTAAAGTGAAATATCAGTGTGTCTGACCGGCTGATCAGACCAATATGAGCTCGGAATGCTCCACCACAGGTTAGGCACAGACAGTCCATATAAATACTTGGGGTGGATATCCCCAATTTGTGCATCCCACGTTTACTTTGTGCTGTCTCAATTTTGCTTTGCTCAAAGAGCACAGCACCTTTTCTTATGTGGGGCATGCTATGCTGAGTGGTCCTGTGCCAGTGTCTCCCACACATAGTATCTGAGGGAGGATTTGAATTCTGTCCCTTGTGCTACTAAAAGATTAATAAATGCAAATTTGTTGATTGTTCAGTTGAATGATTAACATAAGACATGTTCTCACCATTGTTCATAACTCTGTGTTGAACTAATTTCATTGGACCAGTGTCAAACTCCTTTCTGCCACACACAGATAAGCAGGAGGTGAAATTGGGAAAGGTGACTAGTCTTCTGCATACATCTCCCTTGGAGGAACGACAAACATGTGTGTACATATACAAATGTTGAGCCAATCATCAATAGCCCAGAGCACCAAGTCCTTCATGAACTCTTTTGTCCTCTATGCAAAGGCAGTCTTCTCTCTGCAGTAACTCCCCAGCAAAGTGAGAGACTTACCGCAATCATGGGAAAACACCAAGTGATGGCTTATATAATGTTAACTATCGCTATTTCTGAGTGGAAACAACAGTGGCAGCAGCATATCTACAAGAATGGCTATGGCACAGCTATCTTTGAAGTTATTAAGGAAAAAAAAGCCTGTCACTGTTGTGTCCCTCAGCCCCCGGGGTTTCTCTGCCACACAGCAGGAAACAGCTGTCAGTTGCAAAAGCTCCTGAAATGCCTCCAATGAGAATCTGAAACAGTGATGTCTGTCATTTCTGACTGGGGAGAGAGGAAGGAGGAAGAATGGGGAAAGGCTTCGTGGAAGAAGTGACATTTGAGTAGGACTTTAAAAGATTTCAGGTATGGTATGATAAAAAACAAATAATTCGGCTTGGCCAAAGCATGATAATGAAGATAACACAAGGATTTATATAGTGTTTTTGGATTTGCAAAGCATGGCATTTACAGAATGTCCCAAGTGACTTAATGCATTTTAAAAACTTTAATAGCTTACTCTCATTTGATCCTTATAATAGCTCTGTAAAATAGATGCTATTGTTCTCCTCATTTCACTGATGAGGAAAACTGAGTCTGAGAGACTGACTTGCCCAAGGACCAGTACTAACCCTATGGCTAGTATCTGAAGTAGAATTTAAACTCATGTCATCTTGATTCTAAATTTACCACTCCGCTATGCCACCTAGATGCATAGTCAACTATTGTTTGATAAACCTAGGAAATTAGACTGCAATAAGATTATGCAGACTTTGAATGTGAAATTAATTATTTTGACCCTTTTTTCTAGACAAAAAGAAATCATTCTTTTTATCACTCAGATTAAATTTTAATGTGTTGTGCATATTTTTTTGAAAACCAATTATTTTCAAAATGTAATTTATTTTTAAAATAGTATCATTTCCCCAATTACAGTTAAAGACAATTTTTAACATTCGTTTTTAAAAATTTTGAGTTCCAAATTTTCTCCTTCCCTTCCTCCTCCCCTCCCTCCTACCTAAGACAGTAAGCAATTTGGTATGTTATACATATGTACAATCATGCAAAACATATTTCCATATTATCCATGTTGTGAAAGAAGAAACAGATTTTAAAAAAGTTAAAAATAGTATGCTTTAATATGCACTCAGACTACATTAGTTTGTTCCCTGGAGGTAGATAACATTTTTCATCATGAGCCCTTTGAAATTGTATTCGATCATTGTGTTGCTGAGAATAGCCAAGTCATTTACAGTTGGTCATCATTCAACATTACTATTACTGTCTACAGTGTTCTCCTGGTTCTACTCACTTCACTCAGCATCTGTTCATGATAAATCTTTTCAGGTTTTTCTGAAATCAGCCTCCTTATAATTTCTTGTAACACAATAATATTCTAATACAATCATATACCACAACAATCATATACCACAACTTGCTCAGCCATTCCCTAATTTATAATTGTATTCAACTTTTGAAGAATGAAGTGTTATATTCAGAATTTTGCCTTGGGAGGACTAACCTGTTTACAGCTATAAAAATGGATTAGAGCAATAGAGAATGGAGGTGGAAAGATAGTTGAGGAGAACTTTCCAGTAGCCTAGTCAGGAGGTTGCTCTGGGAGCCTGAATTCCACTGGTGGGAACAGGAGCAGGGATGAATGTGAACAAAACTGAACTTAAAAGAAGGTGCTCAGGAGTGAGTGTCACAAAAATTCCAATGTTGAATCAAACTCAAAGTTGAGAATGCTTATGAGAAGGTGGTCTAATTTGATAATGACAAATAAAATGGTGCTCTTAGAGAGAATGATTTTAGTATCAGAGTGGAAGAGGAAGCCAGACTGTGAAGTATTGAGGAGCACGTGGGCAGAGAGAAAATACAGATAGGGAGTAGGAATCACTCTTTTAAGTCCATTCTAAGAGGATATATGTAAATACTTTTATTTTATACATACATACTTATACATACATAAACACATATTTAAGGTGGAGTATATGAAGGAGAGAATATGAAAGAAGTCCAGATTATGAAAGGCAAATAATGTCATGTTAATGTGAGAGATTATATTGGGTGAGGAAAATATTCAGATTGCCCTCTAATCATAGTATAAAGGCAACTGTCTACTTTGCTTAAGGATCAGTTCAATCTTCCTGAAATTTGCTAGAAACATCTTAAAATACTATATAACTACCATTTATATTATACTATATTGATAAATATAGATGGGGACATAAATGCACTACCATTAGTATCCTGGAAAAAAATATCCTTCACATTCATTCCAGGAATTGTCACTGGGCACATACTCCATTGGACAGCCCACACCATTCAGCTGCCTCCTTTTATATGCCTCAAACAGTCCCTTTGTTATGTGAGTCCTGGAATGTGATCAAGAGAAAAACAGAAGAAGTGCTATAAGGATGTTCTCTAGAATATCCTTCACTTCTTCTTTGTAGAGGGGCTGGACTGTGGATGTGGAGCTTTGAATGTAGCCTCAAGCTCTGTTGATCATAAGGTCATAGATTCAGAACTGGGACAGACTTCAGAGGTCAGCAAACCCAACTCTTTCATCTTACAGATGAAGAAACAGGCCCAAAAATGTTAAGTGTCTTATCTAGGGTCATATTCCTTCTATCAAATGGCATAATAATTGTAAGGTGCTTAGCACAGTGCCTGGCACATAGTAAACATTATATAAATGATGCTATTATTATCTGAGACAAAACCTAGGTATTTAGAGTCTAGTTATTTCTGAACCTAAATCAGTACTTTAAGTTTTAATGAACTAATTTTTTTTTCTTCTTTGTTACAGGGGATGACTTTCTAGGTGATGGGGGTAGGAGGGAGAAGGAATATATTTGAAAATGAAAGCGATACACAAAACAAAATATATTGATGGAAATTAAAACAACAGATGCTTTCTTAAAGTCAAAGGACCCTAAGAGATGGATACTGGAGATGGATGAGACCTACAAGAACATTTTGTTCATTTTTTCCTTTATTTGGAAGATGAGGAAAAAAAGGCCCACAAAGGTTAAATGAATTGCCATAAAACAGTGGTTTTGGAGATAGAATTTGAACTCAACTGGGCCTTTGGATTCCAGATACAATGTTCTTTCCACCATACCACACTGCCTCTCCCTTTCTGCCTTCACTCCTACTCATCAATAAGCTAAGATAAGAAGTAGATTTACTTTTGCACTCCTTTTTCATCTATCAAGCCCAATCAATTGATTCAAGAAGTTGGTTTGCCAAACAGCAATAGTGTGTGCAGCCAGGTTAGGAAAGAGATGAATGAATGAATGAAAGACTGAATGATTGAACATTTATTAAGCACTTAACTGCAAAGCACTGTGATAAGTGCTAAAGAGTGAATGAGAAAAGTGAGATAGTCCCTGCCTCAGTTTCTGTTCTAGTAGTAAGAGATGACACATATAGGAAACTACAACTAGATATCAGATAGAAAGGTCCTATGAGACCTTAAGATAGAATGGTGATCCATCTTCCTTAATGTCATTAAAAAAACCCACAAAACAAAGTAACCCTAAGTATATCCACTTCTGAGATTAAACTGTTTGGCCAAGGACATTGCTACTCCATCTTCAGTAGCAGGGGCTGTCGTGTCTGCGGTCACATCTTCACAAGGAATGAAAGCAGGACAGGTGGTCTGGGTGTGACACTCCCATTCTTGGAGATCTTCAGTGAAGGATCCTTGGTTATATCTCCACAGGGTGTGAGGGAAAGGGGTGGCCTTGGATATTGATGTGGGGATGGTTTGATTGGCCTTGTCCATGCCATTTCTGTTTCTTTTCTAGCTTGCCTGCCCCAAGGTAGGTGCTAGAGGAGTTGGTGTTGGTATTGCTGGTACTGGGAGTGATGAAGTGGTTGCTCCCTTAAAGAATGATAAAAATGAATATTCCCAGTGTTATCAGGGAGAGAAAGGGAGTTTCTGTGAACTCTCAGCTGGGGATTTGCTACTCTTTGTTAACACTTGCTTTTTATTGGATCACGAATGAGAAACATTTTCTACAAGTAAAAATGGGAAAAGTTAGATAGTGTTAGGTATCTGGTGGCAGTTCTAGGGCTCTTTCTTCTCCCATAGGCTACATTTTTGTACACTCAGAAAAGAAATTCAGACATTCTGTGTTAATTTATAACTTTCAACAATGTTCAAGGTAGGAAGATAATAAAGATACCTCCTTTGACATACTCAAGGATATTGTTAGATCTTGTGACACTGATTCTGGTTCTGGGAATTGAATACTCAGATTCTCCTCATGTGAGAGGGAGTCAGGCACATGAAACTTTCCCCTTAAAAGTGGATTTTTGAGGACAGGAACCTGAAAATTCAATGTTGGAACAATGGTGATAAATTAAGGGTTCAGGACCACTCATGATGGCAGAGAATATGTGCCCACATGCAACAGAACTTGTCTCTGTCAGATCAACTTCATTAATAATCTTCCTCCCCCAACACAAGATAGTTATGAATGATGCAGTCATCCTCTGACCAGAGACAGTCAAAGAAGGCACCTCACTTCAGTTAGACCATTGCTTGAGTCAATCACACTGGAGATGAACAGCTTCTGAAAGACAGGTTGGGGGAAGGGGCAAAGAATTTAGTACTCATTGAAAGTGGAGCCCCAAATGACTATGAAGTTGTTTTTTGGGGTGAGTAGAAAATAGGCAGTAGAAGATAGACTGTGATAAGCTTATTTCCTTTAGAAAAGAGAAAACACAGAAAAACTTTAATGTGATATCTGGATTCAAATATATGAAGATTTATTTTGTAGAAAATCATAACTTTACTGTTAAACATATTAAGAAGTTTTCCCCCTTCCTCTTTTTCTGCCTTTCCCACTCTCTTTCTTTCTCCTCTGCTGTTTCTTAACAAAATACAATGACACAATGACATCAGAAAATGTATGGGAATAAATACTTTTGAAGTTTACAACCATATTGGGATGTCTAACAACCCACAAAAAAAGAAAGAAATAAAAAGGAATAAGTGCTCCATCTGTAAGAGCCCCTTGGTCTTATACAGCCACACTGTCGCCATCTGTCAGAATCCTTAGCCCACCTGCATCATTAACAATAATTGTCTTCCAGAAAATCAAGAGAACCACAGTTTCCTCAAAGTCTGAGAATGGAAGGAAGGAGTCATTATCTAGTATTTTCAGCGAGCCTTCCATCCATTAATCACCTGACTTCTTGTTAAAACTGCCTGCTATTTTCTAAGACTCATAGATATCACTCTACAGGGTGATAAGATCAAAAGTCAAGTCAATGAGCATTTATTAAGGACTTACCATATTCCAAGCACTAAACTACCAAATATTGAGGACATAAATACAAGCAGAAAGAACTGTAATATTTGCTCTTAAGGAGCTAATATTCTAAAAGAAGACAAAACCCAATGGGAAGTTCAAGGTCGTTTGGGGGTGAAGGTACTCAGATTGGGAGATTTTGGGGAAAGTCCAGGAGAGTGAGGAGTTCAACCTGGAAAGGAAAGAAAGGAACTTAGAAGTAATAAGGAATCTTGTATGTTTAGTTATTTTTCAGTTACTTCCAATTATTCATGATCCAATTTGGGGTTTTCTTAGCAAAGATACTAGAGTGGTTTGCCATTTCCTTCTCTAGCTCATTTTACAAATGAGGAAACTGACATAAACAGAGTTGTGACTTGCCAGGATCACACAGCTATTAAGTGTCTGAGGTCATCTAATTCAACCCCTCAATTTGTCAGATGAGGGAACTGAGGCTTAGTGACAGCACACTGCTTACCCCAGATTGTACAGATCTAGGATTCAAGTCTAAGTCTTCAGGACTTCATCACTGGTGGCACACCTTTCATTTGCAAAATGAAGAAAATGAAGTAGATGCTGTTTCAGATCCTTTCTAGATTTATACCCATGATTCCTAACTTCTAGTTATTTCTGAAAGTTAATCATTTTTCATTTTTTATATTGCTGTCATTTCCCAATATCACTCTTCAGAGAGGTTTCTCATGTAACAAAAAGTTAAAATAAACAAATACAAACTGACAGCTCATGTAGAATTCTGTACCCATAGTTTACCAATTATCTATTGAATGGTTGCTCATTATTTTCAAGATTTTTTTTGTGTTTGCTGCAATTTACATGTGGAAATTCTAAGAAGTTATTTCGATGTTAGCAAGTAGAGCTCTTCTTCAATAATATATTTGTTCCTAGATTTATCACTCAACAACTATTTATTGGTGATACAGTAGCTGGAGTGCCAGCTGGAGTCAGGAAAACACATCTTTCTAAGTTCAATTGTTGCCTCAGATACTTACTAGCTCTGCATACAGGGCAAGCGACTTTAACCATGTTTGCCTCAGTTTCCTCTTCTATAAAATGAGTTGAAAAAGGAAATGGCAAATGATTCCAGAATCTTTGCCAAGAAAACTACTATCGGGGACACACAGAGTTGAAAGAGACTGAAAACTACCAAACAACAAAAACAGCAGGTATTTATTTAGTACATATTATGTTTACAGTAGTCTTATAGGTGCTACACAAAGATAAAAAATTTGGAGTTGACTTTTTTATATAGTCTAGAAGGTTCCATAACTTTCATAGTTTCGGAGATGGAACAGATCTCAGAGATCATCTCATGCAATTCATGTCCTCCCTTTTCCCCTCATACTCTCATTTGATAGATGGCAAAACAAAATCAAGAAAGGTAAAATGATTTGCTTAAGGCCATAATGAATCTGGTGGCAGAGCTGAGACTTGAATCTGGATTCTCTGACTCAAAACCCAGCATTCTTTTCCATTCTATCTTTCTGCCCCTTTCAGTGAGTGAGTTCTCTTTCCTTATGAGAAATTATAGTCTGAATTGATTTGCTCCTCCCAACATCAGATATTGCAATAAAGACATATCATCTCGATTTCATTGTTATGTTTCTGTAGCAGACAAATGATAAACCATTGGAAATCAGGGACTTAATATAGTATCTTTGTTAATCTCCCAGGGTTTACTGCATTTCATATATTTATTGTTTAATGTTTATTGCCTTGATCATTTGTTATTCAGTCCCTTCAGACCTATGACTCTTTCATGACCCTGTCTGAGGTTTGCTTGGCAAAGATGCTGGAATGCTTGGCCATTTTCTTCTCCAACTCATTTTACAGATGAGGAAACAGGCAAACAGGGCTAAGGGACTTGCCCAAGATCACATACTTAGTAAGTTTCTGATGCTGGTTTTGACTCAAGTATTTTTCACCCTATTCATTTTGACACTTAGCTGCCCTGATAACATTTGATTAATAACCATTGTTGATTGGCTCGTTCATACATGGATTGGTTAATTCCGGGGCATTTATTTTAATATTTAGATTGGCACCCTAGATGGGTAATTGTCAGTTGTTCCATTACTCAGCAATCTACTGTTTCAGTGGTAGGGAGAAAAATAACAAATGACCGACCCAATATCTTGTACAAACAAGGCCTTTTCCATATGTAAAACCATGCTGCTTACAGGATGAGAAATTTTGAAATTCATTGTAATCATACAAAATGCTAAGCTCTAGATATGGAGCAGTGGATGAATACCAACTCTACTATTTATTGTCTGTGTTACTTTGGCCAAGTAATTTAACTTCTCTGAGACTCGATATCCTTACCAATAAAATGAGAAAGTTGGACTCGATTCCTATTAAGGTCCTTTCACTCTCTAAATCTCATTCCCTTAATTCTAAATTATGTTTTCCCCTGCTTGTATCAGAAGAGTAGACAGCAATGTTTTATACCAGAATACCAAACTTATTTAAGGCAAAGACTCTCTGCGTTCATGCTGCTTATGAAAGATCTGAACAATGACAAAAGGATGTCATCATTGCCGTGTCTACAATGTTACCTAATAATAGCTTGGCAAGTTATGGACTTGAGTCATCTATGTAGCTTACAGGAAAGCCAGTTGTGTGTTACAGTAGGTAACCTAAGTAGTATGGCATTTTCAAAGCATCCGGTGTTGACCACATCCAGTTGAAAGCGCATGGCTAAATTGGGAAGACAGACTATAATTACATACAGTGAAATTAGGTTAATACATTAGAGCTAATAGCTTCGTTTGGCCACAGACCACAAAAAATCAGCCCCAACTTGATTTCAGATATCCCTCTTACATATATTTATTTATGTAGGTATGCTTTGCTGTAAACAAAGCTGAGACATGAAAATATAAATAGACAGAACAGAACAATAATAAAGTGATCCTTCATTTCTCAAAAAGACAATTTTAAGATGCCTTTTTAATTAGCAAAAATAATTTTACAAACATATATCGAATACTCAATGAATGTAAGACACAGTGTTACTAAGATAGGACTTTAAATCTGTTCTCAAGGATATCACAGTCTAGTCGGGTTGGGTGAACACAGATAAATACCACACAAAACAGAATGTGGCAAGTGTGCAAGAGAGTTGCAAATGCAGGAGTATGAATCATTGGTGGAGGTGATACTTCCAGATGTGAGACCAGATGAGAGTTCTGTGAGGAATTACATTTGAACTTGGCTTTCAATGAGGGGTGGTATCCATTAAATGGAAAATGGGGAAAAAAGGTATCATTTATGGCATGGAAAGTGGAATGAGCAAAGGAGAGGAGAAGGGATGTATTCTAGTGAATTGCAAGTGGTCCATGCAGTACATGGAAGTATGTAATGTGAACTAAATCTAGAGTATCAGACTAGATCCAAATGATAAATTCTGTTAGTTTATTACAAATCAAAAATTAGAATGGCATATATCTTTTCTGGAATGGAAAGTGAAGTCTACCAGTGCACAACACATGAAGATACTCATTTGAATGAATACCAAACCTACTTACTTTCCCACTTCATTTTGCCATGATGGAAGAGGAGATTTGGCAGAATTTCATTCAGTTTTATAATATTCGATTAAAGCTGCCACCCAAAGCAGGACGGAGAGCCATCTGCTGTGCAGCTGTTCCATCTGTCTGTATCTATCATAGGCCTTCATTGCAGGGGAAAGGCATCCCATCATGTCACAACGGTGTGGTTGAACCTTTCTGTGAACACATACTTGCCTAGGGAGCTTCCCAATGAATGCCACAGAGAAGTTGAAATCCATAGACATTTATAGACTGGCCCCTAAACAAAAGGCTGATTTATATTTATTTTTCACGTGTTCTAGTTTAAGTACTAATATAGGCGTTGCATTCTTGGACAAGGGCAGTACAAGAAGACTTGTGTTTATCCCAACTTTTCAATATAGAGATTAACATACCAATACACATTTCTCCTCCCAAATCCCACAGTAGAGAAGTTAGGACAAAACTGAGCCAGGACAATTTTCTGGGCCATTTTTTCAATTACATAATATCCACAAATAGCCAGGGACAGCGTGACTATCTATGTACCTCTAACTTCATTCAAAATATAAACTAGGTGTTAACTCTTACTCAAGACTTTTGCCAAACTCTCTAATTATTAGTTGTCTTTCCATCTTAGAATTATTTTGTGATTATTTTCCACCTACCTACTTAAATATTTACGTATATCTCTCTCTATTTACCTATCGACACCTCTCTCTCCCTCTCTCTTTCTCCCTCTCTCTCTCTCTCTCGTCTCTCTCTCTCTCTCTCTCTCTCTCTCTCTCTCTCTCTCTCTCTCTCTTTCTCTATCTCAGTCTCTCTGTCTCGTTCTCTGTCCCTGTCTATTTCTCTTTCATATCTTTACATGTATCCCATTCCCCTCCATATAAACCTCTAGTTTATAAACTTCCTGAGAAGAGAGGCTATTTCATTTTTGTCTCCCTCTCCTTAGGGGCTTGGTACAATTTCTTGCCCATGGTAGGCTTTTAACAAGTGGTTATTTAACTGAATTCACTTTTTTTTGCAATACTCAGCATGAAATTTTCTAGTCGATTCAAATTTTTGTTCCTGGGAATATTGGGCCTCATGATTGTGAAGTGGTGGAATGCCATTCTTTGACAACAAATTACTCTGAGTGGGGAGGGAGAGTTTCCAAGATGGAACCCTTGGGATCATAGCCTTCTCTTTTCTTCTTTTCCCCATACCCATCTTACATTAGTGTCTTTGCAGTATATCATATGAACAAATAGTTGGCTAGAGTGAAAAATGATGTTACCCTGTAAGAGTAGCAATAATTATAATAAAAACTAGCAGTAATATATCATATCATATCATATCATATGATATCATAATCTGCAAATATTTCATTTGATTCTCGTAGCAACCTGGTGTTATTTCTATTCCCATTTTACAAATGGGGAAACAGAAATGGAGAGAGGTTAGTTGACTTGAATAGATTCACAAAATTGGGAAGGGTCTGAGGCAAGTTTCAAATTTAAGTTTCCCTGATGCCAAACCCAACACCAGATCCACTGTGTCACCTAGCTGCCTAAAAACTACATGAAACTGAGGAAAATTTATCAACTGAATCTTATTTAAACACTTTCATTCATTTGTCCATCAAAGTATTACTTTGCATTTCATTCCAAGGTAAGCTAGTTCAAACATTTAGCCCTGACTCTTATATTTCTCAGTCTTTTCTGAATGGTTCACAAATCTACCCCTCAGGTTTTTTTCCCTGCATCCATTTATTTAACAAATATTTTTTGAGAATCATACAAAGTATAGTACTAAGCTATTGAGAAATAGATGAGGGAAACTTGGCAACTATTCTCAAATGGCTTACAGTCTAGTTCAATGTTAAAATTATTCTTTTTTGGAGGGGGTGCTTAAATATCATTTTCCCCAATCACATCAAGATAATTTTTAGTATTTATTTATAAAAGAATTTGAGTTTTAAATTTTCTTCCCTCCTTTTCTTTCCTCCACTCTTCCTAAATGGTAGGCAATTTGATATCAGCTATACATGTTCCATCATGTAAAATATTTCTATATTTGTCATAGTTGTGAAGAAGAAACAGATCAAAGAAAAAAACACAAAAAGAAAAAATTAAGTGAAAAATATATGCCCTGATCTGTGTTGATAATCCAGCAATTCTTTATCTGGATGTGGATAACATTTTAATTCATGAGTGCTTTATATTTGTCTTGGATCATTGTGTTGATGAGAAGAGTTGAGTCATTCATAGTTGATCATCACTAATGCTGCTGATACTGTGTACAATGTTTTTCTGGTTCTGTTCATTTCACATTGCAACAGTTAAAATAGGTCTTTCCAGGTTTTTCTGAAATCTGTCATTTCTTGTTGCACAACAGTATTTCATCACATGCATATATAACCTCTTGTTCATCGATGCCTGGACTGATGGGCATCTCCTCAATTTCCTATATTTCACCACTGTCAAAAGGGCTGCTATAAATATTTTTGCACATCAATCTTTTTTCTTTTTTCATGGTCTCTTTGGGATATACTCTTACTAGTGGTATTGCTGGATCAAAGGCTTTTCAGTTTGGTTGCCCTTTTGGGCATAATTCCAAATTGATCTCCAGAAGAGTTGAATCAGCTCACAATTCCACCAATAGTGCATCAGTGCCACAATTTTTCCATATCCTCTCTGATATCTATAATTTTCTTTTTTTATCACATTAACCCATCTGATAGGTACCTGATAGAGTTATTTTAATGTGAATTTCTCTAATTAATAGTGATTTAGAGCATATTTTCATGACTATAGATACTTTAATTTCTTCATCTGAAAACTACCTATTCATATCATTTGACCATTTATCAATTGGAAAATGCTTATTTTCTTATAAATTTGACTCACTTTTCTATATATTTGAAAAATGTAGTCTTTATCAGAAATAACTGCTAGAAAGATTGTTTCCCTACTTTCTGCTTTCCTTATAATTTTGGTTGCATTGGTTTTGTTTGTGCAAAAGCTTTTAAATTTAGTGTAATCAACATAATAATAATAATGTTCTTTCTCTCTCTTCTTTGGTTATGAACCCATAATTTGCTTAACTTCTCCTTTAAGAATTTGGATGCTATGGTACATAGATATTTAGTATTCATTTTACTTCATTGTTTATGGTACCCTCCAGCAAGATGCAGTTTCCTTCCTTATCTCTCTTAATTAGGTTTATTTTTGCTTCTGTTTCTCTGAGATCAGGATTTCCACCCCTGCTTTCCTTACCTCAGTCAAAGTACAATAGACTGTTCCAGCCCCTTACTTCTACCTTGTGTAGTTTCTCTGATTCAAGTGCGCCTCCTGTAGAGAATATATTGTAGGATTCTGGTGTTTAATTAACTCCCCTGTGTGCCTTCATTGTATGAGAAAGTTCATCCCAATTACATTTGCAGTTATGATTTTTAACTGTATATTTCTCTCCATCCTATTTTTCATCCTCTTTAATCTCTTTGTCTTCTTATCCTTTCTCTCCTCGCTAGTGTTTTGCTTCTTCCTACCTCATCTCCTGAGATGTCCTCCATTCTTTCAGTCTCCTGTCCCTTTACTTAATTTTCCTCCCTCCTACTTTGCTTTTGGGTAAGACAGATTTGTATTTTCAATTGATTATGTATATTATTCACTCTTTGAGCCAATCCTGATGAGAGTAAGGTTCAAGAGATGCATATTACCCACTCTTCCAGCTTTTCCTTTACTCTAATAGATTTTTCATAGCTCTTCATGTGAAATAGTTTACCCCATTCTGCCTTTCCCTTCTGCACCCAGTTCACCCCTCATTCTCATCCTTTAATTATTTTTATGTCATTCCCTCAAGTTCACTTTATACCCATACTCTTTGTGTATATATATATATTCCTTCTAGCTGCATTGTTAGTGGTACAGTTTTTAAGAATTTGAAGTATCATCTTCCCATGCAAGGATGTAAATAGTTCAACTCTTATTGAATATCTTACATTTTCTTTTCCTTTTTTTCTCTTTTTAGGCTTCTCTTGGGTCTTGATATGGGAAACCAATTTTTTTTTTTTTTTTTACCAATTCTGGTCTTCTCATTATGAAAGCTTGAAATTCTTCCTCCATTTTTCCCCTTGAAATATTAAGCTTAATTTTGAATGACCATTTTTCCCCTTGAAATATTAAGCTTAATTTTGCTGGGTAGGTGATTCTTAGTTATAGTCTTAGCTCCTTTGCCATCTACATTATCATATTCTGTGACCTCTACTCCTTTAATGTTGCAGTTGTTAAATCCTGTGTAATCCTGACTATGGCTCCCTGGTATTTGAATATTTTCTTCCTGGCCTCTTGCAGTATTTTTACCTTGACCAGAGAGTTCTGAAATTTGACTACAATTCTCCTTGGAGTTTTTATTTTGAGATCTCTTTCCTGTCATTATTGGTAGATTCTTTCAATGCCTATTTTGCCCTCTGACTCCAGGACATCGGGCATTTTTCCTTGACAATTTCTTGAAAAATGCTTTCCAGGTCTTCCTTTTAATTATAAATTTTTGAGAGTCCAATGATTCTGACATTTTCTCTCTTGGACCTATTTTCCAGGTCAGTTGTTTCTCTCATGAGGTATATTATATTTTCTTTTTATTATTTTCATTCTTTAGGATTTGTTTGACTGATTCTTTTTGTCACATAGATTCATTTGCTTCCACTTGATCAATTCTAACTTTGAAGGAGATGTTTTCCTCAGTTAGCTTTTGTGCTTCCTTTTCCATTTGGCCAATTCTACTTTTTAAGCAGTTGTTTTCTTTTTCCAAGTTGTTGACTCTTTCCCCTCCACAATTCTCTTGTATCACTCTCATTTCTTTTCCCAATTTTTCTTCTGCCTCTCTTATATGATTTTTAAGCTCCTTTTTTTGAGCTCTTCCATGAATTGTTATCTGGGCTTGATACCACTTCCCATTTTTCTTTGGGCTTTTGTCCATAGGTGTTTTGACATTTTTGTCCTCATCTGAGTCTGTGTTTTGACCTTCACTGTCACCATAGTATCTTTCTATGGTTAGATTTCTTGGCCTTTTTCCTTTCTTTTAAATTTGAGCTCTGCTCCTGGAGTGGAAGGGAAACTGTCTCAGGTTTCTTGTGCCATGGACTGCAATTTCAGTCTTTACCTGGTACTGCACTGATGTTGCTGCGAGGCCCACAGGGGATCCTCCTTCTAGGGCTGTGCTGAGTGAAGGGTGGCTGGCAGTGCTGGAGGTTCCCAGGGTCTGACAGCTTACCTGACATTGAACTGGGATCCTAGTGGTGATGTCTGGATGTGCTGAGGCTGATAAGGAGTTTCTATGTTTCCTTAAGATTATACTGAAGCATGTGGAGGTTTGGCCACTGGAGGATGCCTGTTTGCCCAGGGCTGTGCTGAAGCACTGGGAGATTCTCAGAATGGAGTCTGTATGTTCCCTTGGCTATGATGAGGCATATAGTGGGTAGGAGAGCTCTTAGTGTTGCCTTTTGCCTGTTCCACTGCAGTGAACTCAGGATCTCTTGCTGGTTGATCAAAGAGGTTTGATACTGTCTTGCTGGAATGCTTCCTGTCCTGGACAGAGCAGAGCTTTCTTGCTGATCTTCCAAGTTTCTTGGGATAAAAGATTGTTTCACCCCATCTTTTTGCTGTTTTTGCTGTCCCACGATTTTGTTTTGAGGCAAAATTTAATGGTTATTTGGAGGTAAATATGGGACAATTATATAGATTTATTGCTTTACTCTACCATCTTGGTTTCTGAACTTCCCTAAAATTGTTCCTGTAGCCAACAGCTGTACAGTGGTTCTGTCATTTCTTGGAGTTTTCCTAATGCCTTTTATTTTATTTATCCCCATTGCCCCAATTTTGACTAAAATCTGTTTTCATGGGGACATATTCCCTAGTCAGCTTCCTTGAATGACCTCTTCTCTTCTGCCTTCTACCTTGAAAACTTTTCTAATGACTATTCTTTGCATCTTCAACTACCCCATTCTGTTGTAGTCTAAGCTCTTTAAAAACCTTCTATATTGTCTTCTAATATATTATTTTCATCCCCCATCCCCCAAATTCACATACACAGTGATTTCTAAACAAGTTTGTCAACTCGCCCATTTGTCAAACAATTTTCTCCTAGTGAAAACACTTATAAATATACAGCCCAATGTATATTATGAGTATGCCTACCTCAGCCATAGAGAGGCCATAGCTCATAGTATAATAGGATTTATAGCTGGCACAACACTTAGAGACAGACCTTTCATTTTAGAAGAAAATTGAACCTCACAGAAGGAAAATTGCTTTCCTAAAATCAAAGAAGTAACATGGGTGAAGTCCATTAGCAGAGCCAGAATTTGAATCCAGGTTCTCCTTTAATTCCAAATCTCATGCTTTTCTACACATGACACCTGTATTGTTGTGTGTATAGGTATCTTTCTATACAATATTTATTGAATGTTTTCAATATACAAAGCATAGCACTTGGTGCTGGAGGGTGGGATGTAAAATAAAGCAACATGAAAAAGGAATATATAATTGAGTCAGGGAGGTGAGACATAAAGGAAAGAGAGTAGAAGAATTACAGTGTTATGCTAATGTGGGCAAAAGTATTTCAGAATATAAGAAAAGAGGGATTGGTGTAGGGTTAATCAATGAAGACAGAGTCTTGAAGGAGTTGAAATACATTGACTATAGAAAAGGAGTAGGTTAAAGATTGGGGGAAGAGTTAGGAGAGGAATAGTATCTGGAAAGCTTAGAAGTAAGCAAAGAACTGGAAATTGCAGGGATGCCAATCAACTGGAGAATGGCTGAACAAGTTGTGTTATATGACCGTGATGGAATGCTACTGTGTTAAAAGAAATGATGCATTCAGTGACCTTAGAAAAAAAGAACAAAAACTCCCATGAAATAATGAAGAGTGAAATACGCAGAACGAGGAGAACATTGTATACAGTAACAGCAATATTGTTTGAAGAACAACTTTGAATCAATAAATAATTTTGCCTATTATAAATATTCAAATTAACTATCGAAGACAAATGAAGATGTTATCTGTGTCCTGAGAAAGAATTGATACATATGAGTATGTATCAAATGATTTTATATATATTTATCTATTTGTGTCTACCTATATATGTATGTGGCAGGGGGAGGGAAGAATAAAAGGGAAAAAACAAATGATAACTTTATTATGTAGTTAAAAGGAACAGCAAATTATACACAATAGTTTTTCAATTTCTTGCGTAATCATTGTTTTATTATACTATGCTACGGAAATGCTTGTTTTATTCCGTAAATTAAAAATGAAATTTTGCAGAGATATTAAAAAAGAATTAATAAGTAAGCAACATGGGGTCATAGTCAAGCTTTATTGGTTGAAGTGGAGCGGTCATGTCAAGGAATGATGAGAAATGAGGATGAATAGATATGTTTGGAGATACTAATGAAGAGTCTAGAATTCTTGGGTAAGGACTTCATATATGCCAAAGGAGCATAATTAGAAGGAAAGAACATTGGACTTGGAGTTATTAAGTCTGAGTTTGAATCCTTTGTCTATTACTTATCTCTGTGTTTCCTTGTAAAAGTCATAACTTCTCTGTGTAGTCTTTTCCAATCTAAAAGAGAGAAAATACATGTTATTCATCCCTCAATAGGTTGGGATAAGGAGAATGTGAAAGTCAATAATTAGATTCCATAACAAATAGGAAGAATTATGAATAGCTATTTGAGAGAAGAAGATTGTTGTACTTTGAGTCAGGATATCTGCTTTACTTTTACTAGTTATGTGAATTTGAGCCCTTCACTTATTTGTCCTGTGTCTCGTTTTCCTCATCCGTAAAATGAGAATAAGTATATATGATCATCACCTACCTCAGATCTTTGGGAAACTCAAATGATCAAATGATCAATCAATCAAGAAGGGTTTATTAAGAGTAGGTAGTGGATATACAAAGAAAAAAGTGAAATATTATATGCTCTCAAAGAAGTTACATTGTAGAGGGGGAGACAACATGTATATGTACAGAATAACTGTGAAATAAATACAGTGTAGTGGAGGGAAGAAGGGGTGGGGAAAGACTTCTTGTAGAAATTGGTGATTGAGATGAGCCTTAAAGAGAGAATAGGATTCTATCAGGTGGAAGTCTCAGCATTTTGTAACCAAATAGACTATATAAATGGAAGCTATTATTATGATTCATTCTTTAATGTCTTTTTCTGATGCCCCATTATGATGTTGCTGTGCTATTGCATTCTCAAGTGGCAGCAAAGTACATGCTGTGGGAGGTTATGCTAAGCTGGCAAATCAGTGTGTGTGTGTGTGTGTGTGTGTGTGTGTGTGCACGCACATGCGTGTGTGTGGTGACACTGCACCCGGATAAATTTGAAGAAATACATCGTCAAAAAATTAGCCCTTAGGAAGTTGCTGCTCCTCTTTCTTCTTCTTCTCCCCTCCCTCCCTCCCTCTTTTCTTCTTCTTTTTCTTCTTCTTCTTCTTTTCTTCTTCTTTTTCCTCCTCCTCTTTTTCTTCTTCTTTTCTTCTCTTCTTCCCCCTCCTCATCTCTCCTCTCCTTCCTCCTCCTTTTCTCTGCTTCCCTCCTCCTCCTCTTAATTTCCCCCCTCTCCTTTATTATTATCATTTGCCTCAGTAGCTCATAGATTGCTAGCTAGGATATGAAAGTGAACTGCATGAATACAGATAGTACTTGTACTGATGAAATCCCAGATATTTTGAATTACTGAAGCACATAATTTATTTTATAAAACATAATTTTAAACTTTATAAGTATAGTTACATATTAACACAATATTAGGTATTATTATGCACTATTATAATAGTATAGGTATAGTACATCTTTTTGTTTTAACCTGATAGGGATAACACTAAAGTTGGGAAAATTTGTTCTGACTCTCAGTATGTGATAGTCTGAAGTGAGGGTAAACTGTTGGTTTCTCAAGTGGAAGGCCCTTTCAGCACGTGAGGCATAATAATACTTAGGACTTGGATGAGGGAAGCAGGTGTGTGAAGGGAAAAGGGAGAAAATATAAAAGATACAAAACACATTTAGAGCCTCTCTGCTTTTTGTCCTTGTTACTCTTCTACACGTCGGTAGATTCTCCTCACTTAAACCTTCACTCTTGGATCAGTTTTGAGGTAAGAACCTTGAATTTCCTGGCAGGGTGGCCCAGCGGACCCTTCTGGTTTTGGGGGATTGTTATGCCAGCACCATCCCTGGATGTTGGCTACCATATTATTTCTAAGGGAGGCCCTTGGCCTTCAACTACTCTGCTGATGCCAGTGTCGGCATGCCAATACCAACATTGGGAAACTGATGCTTTCAGCACTTTACCACTTGGCCTCAGCTGTTCCCTCCAATGTTTCATAAACCAGGGGTAGGTCTGATTTGTGACATAGTTTAACCAGAGCATAGCAGGGTGAAAGAGAGGTGGAAGCCACACTAGACCCAGCCAAATGAGGCAACAACATGACCTTCTGCTCCCTGCTAGTGTCTCTCCTGCTCATTCCTATTCTGACTTATGATCCCAAATTGTGTTTATACTCAGATTTGGCCAATTTTTCACTCCTGGCATCCTGATCTTTGCTATACAAAGCTTAACTCATTCTTTATTCTGAAAAATGACTTAATCTGCTTCTGACTTAAATGTCCATTTCCTGTCTTTTTTCAGTTGTCCATAGTCTCAAGCCTAGCCTACCACATAACAATGTCTTTATCAAGACTCTTAATCATTCTACAACAGGAGGTCAGTGAGAAGGTTTCAATTTAGACACAGAAGGGCTTTCAGGGTCATCTTGTCCAACCTCTTTATTTTATAGATGGAAAAAGAAAATGAAATCGCTTAATCTCTATGACTTTGGGGAACTTGGGTCATATAGGTTAAATGATTTTCCTAAGGTCTTCCAGGTAGAAGAACCAAGGAAGAACTGAGTCCTCTGACTTCAAAACTATAGCTCATTTCCACTTACCCAACTGCCTCTTTGTCTTCTCCTTAAACTGAAAAAAAAATGAGATTTTAAAAGAACAATAAAAAACTTGTGCTTATGCCCCAAGTCCAAATGAACAGCAGGGTGTAACAAGGGAAGTTTACCTCTAGTACGCTCATTTGAAACCTTCTGAGCCTCCATCTGTCTCCTTTCTCTCTCTTTTTACTTCTTTTCTCCTTCCTTCTATATCTGCTTTTCTCACCCTTCCCCTCGTACACAGTGGGAGGAAATATTCTTCCCTCCTGTGTAAATTAATAAAGAAATGGCAATGGCATATATTTGCCACTCTAGGGCAAATTGTTCCCTGTATCAGTGGGAAAGTTGGGCTGATTTTTGTATATGTGTGACTTTTCCAGAAAAATATGAAATGAAAGCAGGAGACATATTTTTGAACAGCTATAATTATTTTCATTCATATGTTAACAAAAGAAACAATGACTAAAATCTGACATTTTTGTCTCTAGTTTTACCTATTAGGACTTCATAACTTTTAGAACTGCTATCAATTAATTTTATGCCATTTCCTGAATCACTTATCAAAGATAAATCTTATTTCACTTTTTAGTAAGCATTGCTTTTTTGCCTCTACAGTTCTCTATTTAGTCTTATTTCTTGAAATTTTCTTTAAGGTATGTGCTCAGAATAGGACAATCATTTTTAGGGTTTTGCAATCTCTGTAATAGGCCACAAAATGGAACCTGCCGTGAAATGGGACATGAGGTACATATCCATGTAGTAAGCTACAACTAGTTTGAGGAGAAATGAAACCATCTGCATATATAGATCTCAGTAAACATGCTTTAATCAAAGAGTTTCATTTAATTGGGAGAAGAAGGCTAATTTTTTTAAAACAATGTCATTCTATAAAACATATTAAAGAGAGATATGAACAAAATGAGTGTTGATAAAGTGTAGGTAGCAATTGTTGGATAATGAACGGAAAGAAAACTCCCTGAGAAGATAGTCAAGGTGGGTTTTTGCTAAAATTCTTTTGTTTTTACTATCTTGGAGGCCTGAATATGTTAAAAATTAGAGGGAAATAGCCAACAGATAGGGAAACATTAAAAATGTTAGAGTACCAGATAAGCCAGGGATAAATCAGATGTAGAACACATATTGAAGCACAAGTTGAAGCTTGAAAGAAGGACACTTCTTCCATCAAAATAGTAGGACAAAAAATGCAAGTGGACACATGTAGAGGTATTTTAAAGTTGAGAAGGGGAATAGATGCGGAGGCTTATTCTGGATGGCTTCAATTTTCTATGTATGTAGGAGCCACAGGTGTTTACCAAGAGACCAGGATGACAATAATGTGAAATATAGAACTTCAAATGAGTGGAGAATATTTGAAAAAGTCACTGAATAGTGGTTCTAGATGATGGGGACTCACCTTTTTAGAACTAAGGAATCAAAAAAAGGTGAATAAATATGAAAAAAACAGTAGCTTAAGCTAAATTAAAAGTAGATAATATGAACATCGGGTATGACATATTCAAGGATTTCTTAAGGTGATAATCTATTGTTGTTGCTTGTCCTTTTTTCTTGAAGAGAATCATGACATCAGGAAGGTGATGCCATGACTTGCAAGGGAACCGGATTGAAGTGAGGGAGGGCTGTGCAAAGTCACCACCCTTACTTTCTCTTCTGCAGCTATCTGGGCCCGGTAACAACATAGAGATTAGGGAAAGCTGAAGATGAACCTGGATGCAGTGGGACTTCTTAAAGTAAGGTCTTTCCCAGGATGGTGATAATCTATAGTCTATGAAAAGGAATAGAGAAAACAAAGTAGGTTGGAACTGGAAGGCAGCATACTGTTCACAGCCAAGGACACAGGAGTCTTCAGATAATTGGCAAGGGCAGCACTGAAATCGATGATTTTAGAATAGACCCAAGAAACCCTGAGATATGCCAAAATAGGAAAATAACAGAACGGGTGAAATGATGGCCCAAATTATTGATGAGAGAACAAAGGATTCAGTAGATGATAAAATGAGAGAATTTGCAATTAAACTGTATTGCATCCATATATTTTTTCTCCCTAAATGTCATCATTTAAGTTTACACCTTAGCATAATTTTCCTGTCATCAACAAAAAGACTCACTATTTGCAATTTAGGGTGTAAGAAAAAAAAATCGTCTATTGCTACTAGCAATGACATAGAGAAGTGTTGGTTGACCAATATAAAAGAGAAATCTCTATGGTCAAATCAACTTCTGAATAAGCTGTTTTCCACAGGTCTTTATAATATATAGAAAGAGTAGTCATTTTGGGTTAAAAAACAATCTTTTGCTAGCTTTTAGAATGGTGTGTTGTAGTTTAGAAAAGAGAATGACATTTCCTAACCTGTTAATCTGCTTTTGGCATTAGGGTATCTGTGGTCATCTGATTAGCCTTGCAGAAGAACTAAGTTAGGGAAGAAGTTGATTATTGTTACTTATTTATATTGAAATAGAGGTTTATTCCAAAGCAGAATTATTTATATTAAGAGAGAAAATGATATCACCTCTGCTACCATATCTTCTATATACTTACTCTCTGGTACATCTCATCCACTCTCATGGTTTAAAACTTACCTCTAGCAGAAATGTGTCTATGTCTATATCCTAAATGCTCAGCTCTCTTTAGACCTTTAGGCTTGCATATTCCCTTGCCTTTTATCTATTTGAGTTGGATGATTTTCTGTTACCTCAAAACTAAAAAGCCTAAAACTGAACCCATCTTTCTTCCAAAACTGCTTTCCTTTTTATGAATTAAAAAAAAAAATTTAAGACAGATTTGAAACTTGAGGAAATGATGTGGGAAAATAATAGCACCTAGATACAACTGATGAGTTCAAATCACCAGGCTCAGAATTACATTTGTAGTACTTAAAGAAATTGTAGGCAAAATTCCAATGCTATTATTTTAAAAAATCATTGAAATGGGAGAGGTGAAGAAGGAATGGAAAAAAAGGCAAAAGTAACTTTTTTAAGATGGAGAGATGGTATAAGCAAGTAAGGTTTATGTAATTATGTAATTTCATATCAAAAGTTCTAGAACACATAAAATATAACTTCTAAATACTTGAAAAGGGAGGTGGTAATTGCCATGAATTGAACTGAGTTTATCAAGAAAAAGCAATGGCAAACATCATTTTCTTTTTGGATAGGGTTATTGAACTAGGGGAATGCAGTTAGTACATTTAGGTTTGAGCAAAGCATTTGCAGAGGTTCTCAAGATGAAACAGGGTTGAAAAGATACTAGTAAAATTAGATGGACTTGGAACTGATTGAAGAATTAGACACAAAGATGTTAATGCATAAGTTGATGATAATCTGCGTGGAGGGCTCTAGTAGAGTGTCATAAAATTTTCTTTATCCTAAACCTAAGTAATGATGGGGAGAGATGTTCTAGAGAGAACATTGCCAGTCATTGCCAGATTTTTGCCAGAGACTGATCCTTTCCTTGAAAGATGCTTATCTACCTGAGTGACAGTATAGCTTAGTAAAGGGCTGAGAAATAATCCGTATGAAAAGAGGTTTATACACATTAGTTGATCTGATCAAGGCAGTCATCAGGGCTTGTGAAAGATCATGGCAAAATTTGGTTGCTCAGAGTTCATTAGTATTTTATACAAATTCCATGATGGCAGTCTTGCATGAGTTCTTGATAATGGACGAAGCTCTCATACTTTCCCAGTAATCAAGGGAGAGAAGCAGTGTTGTGTGCGTTCTTCAATGCTTTTTAGCAAGGTATCTTTAGTGATGCTGATGACTTCAACGAGGCTGCAAATGACATTAAGGTCATCTACCACACTAAAGGTAAGTGATTTAACTTGAAAATAATGAAGTGGAGGGAGAGTTGGTAAATTACTTATTGTTCACAGATGATTGTGCATTCAATGCAACCTCTGAGGCTGAGATGCAACAGAGCTTAGATTGAATCTCTGTTACTTCTGCTCATTTTGGCCTAACAAACCAAGAAAAAAAAGGTTCTCCACTAGCTAGCCCCACACTATCTATGTGTGAAACCACTGGTTACAACTAATGGAAAAAATTTGAATTCTGTGGATAAGTTCACTTTCCTTGGCAGTATATTTTCCAGGGATGTACACATGGACTATAGAGTTGATGCATACATTGCCAGAGCTAGCAGGGTATTGGGAGATTTGGGAAGAAAGTGTGGGAGAGAAGAGGCTTTAGGTTGCCTATTAAACAGAAGGTCTACAAAGCCCCTATTGTGTTGACCTCATTGTTGCATGCCTGTGAAATCTGGATAGTATACCCAAGTCATGCCAGAAAACTGAATCACATCCATTTGAATTGATTCTGAATGATCCTATGTGTTACTGAAGATCATCTGGCAAGAAAGGTACTAGACTCTGAGGTATTTTCTTGAACTGAACTTCAAGAATTCAAACCCTATCTCAGAGAGCACAACTGCTATGGGCTGCTCATGTTTTTAGAATAGCAAACATATATTTGTCTAAAAGATTATTTTCCTGAGAATTCATACAAGGCAAGTACTCACATAGAGGTTAGAAGAAGCAATACAAGATCTTTCTGAAGAATTTTGGAATCAATCAAGAGACATGGGAGACACTGGCACAGGACCACTCAGAGGGTACTGTGCTCTACAAGCAAAGCCGAATTGCAGTAACTTAAAAGAAATGTGAGGTACACAAATTTAGAGACATTTTCATTCTAGATGTTCGTATGTACTACTTGTGTCCAACCTGTGGTAGAGTCTTCTAAGCTCATATTGGTCTTATTAACCACAGTTGGATACACTGTACATTGACCCCAACATATTGATGTCATTTTAGTCCTCTTTCATTATGAAGGACAGTAGACATCCTAAACCTCATTCCATTCAGCATTTTGATCAGCAAATTGGATAAAGACACAGATGACACTACTATCCATTTTCCGTCAGCAGACTTACTTGGTTTGGACTCCATGAAACATTATCCTCATTCAGAATATGCTGATCTTCTGAAATCTCATCACCATGTTGGTAGATTCAGTTTTTAATACTCAAAACCTTCTCAGTTCCTTCAGACGTCTCTCTTTTCTGATTGGATGGCCAGAAGATAGAGCAATGACCATTCCCAAAGCCTTCCTTTATAGAAGATTCAGTTACAAACTTTCCAGGTAACTCCAGTTTCTATCAGCAACTCTGGTTGGTTTTGGCTGCACAGAAATAATATGATGACCCCACCCTGGGTATCATCTGGTTCCACCTCTGCACCCCCAATTTTTATTTTCTTTTTTGTGTTGTGTGCCCCCAGTAGATTGTAAGCTTTTGGGGGAAGGGATTGAATTTTAATATTTTTATTTGTATTCCTAGCATACAGGCCTGGTACACAGTAGGTGTTTATTAACTTTTAAAAAATGAATTGAAGGTGACTATTTTTGAAATAGTGCAGTGTATGACAGAACTGGAATTCAACTATAGCTTGGATAGTCTTCATTAAAACTGTTATCTCAAGGATGTGGCTGCATCTCTATCCATTTAGATTACAATCCATGAATGTGTTTGCTTTTAGTGAAATTCTCATCCACATCTATGTTTTTCACTCTACCTCCAACCCCCACCCAGTAAACCCAGTTCACTTTCTATCATCACTATTCACCAAAATTATCTAAGATATGTGTAGTGAGGGACAAATTCAATGAATTAAGCATCCATATTAATTTCAAAGTTTTGGCAATGAGCATTTTTCATCAATTTCTGTTTTCTGTGTAGATCATTAGAGCAGTATCTTTTGAAATGGTCATGCATTTAACTCGGTATTCTGGAGTCTCAGTATAGTGGGGATGGATGAAATCAATATGATATAACTCTGAAGCAAGAGTTACTCTTCCATTTGGATTTTGTTGAAGGACATCTTTATGGCAAAAGCAAATGTCTTTGATTATCATGTTTTCCTATCTTACGCCTTGTTTACTATTAATAATCATAGGACTAGTTTGTATCTTTCAGAGGAGCCTAATTGATCTGGACATATCCAGCCCTTATGGGAAGAGAGATGTTTATGCTGCACTTTTTCTCAAAAGATACCCCTGCAATGAATGGACTAGGATTTTGTCAGTTGTATGATTATGAAGATGTGATCTGCTGCTCTCAAAAATCAACAAAAGTCAGACTATTTCCCATCTCATACTTTTATTAATGATAGCATTGATATGTGTGTAAATCTTCTCAGAAGTCTGATAGAGATGAAAAAGTCATCTATTCCTAGTTATTTATGTCCTCTTGATCATCCTTTTTGGGTAATAGCATGCAATTTTTGTCTACCTCAGAATCTTTTCCAATATTTCTTTCAGGTATCCTGACAATGTGTTATACAAGGCAGTCCTATTTTTTACTTTTTTAATCTACATTACAGATTTCTTTTACACATACTCACTTTGATCCAGTCATTCTTCCCAATTTCATCTTAAATATTTCCACATTTTTATAGCACACCAGGTATTGAGGTGTTAGGAGTGCAAATGAGGTGGTTCCACTGACATTGATGATGAAAATAAATTGTTTTAGAAATAATGACAAATCTATTCCATTTTCCACCTTTGGTTTTGATTTTCTGCCAGTTTTGTCCATAAATTCTTTTGGTCTGCTTTAGTTAGCTCTCATGCCAAGCTTCCTGAATACTCATGTTCAAGAAGAGTGATTTAGCTGTTTTGTGATATTATTCATAACTTTTCACCATCCTCCACATTTGTATTGATATACAAATGAGTTATTCTTTAAATTTATGTTGGTCTTGGTTTCCCTGTCCCTCGGTTTATTCAGGTGATCAGGTATTTGCTTGGTGGAGTAGTTTCTGGAAAGTTTTCAGGTATTCATTATATTATCTTGTTTAAACCTCTATGAGGAACTTCAGTACATTGGAGAGAACAAAGGCAAACACTTGCTTAGTTGATCTAGGCTGAAATCCTGCCTCTTATGCCTATTCCCTTTGTGATTTGGGGCATGCCATTTAACTTCCCTGTTCTGTCATATTATGTGATTTAGACTAGATGATCTCTGAGGTCCCTTTCAGATCTACCTCTTGTCCATTTTCTACTTTTTTTTTATTACAGCAGCTTCTATGAATAGGCCAGCATGGAATTGCTCTAATGAAATGTATTTGCTTATTTTGCCTTTTCTTCTAACTTAGAGTTAATTTAAAAATTCTGATTTAAGTAATCAATGACTTAACTGAGTATATACAGCTGTGAAATAATTCTCACTCCAGCAACAAATTTTTCCTGTCTTAAAATATTATCAAATTAATTTTTGTGTGATGTTCTTCAGTGTCTTATCACTCCCTTCCTGAAGAATGTGCTCATGTTATATGGGCCTCAAAGAAATGGAGAAATGAGACTTCTGAGTAGTTTGTGATGAGGCTTTGGCTTATAATTTCTTAAATCCTAAGTCACATTTTCCAGTCTATCTCTCCCCCCCTCCATACATACATACACATGTATACATATATATACACATACCTATACACATATACACATATATGTATACACACATACAAAAACATATCTATATTTTTCCTTTTCCATGTGCAACTTTACATTGGAGGTGCTGAGGTCTCTCTGAGAGTCTTCAAGCAATGACTGAATGATGCCTTGTTGGCCATGTTGTAGGAAGATTCCTGTACAGGATATATAAGTTGTCTTTTGTGATCCCTTCCCATCAGAGAATCCATGAATAAAGCATCAAGCACTGAAATTTATTTTTTCCTTCATTTGGAGAATATTCTTGAGGATTTTAAAAAAATAGAATATCTTTGGTATCTATGCTCTCCTAACACTCTTTTTATGTGCTTGATGTATTGAGATAGCTAGATGATTCAGTGACTAGATTGTAGGGCCTGTAGTCAGAAAGACTTGAGTTTAAATGTAATCTCAGATATTTACTAGCTATGTGACCCTGGGAAAGTGAGTTTATCTCTACTCACAGTTTCCTCAACTGTAAAATGTAAAATGAGGATAATTGCACTTACTTCACCTAGTTGTGGATATTAAATGAAATGTATAAATTAAGTGCTTAATATGATCCCTGGAACATAATAGGTACTTACTATATGCTTGTTTCCTTCCTTCCTTCCTTCCTTCCTTCCTTCCTTCCCTTCCTTCCTTCCTTCCTTCCTTCCTTCCTTCCTTCCTTCCTTCCTTCCTCCCTCCCTTCCTTCCTTCCTCTCCCCTTCTGTACCTTTGAGGTCCAAATTTTTCTATATTCTTACCTCACCTTCCCCCTCCCCAGGACAGCAAGCAATCTGGGATAGGTTATACATGTACAACCATGTTAAGCATATTTCCACATTAGTTACGTTGTGAAAGAAGAACCAGAACAAAAAAAAAAACACAAGAAAGAAAGAAAAAAAGCAAATATCAAAATAAAAGAGAAAATAATATGCTATAATTTGCATTGACTGCATAGTTCTTTCTCTGAACATAGTTAGCAATTTCCATCATGAATCTTTTGGAATTGTCTTGGATCATTGTTTTGCTGAGAAGAGTTAAGTCTGTTAGAGTTAATCATCTCACAATGTTGATGTTGTTGTATAGAATGTTCGTCTGATTCTGCTCACTTCACTCAGCATTAGTTCATGTAAGTTTTTCCAGGTTTTTCTGAAATCTACCTGCTCATCATTTCTCATAGCACCATGGTATTTCATTACATTCTTTTTGAAATAATTACTTATGTATTTTTAGTTTTAAACAGACACTTCCACAAGATTTTGAGTTCCAAACTTTTCCCCATCTCTCCCTTCCACCCACCCCCAAGACAGTATGCATTCTGATTACCACTTCCTGCAATCTGCCCTCCCTTCAATCACACCCCCTCCCTTCTCTTATCTCCATCCCCTTTATTTTCTTGTAGGGCAAGATAGATTTCTGAATCCCATTGCCTGTATATCTTATTTCACAGTTGCATGTAAAAACAATTTAAAAACATTAGTTTTTTAAAACTTTGAGTTACAACTACTCTCCCTTTCTCCCTCCCCACCAATCTCCATTGAGAAGACAAGAAATTCAATGCAGGTTATACATGTGTAATTATGCAAAACACTTCCATTGCAGTCATATTGTGAAAGACTAACTATATTTTCCTCCATCCTCTCCTGCCCTCCCATTTATTCCATTCTCTCTTTTGACCCTATCCATCCTCAAAAGTGTTTACTTCTAATTATCCCCTCCTCCCATTTGCCCTCCCTTCTATCATCTCCCCTATCCTCCACTTATTCCCGTCCCCCCTACTTTCCTGTAGTGTAAGATAGATTTTCATACCAAATTGAATGTACACGTTATTTCCTACTTAAGCCAAAGGCAATGAGAGCAAGGTTCACTCTTTCCCTCTCACCTCCCCTCTCTTCCCCATCCATTGAAAAATCTTTTTCTTTTCTCTTTCATGTGAGATAACTTGCCCCAATCCATTTTTTCCTTTGTCTTTCCAATATATTTCTCTCTCACTCCTTAATTTTATGTTTTAGAGATCATCCTTACCTATTCAACTCAACCTGTGACTTCTGTCTATATGTATATAATCCCTCCAACTACCCTAATACTGAGAAAAGTCTCAAGAGTTACAAATATGATCTTTCCATGTAGGAATATAAATCATTCAACCTTTGTGTCTTATTATTTATCTTTCCTGTTTATATTTTCATGCTTCTCTTGATTCTTGTGTTTGAAAGTCAACTTTTCTATTCATCTCTGGTCATTTCAATAAGAATGTTTGAAAGTCCTCTATTTCATTGAATGGCCATTTTTTCCCCTGAAGTATTACACTCAGTTTTGCTGGGTAGGTGATTCTTGGTTTTAATCCTAGCTCCGTTGACTTCTGGAATATCATATTCTAATTCCTGCGATCCTTTAATGTAGAAGCTGGTAGATCTTGTGTTATCCTGATTGTATTTCCACAATACTTGAATTGTTTCTTTCTGGCTGCTTGCAATACTTTCTCCTTGACTTGTAAGCTCTGGAATTTGGCTACAGCATTCATAAGAGTTTTCTTTTCAGGAGGAGGTGATCAGTGGATTTTTTCAGCACTTATTTTACCCTCTGGTTCTACAATATCAAGTCAGTTTTCCTTGATAATTTCTTGAAAGATGACATCTAGGTTTTTTTTTTTGATCATGGCTTTCAGGTAGTCCAATACTTTTTAAATTTTCTCTCCTGGATCTATTTTCAAGGTCAATTGTTTTTCAAATGAGATATTTCATATGGTCTGCTATTGTTTTATTCCTTTGTTTTTGTTTTATAATTTTTTGATTTTTTATAAAGTCATTAGCTTCCATCTGCTCCATTCAAATCTCTAAGGAATTATTTTCTCCAGTGGGCTTTTGGACCTCCTTTCCCATCTGGACAATTCTACTTTTTAGGAACTTCTTCTCTTCATTGTTTTTTTGGATCTCTTTAGCCATTTGGGTTAGTCTATTTTTAAAAATGTTATTTTCTTCAGCATTTCTTTGGTTCTCCTTTAGAAAGAAGTTGACTCGTTTTTCATAATTTTCTTGCATTTCTCTCATTTCTCTTCCCAACTTTTGCTCTATTTCTCTTACTTGATTTTCAAAATTCTTTTTGAGCTCTTCCATGGCCTGAGATCAATTAGTATTTTTTCTTGGAGGCTTTGGATGTAGGAGCTTTGGCTTGTTGCCTTCTCTATGTATACTTTGGTCTTCCTTGTCACCAAAGTAAAATTCTATAGTCTGATTCTTTTTCTGGTTTTTGCTAATTTCCCCAGCCATTTACTTGAATTTTGAGCTCTTTGTTAAGGTAGTTCTCTGCTTCCAGTGGTGTTGGGGCATGTACTGTCATACTAAATTGAACTCTATCCCACCCCCCCAAATCTTCAGACCTAGAGCTCCAGAAACAGTTACTGGGGATGCTGCCCCTGTCTCTGCTGCTGCTGCTGTGGCTGCCACCAGCTCCTCCTTCTCCTCTATCACCCTGGGCCTGGGGCCTGGCCACTCTACTCTCTCCTACAGGTGCCACAGGTTTTTTCCACTGACCTTCCAATTTTTCCTTGGCATTTTGGGCTTGTGAAGTCTGGAAACTGCCACAAGAACCCAAGATTCAATCCCTCCAAGGCCTGCTGAGGTCCTGTCTCTGCCAGCATGGCCCACACTGGACTGCACTCTCCTCCTAGCATGGCACAATAGACACTTCCCAGTGACCTTTAAGTCTTGGGCTAGAGATTTGCTTCACTCCATCAGTGTTCTCTGCAGCTCTAGAATTTGTTTAGAGTCATTTTTACAGGTATTTGACTGGGTTTGTGGAGAAAGTGCTAGCAAGTCTATGCTGCTATTCAGCCATATTGACTTTGCCCCATTTCTTTACATGCTTACACCACAACTTGTTCAGCTATTCCTCAATTGGTGGGCATCCCCTCAATTTCCTTTTTTTCCACCTGAAAAGAACTGTTTTTGTACATATGGGTCCTTTCCCCTTTTTTATAAACTGCTTGGGATACAGACTTAATATTGGTAGTGATGAATCAAATCATATGCACAGTTTGGTTGCCGCTTAGGTATAGTTCCAAACTGCTTTTCAAAATGGTTGGATCAGTTCTTTGTGACTTGTTCTTTATCCATGGCATGACTGTTAACAGCGAGTATACTTCAAATCATCAACATCCGTGGATTCCATTATTATTGTGATGGTGATTATTTCCATATCTTTATATCTGGCTCTAGTCTTCATCTTGAGCTATAAGCACACATCATCAATTGTCTTTTGGACATTTAGAATTACATTGTTCAGAGGCATTTGAAATTCAATATATCTAAAACAATACTTGTCATTACCTCCAAATCTTCCACTTGTTCCATCTTCCCAACTATTATTGACAGCACCACCATCCTCCTAGTCACTTAGGCCTTAAACTTCACTACTGTCCTTGACTTTACACTTACATCCACCCATTATATATGTAATTTGTTGCCAAGGTTTTTTTTTGTTTTTTTGTTTTTTTACAATTTGTACCTTTACAATGTGTTTTGGAAATATTTCTTTCTCTCCACTTACTTGACTGCCATCCTTATATAACTCCTTATCATCTTTATTGATTGCATCATAACTTTTCAATTGGTCTACTTGTCTCAAGTTTTTTCTTACTCTGATCCAAAATCTACTCCATTTCCACAGTTATTTTTCTAAAGCATAGGTCTATGAGCTCCAGTGCTTCCTTGTTACCTTCAGAATCACTTATACACTTTTATGTTTGATATTTAAGGCTTTTATAATCTAGAGATTTTATTTTTCTAGTCTCTTTTTTACCCATTTCCTTCTCTTTCACAAACTCTGTGATCCAGACACTCTGTCCTACTTATTGTTCCTTAAAACATGCCACTTCATCACTTATCTCCGAGGCTTGTCTCAAACATGGATTGCTCTGCATCCTTACCTCGACCTTATTTTCCCTTGTTTCCTTTAAGACACTGTTGAAATTTTATTTTTTTCAGGAAGTCTTTCATAATTCTCCCAACTGCTAATGACTTCCTCTCTCAGATTACCTTCCTCCCACTCTAAGTATATGTGATAGGTGCTTATTTATTTACACATTGTCTTCTACAATGTAAACTTCTTATAGTCAAGGTCTGGTTTCCTTTTTCTTTTTTTATTCTTGCATTCTATTTCTGTATTCCCAGTATTTAATGCAATGCCTGTTATGCAGTAAGTGCTTAATAAAAGCATGTTGACTTACTGATTCTACCAACTATTTCATGTGCCTTTTCAAGGAGAGAGTCTTTCACTATTCTTTCCATTTAGTTGCCATTTCCTTGTGTTTCCTGGTTTTAGTTACTATAAAACTATCAATCTTGCCACAGTGAAATTCTCCCAATAGTAAAAACACCTTGCTGCTCCTTAGACAAAGTTCACACATTTAGAATGTCAGCAGTTAAATTGTGGTTTATTTATGGTTTAAGACCTTTGGAATTCTAAGCATTCTTCACCCCATTTTCACCTACATAGCCACTGTGACTGTCAAAAGAAAAGGTTTTCAGAGCCATTTTATACTTTTCATTGTTTTGTGCACTGCCACAGTGACAGAATCCATCATTTAGTGTCCAACTTTTTTCTAATGATCTTCACTGACATAGCTGAAATAGCCTTATGAGAGAACACTCAGTTTATCACTGGGATTTTTTTCCTCTTGTAGTGTATCCCTTAAAGAAAGACTGTTAGGGGCCAGGTCAGGCATCTTTCATCTGTCCCAAAGCAAATACTTTCATCTGCACCAGAAAAAGGTATCTTCCACTTCCTGCTTCCACTCTCATCTGTCGAGTGGGATGTACCTCCAGTATAAGAAGGGGGACCTTACTTTTATTTTCTTTACAAAAATTTTTTTATTCATTTTAATCTGAAACACAAAAAAAGAACCAAAAAGAATATCTCCATGGGCACAGCACAGTATAAAAAAGAATTCAATAAAAAATCATGAACTTTCATTTTACCTTGTTTATTTTTCTCAAAAACTATATAATAAATACTACATATTGTTTTCAAAGCTTACCTGATCTTCAGCAC